>BGPR01000174.1:865075-1132061 GCA_013235015.1 Araneus ventricosus | reverse complement strand
GAAGCTACGTATTATACATATCACTCACTCTACCTCTGTTTTAATAATAGCTGTGGTGTTATATTCATTGTTTGCATTCAACACATGAGAATCATTTTGGCATTTTTATACTGCCAAACAGTTATTTATAAATTTTAAATAGGAAATTTAAATGAACAAATAATGAGATTTGGCTAATTAAAAGCAGAAAATGTAGGATTAACTCTAAAATCAATTAAATTAAGTGACTATTACAGCACTCTTAATACAATAACCCTTCTAGAATAACCATAATCACATATTATAAAGCCTGTTTATGGTTCCTTTCAAGCGGCACTTCGACATAAAACGGCATATAAATGAAAAGACGTATAATCGAAACTTCGATAAACAATTTTGATTATTACAAATTTAATGTTATTAATGCAAATTCAATCAGAAGTATAGCTTTTAGGATGGTACTCGTATAATACGCCATAGTATGGTAATCAATAATTAAATTTTAAAATTAATCATAAAAGTGAGAAAAACTATACCTTTATTGCATATCTTGAGTACTAATTATACACATCTTATACAAATTTCGCATGTGCATGCAGATAGGTAATTACAGAAAATCTTTACAATCGCGTCGTCTTGTGTAAGCTACTTGTCTGGAGTATTAAAACACATACTATGAATCGAATTAAGTTCACTAAATTATTTTTCACTATTCTTTTGACAAAAGAAAGTGTTGGAAGATTTTCAATGGAGTCCATTGAGTCTTTAAAGAAAGGATCATCGCTTAAATTAGCACCAGACAATTTGTTTTCTAATAATTCATCAACTGTGAATAATTTCAAATTCATTTCGTTATTCACTTCACATACTAGAAAGGAGGAAGTTTTCGCATTTTAGAACGGGGAAAACAATGTATAATCCGAAGCTTTGCGTCTTATAAACGAAGTACTTCAACATTACAATGAATACGAATGAATCGGGACTGTGATGAAACGACGTATAAATGAGAAACATACAAAAAGTGCTTTACTGTATTTCTTTAATTTTTATCATGTAATAAATAAAAAATAAGATGTTCTTTGTTGGATAAATTGCGATATTTTAAATTAATTTATGACAAAAGATAGAAATTAAAATGACTAATTTTATTGCAGTAGTAATTCTTGATTTTTTTTTTCTTTTTTATGTAAAGAAATGCTAACATTTTGTTTCGAAAAACAAATTATTTTTTTTTCTGCCATGCTGTTTGATTTTGGATTGTACATAAATTAATGTGAATTAAATTTATTCCCTAAAAGATTTTTCTCCTACGTCATGATGACATATTAAAACATTTTCAATGTTACGATGCTTTTTAATGAATCTTCAAAAAACGGTAGAATGATTTCTTCATCTTCGTGAGACAAAGCATCATAAATTTAATCTTCACTTGTGAACATTTAGATATAATTAAATTCAGATAATCATAAAAAGTACTACTTATCACTAATTCCGATTGTTAGTGTCTTAATTATACTTATTCTAAAACAAAATTCGAGAAAGATAAAGAATCTGAAAATTCCAGATTTAAAAATGTCAAAAATCCGAACACAATCATCCCTGGTACTTGCTCTCAAATATTACCAGTTTCCATTTTTATCTAGCGAGATTGATAAGAGAATCTGCTCTTTGACTGACTCTTTTTGTACAAAAAAGAAAAATACTTGAGCTCAAAAAGGAAAGATCGAAGTAATGGAGATTTAGAGTAGCAACGAAGTATCGAATGTCCATCGACGTTATAAAGATTTTTCTTAACATGGAAATGAATAGGAATAAATTGGAGCAAACGTAAAAGAACGAACTAGAACGACATACCAAAGAGCGTTATACTAAAGAGGCTTCAATGTAATATGATCTTTTATTTGTGATGTTTTATACACGAGTCAAAACTTCATTTCTTATCACTTGATTTTTTTCGAAAAATACATGGACTCAAAACAAAACCAACATTTTAAATGTATGATTTCAACTTGTCAGTAATTTTGTTTTAAAAAGGATTTATGGCATGCTAGTTTTTTTGTTCAAACGGGTCTATTCTGGTACCCCCGGTTGGGTTGGGAGACATCTCTTTTTCCGCACGTTAACAATGGGAAAAGCTACGTCTCCCAACCCAACTGGGGGTACCAGAATAGACCCCTATATGATATACAGGGTGTACACAAAGGTTGGAACTATGAATTTTTTTAATGAGATCGTATCTCAAAGATTTTTCAGATAGGTAACGTGTCATTTCGGTAGTATAGGGGGTCGTCAATCACTGGAAATCAAATATTTGTTTACAGCCATTATCTGAGAAAATCTTAAAACTGGAAGGAAAATAAAATCATGTATTTGTAGGGAATTTCAAGCTCTTTAATTTGTTAATACACATGCAGTGTGAAAACTGAAGAGTTTTCGTAATATTCAAGAAAAACTAAAAAAAGAAATCAGAAAACACGCGTCGGCTTCCGCTGATCGGTAGACATTGCGTACAGAATTTTCTCGCTGTAACAAATTTAGAGCGGCGTAACGCCACGTTACCCTATCTGAAATAAAAAAACATTTTGGAGATGCGCTATTATTTAAAATCTTAGTTCCAATATTTTTAGTTTTTTTAAAAATTAATTTTTGAAGTGTGTCGCTTCCATTTGCGTACACCCTGTATTTATATGTATTAATCGATCATTACTGCTTTATTTTGTAAGTGCTTTGCTTTATAGTGTTAATTGGAAGTTCGAATACGAAATAAAATTTAATTATCTTAAATAATCCATTCGAAAGTGTTAGTTTTCATTAATTTTCAGTATTTTTTAAAATTCTGATATATTTTTAAGTTTGTACCCAATAATAAATGAAAAACCCAGCTTATTGTGCAATAATTAGTGCCCCATAAAGCAATTTTTTTTTTGCAGATGTGAATTATATAAATTTGTATATAAATTTTTATATCGGATAAGATGACATTTGTTACATTTTAAGTTTTTTCCTATTAATTTAATTCATGCCTTCTAAAGCAGTGATTTCTCCAGTGGCATGTCGTCAGCTCAGAAATGCAAAATCAGTGCTGCAAAAAAATATTTCTCAAGAGAAATGTTGGGAATTATACGCAGTTAACTTTCCTTAGTCTCCTCATTCAATCTTCTACCCAATCACAAGCTATTGTGATGATGTCATGATACAATACGTCACTGCGTGACGTCACATGCATCCCATGATTCCTTTCATGGAGAGCCGTATAAGGCAGTTAGTGTTGTAGTTTGAACTGTGCTTGTGAAACGTTCTTTATGTCTGTGTCTTTGTCTTACGTGCTATGTGTTCAAAATAAACAATGATTAAACCAGTTTCTCGAACTATGATAATTGCTAATTCCACTCTGCTAATTTCCCCTTCAATGGTTATGGGCCCAGGCAATCTTTAACTGCGCCTGTTAACTTTATGCAGAGTTGAACGAGAAACGAAACTGCGCACTTCGGTTAAACTACGCAGTTGCTAAGACAAGCAAAAAGCGAAACCGCTGAATTTACTCTGAGTCTGGATTCATCAACGAATGATCATGGCAAGTAATATCGCTATAGAAAGACTTTCAAAAGACAATTACGACAGCTGGAAACTACAAATAGAAGCTATTTTGGTGAAAAACGATCATTGGAACTTTGTCACCGGAGCTGAACCAAAACCAGAAGTCACTGGGGATGCGGATAATGCAACAGCCGTTGCGAAATGGATATCCGACGATCAAAAAGCGAAAGCTGATATAATCCTATCAATTCATCCTTCGGAATTAAGCCAAATCAAAAACTGCAAAACTTCACATGAACTCTGGACTAAATTGCAAAACATTTACGAGTCAAAAGGACCAGCGCGAAAAGCAACGCTCCTGAAACAACTTTTGTTCACAAAAATGTCTGACTCTAACAACATGAACGAGCATATCAACGAATTCTTCATGCTTGTGGACAAATTAAAGGAAATGGAAATCGAAATCGCTAATGATTTACTCACGATTCTACTGTTATACAGCATTCCCGAGTCGTACGAAAATTTCCGAATCGCCATCGAATCCAGAGATGAGTTACCCTCTCCCGAAACGCTGAAAATCAAGCTAATTGAAGAGGCAAATGCAAGAAAAAATAAAGAATTTCCGACCTTCCATGATTCACAACGAGCTCTCTACACCGAGAAAAAGAAGTACGAACGTTACAAGCAAACCGAAAGTCGCCAACCAGACGCCGACGGAAAAAGAAACAAAAACAGCAATCACAAATTCAAGTTAAAATGTAACTACTGTGGAATCTTCGGACACAAAGCAAGCATATGCCGTAAGAAGCAAGTAAATAAAAATCTGATGCTGAATAATAATAAATCATTCAAAAACAACAGTGCAATGATAGCGGAAACCAACGAAACAAAACAAAAGGTAATCTTTGATACTGTATTAAGCTGTGTTGACTCGCAAAGAAATATTTTCTGCCTTGATAGCGGTGCAACAAGCCATATGTGTTTCAACGAACATTTGTTTACAGAAATAAATCCTATCGACGACACATACGTAAAATTAGCCGTAGACAAAACGGTAAAAGCTATCGCCAAAGGAACTGTGACATTCGATGTTCTTGTCGGAAATCAAACGAAAGGAATTACTCTTCAAAATGTGTTATATATTCCTGACTTAAAGAATAATTTGATTTCAATTTCCAAGGTTACTGCTAACAACTTTACTGTGAAATTCCAACGAAACCATGCTAGTGTGATTAATTCTAAAAACGAAACTGTGCTCATCGCTAAACGCGAAAAAGGTCTTTATTACGTCACTGCAATGGTGGAATCCGTGTCAATTGTGAAAGAAATTGAACAATGGCACCAAAAATTCGGTCACCTGAATGAAAAAGATCTGAAGAAATTGCAAGCGCAGAACATGGTGTATGGGATGAACTTTAAACCAAATGACACTTTGACGGACTGCAAAGTTTGTATCCAAGGTAAGCAAACTGCTACTCCATTTTCAAAAGAGCCAAAAAACCGAAGTTCACAATTATTAAGTGTAATACATTCTGACTTATGTGGACCTATGCGTGTTGAGTCAATAGGAAAATCATTTTATTTTGCAACTTTTATTGATGACTGTTCCCGATTTGTACATGTCTATTTCCTTAGATCAAAAGACGAAGTAAAGTCTGCATTTCTTGAATTCAAAGCTTACATCGAAAACAAGCTGAACTGCAAAATAAAGACTCTCCGAACTGACCAAGGGCTTGAGTATGTTGGACCAAATTTCGACCATTATTTAGTCAAAAATGGAATTAAAAGAGAACGCACCTGTGCGTATACCCCACAAATGAACGGCATCGCAGAACGTGAAAACCGAACTTTGGTCAATATGGCCAGATGCCTACTCCTTCAATCTGGACTCCCAATGAAATTCTGGGCAGAAGCAATAAATTGTGCTGTGTACATAAGAAATCGCTGTCCTACCCGTGGATTACAAGATGAAAACCAAACCCCATTCCAAAAATTATTTGGCAAAAAGCCAACTGTGAAACATTTTCAAACGTTTGGCCAAAAAGCATTTGCTTTAAATAAGCAACCTCAGAAGGGCAAATTTGATGCTAGATCAACCGAATGTATCTTCATAGGCTATTCAGACGAAAACAGAGTTTACCGACTGTTTGATTCTCAGGCGAATAAAGTGATTACTAGCAGAGACGTAAAATTCATAAACGAATTTGAAAATACGAGCAACTACGAAGAATCATTTTTTCCGGAAATCGAACCGAAAGAAAAAGAACACCTACCGCAAAAGGATAAAATTCTTAGCTCTGACATCATGGATAGCGAATCAAAAGGAACCATCCAATCAGAGACGCAGAAAGAAACACACCCACCTGCGAATGATCAGATAACGGATTACCCCTACATTGGAGTTGGAAGCTCGCCAAAAGAATCGAAGGATTCTGATATTATTAAAACAGATTGCACAATCAATGTTGACGCTCCAAGAGCACGTGGCAGGCCGACCAAAATTTTTACAGGGAAACCTGGCAGGCCGAGAAAGCAGTATAATATCAAGGAGAAAATTGAGGAAGCTCAAATCGCTTTAGCAGACGATATTCCATCCTTGAAAAAAGCTTTAAATGGACCGAATTCTGAAGAATGGCTTGAAGCCATGCAGACAGAGTACAATGCGCTCTTAAAGAATCAAGCCTGGAAGCTAGTAAAACGACCTCAAGATAAAAATATCATCGGATCAAAATGGGTACTGCGTACAAAATACAACGCAGACGGTTCTATTGCTTTACGAAAAGCTCGTCTTGTTGCTAAAGGATTCGCGCAAATACCTGACGTCGACTATCAAGAAACATTTGCTCCTGTCGCCAGACCTGGTTCTATCAGAACTGTAATGGCCTACTGTGCAGAAAATAATCTCGAACTATTTCAACTAGATTTTATCATGGCTTATGTCAATGGTGATCTTGATGAAGAAATTTTTATGGAACAGGCTGATCATTTCATCGACCACAAACATCCCGATTATGTGTATAAACTGCAAAGATCTCTTTATGGCCTAAAACAGGCTGGTAGGCAGTGGTTCTGTAAGTTAGATGAAAAACTAAAATCTTTTGGTTTAAATCCACTTTATTCAGATAAGTGTGTCTATAAATTAAAGAACTCTAAAGGTGAGTTAATTGTAATTATTTATGTTGATGATTTAATCTGTTGTACTACTAATGTAAATTTATATCTTGAATTTAAGAATTTTTTGTCAAATGAGTTTGCAATTAAAGACCTAGGAAAATTAAGTTTTTGTTTAGGAATAGAGTTTTCACAAAATGTCAAAAATGGTCAAATTACCATGTCTCAGAGTAAATACATTGAAAATGTTCTAGAGAAATTTAACATGCAGGATGCTAAGACAGTGAAAACACCTTTGGACCCTAGTGTCAAATTAACTAAAGAAATGTGTCCTAAAACAGAAGCCGAAAAGGCTGAAATGTCATTGTACCCTTATCGGTCTTTAATTGGATCTCTCATGTACTTAGCTATTTGTACTCGACCTGATATTTGTCATACTGTTAGCTATTTAAGTCAATTTAACGAAAATCCAGGTATGCCTCACTGGACAGCTGCTAAAAGGGTATTAAAATATCTGAAAGGTACTAAAAACCGTGGTTTAACTTTCCGTCCTACAAAAAAGCCTTTAGTTGGTTATGCAGATGCTGACTGGGCATCAGATATTACAGATAGAAAATCGTACAGTTTGAGTTACAAATCTGCTGACGGAGCTCATCCACATGGGAAAAGTAAAAGCAGCACTGTGTTGTTTTCCAGCACCGAGGCGGAAATATATTGCACTGTCTGAATGTGCCAAAGAAAATTGTTTATTTACGCTGTTTTCAAAATGAGTTGTATGAATCAGTAGATGAAACTCCTAATCTTGTAAGCTTTTCTGACAGCCAAGAAGCTCAGAAACTTGTTCAAAATCCTATCTTTCATTCATGCACTAAACACTTGACATTAGATGTCATTATATCCGTGAAGTTTATGAACGAGGTGAAATAAAGTAAAATTATTCCAACTGATAAAATGGTGCAGATAATTTCAACTAAGACTTTAACATTCCAAAGCATGACAATCTGTAAATTAATTGTGTTAGTAGCATTAATGTTTGATTTTATTATTGTTTTGTATTTTTATTTGTGGAAAGTTAACAGCGAAAGGGGATTGTTGGGAATTATACGCAGTTAACTTTCCTTCAGTCTCCTCATTCAATCTTCTACCCAATCACAAGCTATTGTGATGATGTCATGATACAATACGTCAGGTGACGTCACATGCATCCCATGATTCCTTTCATGGAGAGCCGTATAAGGCAGTTAGTGTTGTAGTTTGAACCGTGCTTGTGGGAACGCTCTTGTCTGTGTCTTTGTCTTAATGCGGCTATTGTTCAAAATAAAAAATGATTAAACCAGTTTCTCGAACTAGATAATTATAATTCCACTCTTAATTCCTTCAAGAAATAATCTGAACACAATTTAAAAAAAATTAATCTACTTCTAAGTAGACCAATTTTTTTTTTTTTTATTTCAAAGCCAGATATGAAAATATCAGCTAGTGCTATGTTCAAGGAAGAAATGTAGCTTTTTGCCTTTCAATGCATCTCTTAGCTATGTGCAGTGAGCAATTTTGATGCTTTCCAGTGCTTTATTTGGTATGCAGAAACTAACTTGGCCTCTCATTATTTGTTGATTCATTTTCTGTCTTCTTCCATCGTGAATTTTATTTTTTCCAGTTTCTACATCGAATTCTCAGAACAGAAAAACTAAGTTAATAAGATTAACAAGAAAGTCACATTTCTAAACTAATTTCAGAGGGTGTTGCAGTAAGGCAATCTGATGGATGAGCACAATAGATTTCTTCATATTTCTCTGAGTCAAATAACTGAATAAATATTAGATCATTCAACTTTCCTTACAACCCTTTGAGGAGGCGCTTAATGATACAAGAAGCGCAGCCTGTGCAATGTCCTCCAAGGGTCAATTCATTTTTAACCTTTAAATAGATTTTTGAATAATTTATATGAATACCAGTTTGAAGAATTTCTGAGTAAACGTAGCATGGATACGATTTTTTTGGAGGGGTGAACTACACTGCTGGATTTCAGATACACATTGATTTATATTGCAGATTCTAAAACTTTTTCTTCTCACCATCATTCTTCGGTATTAAAAAAATAAATTACAACCCTAGTTTTGGTTCAATTTTTTTGGCACCTCCATTACATAACAAAATAATCAGTCTTGTTCTTGTATGTAGAAAAGCATACCTAAAAGAAAGGAAATGACACGAAAAAAAAAAATTATTTTGCCACTGAAGCAGGGATGTAGTGGAACCGGAATGGCGTTCCGACAATGTTTTCTTTCCAAGAGAAATAAATAAGAAAAAATTGTGAAAACATCCTGAAAACTGCGATTTTTGTCACCCAGCTATAGCCTTTAAGCACTGCTTTTAGAGCATTCCGGCACTGCTTATTTTGCGACTACACCACTGCACTGAAGTATATAATAATTTATACATAATATTTTGATTAAATTAAAAAAAGAAAGATTTCAATTTATTATTCTTAAAATAAATCTAAATATCTTACTATACATGGCTGTCTTTTTACTAAAGAACAAGGTATTAACTAAAAATAAAATAAAAAAGCAAACTAAAAATAAACATTTTATTGCTTTTTCAAATATATACATATATATACAATTTTTTGAATTAATCAAAATGTTTCATGTGTTAACACAATTTAATTTCCTTAAAGTAATAAAAATCCTTGCATTTCTTTCACACTGAAAAATTCTTTTCATATCACTTGAAATACTTCAATTCCACACATCTCAAAATTTAGCAGTTATAATTATTTTAATATAAGTTTCATGTATAAACAATCTGTATTATCATGTAAATTTCTCATAACTTTAACTCTTCAGTTAATTTTCTCATGATTACTCTTTTCAGATAATAAATTAGAGCAACACAGAAGTCTGCATACTGTATAGCATAGAGTAACATTGAAGTGATTTGAGATACTAACTTTTAGGTAGAGTCTAAAAGGTCTTCTAAAATATTTAGTACATGTGCAAATATATAATGAAACTGTGCTCATGATAAATTTATTCAGAATAGCACATTCAAAGAAACAGCACTGAATTGTAGAACTGAAATATTGTTTAAATAATTGCTTAAAACAAATAGGCTTCAGAGAAATTTTACAATCATATCCTTTGAGGAATCTAACAAAAAGGGGAACAATAGTTTATAAGTTACTTTATGATTTTCAAATTAAATGGCATGAAATGTTTGCAGTTTAGTAGAAATATAAAATACATAATTTCTATAGGAATGAAAAACACAACAAAAAGATTGTCATTTTTGCTTACATGATTTTTTTTCATATTAGTTAAAAATAATCCACACGAAATAATTCGCATTACATAACTCATTGTGTTATTACTAATAGTTACCCTTCTCCTTTCTTTAGGCAATTATAATAAGATATATAGTAAAACAGAAAATTTATCGACAAGTTTAATACAAGTAATTTGATACAGTAAAAAACACTAATAAAAACATCTGAATTTTATAATTACTTGGAGTTTAAATTCTAAAATAAATGTAATACATAGTTTCTACACAAACTAGATGGTACAAATATGAACGAAATCGCAATTATTATAAAGTTTAAATGAAATGGACATTCTGCAAAATAATATGGTTGTATACAAAGATGACTGCAATGTTGACTGTGTTCTGTTATTGTGGTTTGGTATTCTCCAATTGTAGAAATTTCATGGGTTCAAATAAAATAGCACCATAAAATGAACCTGTTAGCTTTGACTTCAATAAATAAGTAATTTTGGTCACTTTTTTTCCCTCGAAAAAAACTTTTACAAAGTTTGTTAGCATTATCAAGACAGTTTTTTCCTGCAAAAATAAAAATAATCATAAAAAATGGTTTCACATGTATATATATATATATTTATAAGGCAACTCCAAACTAAACAAATTTTACAAATAAACACTTTTATCATTCATAAAAATCTTATATGAGGCAATAAAATAAGAATTAATATACAATTCCTCTACTAAAAACAACATAAGTTTATATATAATGAAGTCAAAGCTATACAAAAACCTGTTTCTGGAATTCTTATAGAAAAAAATAAAAATGACAGATCATTTTTAGTTCTTAGGAGTCTCTAAATTTTATAAAACAATAGAAAAATCTTTATTAACAGTCAGAAGGAAAACAGAGGACAATATATGCATACTACACATATAAATCAACCATTTCCAAATAAATAAGAGATATTTCATCTATCAAAATTTTTAAAAAACACTTTCCCACTATGAATTACTTCATCAATATGTCTACTGTTTAAACTAAGGATTTTTTTTTGATAACAAGCAGTAGTGGTATCACCTAGACTTTCTCGTATACTTCCTAACAAAGGTGTCAATTCCCCTCCCCCGCACAGATAAAAACTGCGAACCTTCTGTATCTCCGAGTTTCCCTCAGCGTGCAAAAGGTGAGTAGCGCGTGATTACAAAGGTCAAGAGTAGCATCAAGTGCTCGCCAATACGCAATATTTGTCTAGTGTCCTAGTAAGATAAAGAAAATCGAATATGCAATTTGAACACCTTTTATTTAGCCGATTGAAACAAAAATTGGACACATATCTACAATTAGGGTTGGAAGACCTCATACCAATTTTTATTTATCTAAGCCATTGTGTTTAGGAGTTATTGTGATCACAAGCATGCATCCAGACAGTCAACCCTTTGATGGATGTGGTCCAAAATTTGATACAGACCTACTTTCCTGATGATAAAACTGTGTACCAAATTTTATCCATCTAGCTATTTAAGTTTTTGAGATATTGTGTTGACATGAATACAGACAGACAGACTTCCCGTGGATGGATTTTGTCCAAAATTTGATAGAAAATTACAAATTATGTGTAAAGATCATGTACCAAATTTCATCACTCAAGCTCAAACCGTTTTCAAGTTATTGTGTTCACGAATAGCTCTAATGGTTTTTGACTTATTGTGTTCACAGACAGACACAATTCCAAAATTGTGTTTTTCGAACTCAGGGAGGTCCTAAAATGTGGAGATTCATCAAAATCTCGAGTTCGAATTTTTTGACGATTACAATACTTTCTCTTTGTGTACTTCATATGTGAGAAAGTAAAAATAACTGGTCTTCAAAAGCTAATAGTTTGAAATATTAATGTAGTGTAACTAAAATAAATAAAATAATACTTGTAACATGAATAATACTTAAAACTGAAATGAAAACTCCATTATGAATTTATGTTTAGGAAAAACACTGAAGCATCAAAGATCTGAACTTTTTTTTACATAATAACTCAAACACATAAAAGTACTGCAATGTTCAAAACATAGGTTAAAATCGGCTATGTATTTTATTACCTGCATTTATATCAAAACCTACGTCAGTTATGGTACATTTTTAAAATAAATCTGCACATAGTAGACATATATCTCTCCCACACTTCCAACAAATGAGGGTCACTGCAAATCAAGATAAAACAGTTTTTACTTCCCAGAAAAAGATATATATAACATTGAAAAGTATAAATTAATGCAGTAATCGATGAATGATGTGTAAATAATTTTGAAACAGTTTACACAGTGAGAAATAACTTGGGTATACAAGAATACATTTACTATAATAGCTTACAGTTGAACTTAATAAACAGAAAGTATAAGATAGTTCTACTTAAATGTGTTTAAAATATATAGCATTTTAAAGAAAATGAACAATGAAGGAAAAAAAAATCAAAGTTAACAAAACATAATGAGTATATATATACTCTGTAAATTAAATTTGGATAATGAATCAAGTTAAATAAAAAGAGACAATGCTTTTTAATAATGAATTAATATTAAATCTCTCAGTGAAAATAATTTAGCAGTTTATATACTTTTAAAACTTCAGTATATAATTACTGGTTTTACAAGTAACACAACTACAGTAATCGTCGCTTGTAGTGATCACATATATAACGATCAATTGAATGTACTGATCAAAATAGCATGGAATGGATCCCTTGTATCTAATCACATAGAAAATCTGCTGCTTTTAGTGATCAACAATTCACTTTTAGCGATAGGTTTCTAAGAAATCCAAAATTGTGCTGAATCTATTGATGGGCATTATTCATATGAATGGTTTATCCAACAAATGCATGAAAATGAAACTTAAAAAACAGGTTACTTTCAGATATTTTTAAAGAAAGCTTACAAAATTAAATGTGCATCATTTTTTTTCAATTCTGTATATAATATCGATTTTTTTTCTAATTCAAACGAATAGTACATCATAATAATGTTGTGTGGTCTGTTTTTCCTACTATCCTTTTATACCTACAGATCTGTATAATTTTTAAGGCATTTTTGTATGTACCGATCATTCGGATGTAGTAATTACCTTGGCTTTGATCCAAAGTTATCACTACAAGCGGCATCTATTGCATTATCTACTTCAGCACTATGAGATTAAGAGACTACTTCTCATAACAGAAATTTAGCCACTGTACTGCCTGGCCCCCTTTTCCATTATTAACATTGTTTAAATATTTAAAAATGAAAGATTTTTATTTCAAAAAATTAACATGCCTTCCATTAAACAAGAAAGAAATCAGCCTATATAAGTAATGATTTATTTATTTTGAGCTAAATAACTTTTTGACACAAAATTATTTACTTTAAAACATCAATATAAGTTTAGAAAGAATAATAGTAATTCAACCTCTTAAATAATTGAATATGGGATGCAGCAACTGTATACGTTTCCAGAAAAGTTCTGAGATCTCGTTCAGACCAACGACTTTGTCGAAATGGTTCAATAAACTAAAGAAAAAAGTTATGAATTAAATTAACAATAAATATCGACATAGTACAATACATTGGCAGACAAAAAAATCCTAATACCAGAAAGAATTTACACCAAATCAGCAAAAATAACAAATATATTTAATGCAATCAAGTACAAATGTGAATACAGCTTTAAGAGTATAGGTGAAAAAATACTTGCGACTAGCAAAATGTGACAGAAATACTTCTTAGAAACCCTTGTAGATACCCCATTATTGAATATAGGCATTAAATTGAATATACATTGTCATTTTGCAGGCAGCTATCCATGACTGTTGCAACTGTTCAGTAAAACACGCAATAGTAGTTGAAGGATGGGGACAGAGCTGCATTCCAATTATGTCCCATTCATGCTCAATTAATGCTAGATCTGGCGATCGTCGCAACCATGGAAGGATGTTGATATCTCTAAGGATATATCAAATTGCAATTGTGCTTAGCATTAACATTTCAAAACCAGCCTTCAAATATCCATTCATGGAAGGTATAATAATGAGTTGTTTCAGCATTCTGACGTATGGCTGTTTAAATAAAATTCCTGTGTCTTGCCCATCAAACCGTTCAGTGACCGGTCTGGTCACGGGTTCGGGGGTAAGGGACGGCGTTCTGTTCTGACATATGGCTGTGAATTCATGGCTGTTGAGATAACAGTGTAGAAGGTGCAGCTGCCATTCGAAATTTCTCCTTAAATCATAATACACAGAGCTGGCCAGTTATATTTACATACTAAAGTTTTCAGCAAAAGCTTTTAATTGGGCCTTCTCCTTACCATTGCTGGACCACCACTAGTACCAAGACAGAAATGGAAAATACACTCTTTCACTGCCTAACAATCATACCCTGTTAAAACTGCACATCAATCTCACTTGTTTCCTTCAAAGCAACCTGTATACCTTTAAGAAAATATTCATAAAAGAATTTTTAAAGCATTATTACTCATGTTTACATCTACTTATGGCCTGGCACATTTAGTAGTACATTGCACATTCACCTCAACATAGCATGTTAGGCCAATGATTGCAATGAGGAAACATTAATCAGTGCTTCAAGTTTGACACAGGTAAAAATAGTATATTTTGTACATTCTTTGGGCAAGGCCTTCTTGGTGTTGGCACTTCTTATTCCATCAGTGTGTCAAGAAGCACAACAGGGTGTTTCAACTCTTTAAGACATCAGAACACATCTTAAAGCAACACAAACCAACATACAATATATCACATTATCTCAAGTGGTGAAGCACTAGATGGATAGGAATGCAAGGGTAACCCAAAGAATGCATTATAAGTGTTTTCCTACAAGATGTGTACCATATCCTAGAACCTTCCAGCAATTGAACTGATATCCAAGTGAAATAAGCTTATTTGTCAGCAAACATCACCACATGCAAACTATTCGAACACAATGGCACATGGCTACATATGAAAATATGTAGCGTCTTGGATGCAAATTATACAGGATGATAGATTAATATGTTTGGTTAGCCAGTCTCTCGTGATGGACTTTTTCCTACAGGGCTGTATGATGAGCCTGCGATGACCGTTCAATCAATTCTGATGAGAATGAATCGTACTTCTAGGATTCCTCTAGCTCCAGTATGAGAAATGCTTAATGTTTTCGCAAATGTACACTGATCAATACATTGATGGTATGAAGCTTGCATCAATTTTAGCAGCTACACTTTTCAGCAGTTTCAGTAAAACACATTCTTTAAATTTATTTATTTATTGTCATTCTTATGTTTCATCATTTTAGAAAACAGCAGCTACTGCTCTTAGAGTTTCATCCTTTGAGTTTAAGCCAGCCATTGTATGTGATTTGTGCTTTGTCTATTGTTCCTTAAAGTTTCAAACAAGAATTTTGAAACACCCTGTATAATAAAACACTCTAATTAACTAATTTTTATTCCTTAAAAATAATTTTCCTTGTCATTTATGCAATTACACACAGCGTATAACTACTATTGCAAATAATGATTTATTCCTTTTTCCCTCACAATCACTATTTAACACAAGCAAGAATACTAGAATTAGTAAAATATTGAATTAAAAAAAAAAGCAAATTGAAAAGGCATGCTTACATTCAATGAAAACTTAAAAACTCCAAATTTAAACAGGATCAACTTAGAATATAGGAATACAGGGAGTAATAATTTAAGATGAGAATTCTTTAAGTTTTGAGCTGAAGTTCATCTTTTGATTGTTCTAAAATCAGAAAACAATAATTTCTAAAAGCATAAATCAAAGACTATTTATAAAACTGAGATAGTTATAGGTAGAAAATGTGGAAAGGTAAGAGGGACAAAATATCATAGAAAATTTATAACTAAAAATGGGTTTCAATTTACTGCACATAAAATATTTTCATTTTATGTTGAAACTTGCCACAAATAATTTTTTACCACTAAAAGAAATTTGTACTCTGAGAAAGAAATATTCAAACTGTTAAGTTGCTATAAACATTGAAAAGTTTTGAGTTGCGGCACATTGTATAATCTAATAAATTCATGGGGCAGATAAAACTTTTGTCATACAGAATGATAAATCAGTAATTACATATGGAAAAAATAGGTATGATTTTGAAATTACATTTTCCAACTCTTTTACCTACATGGTAAAAATCCAGATAGCCCTCACCTACTTCTTTTGAAACAATACAAAATATCACTCAAAAAATTCTATATTTAATAGTTTGTGAAATAATCAAATCTATATATATAAAACACTAAGGCGAAAAAGGATGTGGCGGATTAAGGGGGTTAATTTCTCTTTTGTTGATGGCAACATCTGTTACCAAACAAAACCGGAAGCCTCCGCCATCTCATTTTAGTATCACCTTAATCGATTTATTTTTAATCCTTGAAAATTAAGAACTTGCAATAAATCTTTATACATTTTTCTTACATATCCCTAAGCACTTTTTTCCTCCATCCTCTTTGCCGCATGGCTAATATTTTGAATAGTTTAAGTTTCAGATAATATTTTCCTAAAACTTAAGGAAAAATAATTTTTTAACTAGATTTTATTCCTTTTTCCAAACATGGTATATTATCGGAAAAATTTAAAATAACTCCTAATGTAAATTCCATCTCTCCAATTTACAAGTATTTTAAATTAAGAAAAGAATAAAAACTGTTTTTAAAAACACTGTTTCATTCGTGTACTAAAAAGTAATTTTTTATTTTAATTATTTTCTACAGTTTAATTTTTAATTTAGAATTCATTATTATAAATATAATTTTTTTAACAATTTCTTCTTAAATTCATAAGCAGATGGCGCCACTGATGCAGTACAAAGAAATAACATTTTATTCAAACGCACAATACCTGCAAATAACATTCTATTCGACACAGTGGCTACAAATTATGTTTGTTCAATTAGCACAGTGCTTACAAATAACATTTTATTCAAACACATTGTACCTGCGAATAAGGTTCAGGGCCAAAAAATTTTATTCCTTCTTGATTAAGGTGAAAGCATTGAAAGGAAATCAGCTTAAGATTTTTATTTATTAATAATATTATCTTTTATTATGTTCATAGTGCTAAGATGTCACACCACAATCTCTTTATTAATAATATTAAATCTAATTTGTTTTTAGAATTAATTTTTAGAATAATTATAATTGTTTTAATTATCCAACTCTTATGTATTAGTTTATTTATACACTTTCATAATTTTCTTTGAAAGTTTTATTTGAAGAAAAATATCTTTTTTTAGGCTAAAAAAATTTATTCTGTGCTGATTTAAGTTAACCCTTTATCTACTGACGGTACTTACAAGTACCAATCACTTTAAAACTTTATAGCACAACAACCATTACTTATATTCTGATGGTACGTTTTAGAAACAGTCTTTTAACTCTACTTTTTCATGAAAAATGGCAGTAGTTGTTCTAGGTTGATGAATTTTGCGAGGAAGAAAGCTATTTTCGAACGGACATTGTGTTCTTTTGCTGCCATTTTGTGCGGATTGCCGCTCTTATCTTTTCTTTGTTATAAATTTATAATATCAAACCAAAGGTAAGTGTTGTATTTTTTTATTCATTCTGTATTGTCTTAGAATATTATTTGCCCAATCATTATAAGATAACAGATTATGTAATGTGATTAACGGTCGAATTATTCGGTGGTACTTATAAGTACCGCCAGTACACGTAGCTAGTACATCATCATGGACAATTTTTTTTCTTCCGTGCCACTATTTGAGTATTTGAAAACGAAAAATATATATGCAGTCTGCACCATTCGTCCTGATAGACTTGGGTTACTCAAACTTATTGATGATAAAAAAATGAAACGAGGGGACTTAGATTATCAAATATCTGATCAAGGAATATCCTTCTTCAAATGGAAGGACAATCGATCCGTACACTTTTTTTCGAATTATCATGGAAACGACACTTACAAAGTCCAAAGGAGACTCAAAGATGGTACCAAAATTGATGTTACCACACCCATTGTTGTAAAAGACTAGAATGGACACATGGGGGGAATTGATAAAGCCGACATGTTACATGCTATTTATGATAGGGACAGCAAATCGAAAAAATGGTGGCACAGGCTTTTTTTTGCTGTGCTAGAAATGGCATATGTAAATTCATATATTGCATATGTGGAAGTGCGTCGTGAGAAAATGTCGTTCCTCGAATATAAGCGCTGCATTACCAAAGGATTACTAACAAAATCAAAACCACAACCAAAACGAAAAGGGAGACCTAAATCTAATGGAGATGAACAAACTTTTTGTGCAAAAAAGAGAAGAAAAGGAAATTTGTCTGTTTCTAATGATGTTCGTTTAGAAAATAGAGGATGCCCATTGGCCAACATTCGTGTTGAATCGAGGACGTTGTGAATTCTGTGTACTCAAAAATATTCAATCAAAACCACATTCAAAATGCTCAACTTGTAATATATTTTTGTGCGTAAATGAAAAAAAAATTGTTTTTATGATTATTATCAAATGTGAATTTCTACCTTTATTATGTATAAAATAAAATTATGTCAATTTGATAATTTCTTTGTTTTCTTATGAGTGTTTTTTGGTTATTTAGCATTTTTAAGAGGTTAAATTTCATTAGAAATATCATCCGCAATTTTTTTCTATTATGAGGAAATTTATACATAGTGTACTGACGGTACTTTTAAGTACCACTTTAATTAATTAGTTCTAATAAATTAAATTTCGCACCGGGGAGATTTTTTTTCTTGTATATTCTTTAATTATCAATATGGCAGCTAAAAAAAAATATATTTATGAAGAAATTTTCAGTAGTTCATAATGCAGTAGATAAAGGGTTAAAGCATCAGAATCAAAATAAAGCTGATCCATATATATATATATAAAGATTTTACAATAATTGTGCTAGGACATGTAGTATCTTCACTGTAGCGAGCAGAGTTTGCATAGCGAGGTTAAACCTGGGAGGTTAGTGAGCAGGGGGCAGAGCCCCCTAGTTTTATATACAAGTTTATGGATTAAACTAGAGGTTCCCAACCTGTTGATTATATACAGGGGTACAGAGCAGACCAGTTAGGGGTAAGCAAAAGTAATGCTGGTAATGGCAGAAAACATAAAGCCTAAAGGAATTAAAATGAAAAAAAAAAGTTATAGAATTTTTTTTCACTCGGGTTATTGTGAAAAGTGAATGCTATGTACAGTGGTAACGGCTGGGTGGCAAAAAATTAATAGACACCTAAAAGTATCCCAGAGTATAGGGAGTAGACAATAAAATTAGCTAACTTTTGCAGACACTTTTGTTTTATTATAATTACTAATTTAAAGCAGTTAAAATGAAATAAAAATTTAATTTTTTTCCTAAAAGTGTGTGTGGGGGGGCCTCCTCGCCACTACTTGATATGCAATTCTGAAAAGCCTACTGGGTAGCAGTGAAAGAAGAGCACTAAGAACTCAGTATTAAAGCAATAAAATATTTAATACTCTTCAGTAACACAGAACTTGTGGAAAGAACATACTTGTCTTTTGCATATATTAAATACCAAATATCCTAGCACCAGATATGGGATTATATTTCTTAATTTTATAAAACTCAGCTCTATGAAACAAGATGAAGGATTGTATTGAAACTGTCTTCCATTTTAATAGCCGTTTATCAAGATGAATAATTGTTAGCTGTCATCATAAGCAAATGCAGAATTATTTCAATGCTATTTTCATTTGTTAGGACAAAGAATTAATACTATTATAAAAAAGAATAAAATGTAAAACTAAAATCCTTCAAATGTTATTAATTTAATTAGAGTTGTTTGACTCTTTAGCTAAACCTAAGCTCTAAACGTTATTTATAAAAACTTCTTTGTTGGAAGAGATGCCTGGGGAGGAGTATGACAGTATGGGATACTCAAAAATAAAGACTAATCAAGGGATACGGAAGGAAGTAAAGGTTGGGAATCAATAGATTAACTAACATCTTAACTGAATAAATATCTGTAATTTATTAAGCGTGCCTGTTTGTTCAATAAAAATGCTACTCCATTAAAAACAAGATAAACATAATTTGAATATGATTTCATCTATCAAATCATACCTAAGAGGTAAAAGTTGGTTGGTTGTTGGAGTTTATTGGCACATGAGTCATGTCTAGCTATTCTGTACCAAGCATATGGCAAAGCAACAGGATCATGACTGCCTCATGAGGTAAATAATTAGAATAGAAACTGATTTTAAATTTACTTTTGCTTCAAAATAAAGGAAATTGGAAATCCTTTGAAATGTTTACAGATTAAATGGAAGCCAAAATTTAGTAGTGACAATTTTTCTTCATGGAAAATTTCTGACCTTACAGGCAAATCTAACAATTCAAATAAAATATTTTATCTTTTCTACCCATAAGCGTCTTCATAGATGTGAAACTGATAGTAGACAAACCAACTCATGACTTAATCAACTGGATAATGAAACATGTTTTAAATTACCACTTTAAGTGAAAAATCTAGTGGATGACACTTACATAATAGTTTTTCATATGAAATAAATAGCTACAAAAAATAATGAGAAATACCTTTTCCACAATATCCACAAAAAGATCTCTAGCTTCTTTACTGTGATTTAATCCATATGCAATATTAACAAATGCTCTAGTAAAGGACTGAAAAACAAATTTAAATGTAAATTGTTAAATGACTAATTGAAAATAATTCTTTCACAATAACAGATTTTCACAAATAATCTAGTGGATGACAGATTAAAAAAAATTATCTCAAAATTATTTAATTAACTGCTAAATGCTGCAAAATCACTGTTTCAAAACAGTGAACTTCAAAACATGAAATTTTTTTCATAGCTAATAAAATAAAATAAAAATGAATTATTGAAATAGAATGAGTAACTAAAAAAGAAATAAAAAGCAGACATATCATAAAAAATGTCCAAGCCATATCTTTTTTCACATATTATGTATAGATGATATACACAGATAAGAGTTTAGTACAGATTTAATGACACACGAATTTAAAAAAAAATGCTTTATATAAATTTACTCCCCACTCAAAAAAACACTTGTATATTCCTTCAATACAACACTGACAAAATATTGCCAGAAACCCCATATAAATAAGAAGAATACAAGAAATGGCCATCATACAATAATATAGTACCACTGAGTTCTTGCTCAAGGAGTGGTTATCTCATTTAAAATCTCTCTAATACTTTTTTGTGTTACATTTTGTCTTAAATACTGATTTCAGAAAGTGCCAGTCTAAATCAAAATATTCTTTAATAAACTTTCCAAAAACTGAACATTAAAAATTATACATGTGATAAATTCAATTTATCTGCACCTTTAAAATAAATTCTTTTTCATGCCTCTTAATTATGAAAAATAAAAACACTCCTAGTTTTATTCAAAGATAAAAACATGTCTGCTTTAATTTATTAGTAGCACAAACTCGCACCTCTTGAAATCTAATATCACCAAGAGCCCTATAAAAATACTGAATAAATACTTTTTCTAGGGTTTCCCCAATCCAAATGCATATAAGCTGTGAGTGAATTTCTAACTTTCTACAATTTTATGTTCACTGGTGAATGAGTAACTCTACAAGCTGCACTTGTCTAATATTAGTCACATATTGGATTACCTAAATAATCATCTAAGATTTTAAACAAAATTATTTTGAATTTCATCATGACTGCATCTCCTTCAAGACGTGCAACCAACTTATATTACACACATACACGAAATATATCCAGAAAGTAAGTGTCATTTGTAAATATCATAAGTGTGCATTAAGTTTTCACAGAAAAGTCTGAGGAGAGCTGACAGCAAAGAGCTTGAAGAGGAATGAGGAGAGGACAATATATTAACAAAAGTAACCTAATCAACAAAAGTACTTTAAGAAGAATTCTAAAACTCCAGGAAACTTTTGAAGATATATCTGTATTTTTTACTTTAACTTTTAAATACATAAAGTTTTTTATTTTCTAAAAAAATCTAACATATAATTCACATTTATACAAAATTTGCGAATTGAAAGTAGAGAAAAATTATACAACATGCATAAAAAACTATTATTCCTGTAAAATTCATTTGGATCACAGTAATATTTAGAAAATTTCTATCTCATTCTTCATTTCATAGTACTTATTAATTTATTTCTTATCTTTTGTATGCTATGCAAAGTACATAATTCCTTGAACTTTTGGACTCATAAAATTTCTTTTAGCAAATAAGTGTTAAATGGAAATTCAAACATTGCTTACCTTAAAGTTTGAATCCAAATCTGAATAAATTCTATCTGGCAACTTTGATCTCATTATTCCCAAAACATAAGTTTTTAGTTCATCATAGGTATCTTTCTCTAGCACTTGTTTTAAATCCCGTAAATCCTGCAAGAATTCACGATCCATTTCCATTGCTGTTTCTTCAAAACTGCAATCTTAAAGTAATACATTGTTTGAATTTTTTTTCTTCTCAGTAATATTTAGAAAATGAAAAATAAGTACAAATAATTCGTGAAAAATGATAAATTAGACAGCTTACATATACTGCAGTTCTTTTCATATTAAAACTTAAAAGATTTTTATAAAATCTGCTAAATATTTTTATATAGGCTATCTAATTAGTATAACATAATGCTATAGTTCAACTGCTTACATATATTTGAATTGCAAGAAGCGCTTTAAATTTCTTATTAATAAGCGCTAAATTTAACGAGTTTTTTTCCCTTATTAAAAAAAACACTCATAATATCAAAAAATGCCATAATTTTTTTTGTCATACAAAAACATAACAAATAAAACTTAGAGGAAAAACATGTCAATTACGTTTTTACATCGCTTTATCTATGTTTTTTTTCACACTTTTCAGGAATATGTGAAGTTATTGAAATAGAAAGCAGGAAAAGAACAACACTCTATGCAAGACTAATACATATGCAAATGAAAAAGGAGGGGAAACCCCTAGTATTAGGAAAGGACAAGGGAAATAAAAATAATTCATTTTTGGCTTGGCAAAGATTAAAAATTTTATGACTTAAAGGCAGATTTTACACTTTTGGAGATGATCCATTTCTAAACAATTTGCATTCAAAGGAACCTAATCTTTATTGTGATTTCTTGCTATTCAGTATTTATTTTATTATGTTATGGTTCAAAGTATTTTTCTTCTACATGGCAATAAGCATTCTGTTTTCATCTACACCATTATCAAAATGCTTGTCATAAATACATCACATAATAAAATTTCTCAGTTCTCCTCTTTCTATTCTAATTATAAATTTCTCTGTTCTTCCCCTCCAATTCTTAAGTTCTTCATACCATTGCATTATCTAGCTGATATTATTGCCATCTGAAAAACAGTGGTGGTGATTGGATGGAGAAAGTGAGGGGGCAAAAAATTTACAGACAGACATCAAAAAGACCCAGGAGTATAGGGGGTAGACAACAAAATTTTAAAATTTAGGTACTTTATTTTTCAAAACAGCTGTCTGAATTTTCTGAAACTTAAAATGTATTTTAGTAGAAGTAGTGTAAATACAATTACATGCAGCATGATGGAAAAGAAAATAATAATTATAATAAAGCATAATAAATTTGATTTCACAGAAAGATACTGAAGGCAAATTACAATTAGATATTCAAGATTCGAAATTTCACACAGAAAAAGAAATAAAGGATAAAAAGGAATTCAAAGTTTTGAAGATATTATTGCACAATGATTTAATTATTTGGTTACACAAATGAGAAGGTCTTTATATTTTCACTATTTCACATCGGAGACTTCACCAAGCTTTTAAATTCAATATCCAATTGAGTTCTTTTTCTTTTCATTCTGATATACAACGTATGGAATTGAAATTTATATTAATTCAAAACATATTAATAGCAAGACACAAATAATGGTATTTGTCTGTATACTAATAAAAGAAAGTAGTAATACAAAAATCATTATTGAAGCAAAAAAGAAATAAACAGTATATCCAACCTGTTTTGGGGCAACACCAGTTACACATCATCCAATTGGCACAATATAAAAAATCGTCAAAAGTTAAATACTGTAGTTTTCTTTTACCAGTTTCAAAACGATTGCTTGTTAAGTACATAATGGCAGCATACTTTCTATAAGCAAAAGGAAAATTTAGAAAAAAAAAAAAAAAATGTCTAATTTAGATATCAGAAAAACTACTATTAAAGAAGAGCAATAAAAAAAAATAAATTTCAAGAAAATTACAATTTCTTTCTTCTTTTTTTTCTGTTACAAATGATGAAATGGCAGAAACAAAGATCTAATCAGGATTTAAAATAGTTTTGATATGGTACAGATTTTAATTCAGAGAAAAATTCTAGTAACACAGATTCTGTAGTATAGATTCAACTAGTACTTTATACTATTAAAAACATTTAGATGTAAACCACTAAATATAGGCTCACTACAAAAATTCCTTTATCAGCAAGATCAAGAGTTTCCACGAAGATGTTACATACCTAAATATATAAAATGCATACTAAAATAACTTAACTATTACGACTTTTTTTTCTTTGGTTTAATATCTCATAATTTAAAGGAATTTGAGGACATCCTTTTTTAGCTATACATTTTTTAGGTGTAACAAGATTAAACATTACATAACTGATATTAACAGGATGCAATTTTAATATCTCACATGATCATAAAAAGTTACACATGAGTTACAATTAAGTCTAAAACGATCGATGTAAAGTTTTGCATGCTTGTGCTTTATCTAACAATACAGGCTGATTAATTTTAGTGATTACACTAAGTATTCCAAGAAATAAAGTATAAAGAAAAAAAGTTTTTGTATAGGGTTATTTGTACATTGTTTCTGACAGGCTTGAATAGCTTCATAACAAACAATGTATGAGCTGAAGCATTTGACATAAAAAAATGCTAAATGACCATGGAGAAAAATCTGAATTTCAGAATATTGTCATAATGTTGAGAAACTTATACACATCTACTCTCAATCTTTTAAGTTTATAAATTCAGGGAATGTTCTAGAAAATATTATTTAAGGGACATTCTCCAGAAAATGTACCTTTTCCGTCACTTTCATTTTACAGCAAAATCTTCTGACAATAATTGATTAAACTATGTTTTTTAATGGTGGCAAAAATATATCTATTTAAATCAGTCACCAAATTTTTATGATGATCTTTAATTTCTTATTTATTTAGTTTACAGTATGTGAATTCTCACTTCTGTGATGTGTCACACACCTGGTGTGACTGTTAATGATGTTCAATAACTTGTTTAATTAAAAAAAACATATTTCAGTATTTATTATTCCTGAGACAAGTGTCTCAAATATTAAATGTTTAAGCATATTTTAAATTTTTAAATTGTGATTTAGTTTGTTTCAGAAAAACAATGAATGGTGTCCCACAATAAATTCTCATCTTCATTACCCAAAAGTAAAATGCCATTTTTTTTACTCATAAATGGCAGTACAGCCATCACATTTTGTTTCCCATGATGCATGTCATCCATCTTGTTTATTACAGCTACAAAAAGTAAATGAACTTTTGGTTTAGAGACAGACAGATTTTGTTCTTAAGAAACAAGTTTGGTTATTCAGAAATCTCACCTCGGTGACCTTGAAGTTCAGGCATATAAAATAATATAAAAGTACAATTTTACCTGTTTTAATATGCTTAACATGTGTAAATTGTAATACCAAAAAATTAATTTTTTCTCCCTCCGGAAAAAGCATCCATTAAGCCTAATTTTATAGAAGATTCCTCATCTCCGTGACATCCTTGTCAATTTCATTGTCAAGGAAGTGAGATGCACTGTTTTTAGCCAGCAATTTGAAGTATACTGATATTATACATGTAATAAACACAAATTTTAAACTCATAAAGTGAATGACTAAAATTTAAGCTATATCTTAATCCCGATATTTAATTTTGATAATATTAAGTAATCAATTAAGATAATAAATAATTTCATTTTCTAATTCTCTGTATGAGCGGATTAAATGTTTACAATTTATTTTAGTACAGTAATTATTAATTTTCTTGTGTTTTATATCACCTCCGTGAATAAGGTTATATATATGTTTTTATTTATTAGTAAAATAATTTAAATTTAGTTGGGCCTCATGGTAACTTCAAGTAAGTAGAAGTTTCATATGAAAAAAAAAAAAAAAAAAGGGAATTTAAGGTTTTGAAATCTGAAAATATTTTGGTTCAAATGGTACATTTTCTAGAGAACGGCCCTTAAATAAGGATGTTAAAAAACTGTTCACACAAAGTCACTAGAAATAGTTCAGAACAGATATGAGCTCAATTACACAACCAAATGAAAGGCTGCATCACTAGATTTTTCATTACACTAGGCCAAGATATTAGATGGATAAATAATACAAATAAATAACTAATAATACAAAATACAAATACTTTAAAAATTCTTTTAACTGATCATTATCAACTTGAAAGCACATCGTCAAACAACACATTCAGAAATAGTTTTCACAGCAAAATTAGATTATGCTCAGAAAATCACTTTCTTGCTATAATGAAATCACATAGAAATATTCAGCTGATACTACAAATGGATATGCACCATTCATGGTCATCCTGTAGGATAAAAAATGTGTAAAAATCGCCCAAATACAAAAAGAAAAGCATTAAAAATGTTTACAATGAATTTACATTTTTATTCAGGGCCCAAATATTTGATGCATAATAATCATGCTTGTTGAAATTTTAAGCATAATATAGAATCCTTAATTTATGAATTCTACTTAACATACTGTTACAAAGCTGTAAAGATGTTTCCCTGACATGCTATTCTTGGCGACAAAAGGAATCTTCTAGAAAAATCCTGAACTGTGGATTCAACTTAGAAGGATCTATTTGTGGTATCCAGTGTTTGATGTTGGTGGATACAGGTGCAAACGTCACTCTTTTAAGAACAGACTTGGCACAAAAATTGATGGAACAACTAATTTACACAGCTCCTAATATTTCTTTGAAGACCACTACTGGTGAAAAAACAGAAATACGTGGCAAACTGGATGCATCCATTGAATATGGATCCAGAAAATTTCATCACAGAATCCATGTAGCTGACATCACCGATCCCTGTATTCTCGGCCTGGATTTTCTTCAAAAATTTAATTTTACTGTAGACCTGGAGAAGAATGAGATACGGACAGGAGGAGAGGAAATTTCTCTGTTTTCAGCCAGTGTACAGCATTCAAAGTCATGCGCTATATTGGTCAAAAACAGAACTATAATACTAGCAAGATCAGAATGTCTTATCCAGGGAGTCCCCGAAGTTTCTTCACAGTTCAGATATGCTGTAATTGACCTTCCTAGCCAAGTCTCCCAGAAATGTGTCCAAGTGGCGGCCACACTCGTTGATTTGGAAAGGGAAGCCATTCCCGTTAGAGTGCTGAATCTGAACAATAAACCCAAGATTCTGGACAAAGGAGCAGTTATTGCGACGTATGAAACAGTGGTGGATATTGTCGCTCATCCTCAAGAATTTTCTGGAGCACAACATCTCCCATCAACCTTAGAAAACCTTGAAGGACTTAATGAAGAGCAGCGAATAGCTATAAGGAAATTACTTAAAGAATTCCAGAATTTGTTTTCAACCTGGGACGCTGATGTAAGCCACTGCAATATGACACAGCACAGAATTAATACAGGTGACCATCCACCAATCAAGCAATATCCCAGACGTTTGCCTCTTGCAAAGAAAGACGAAACAGAGCGACTAGTTAAAGAAATGGTTGACAACGGAATAATCGAGGAATCATCAGGCCCTTGGGCTTCGCCTATTGTGCTTGTTACAAAGAAAGATGGATCAACAAGATTCTGCGGTGACTACACGAAATTGAACGAAATTACGAAAAAGGACAGTTATCCTCTACCACGAACAGAAGACACCCTGGATGCTTTGAGCGGAAGCCAATGGTTCATGACATTGGATTTGAAAAGTGGATACTGGCAAGTTGAGATCTGACTTGAAGATAGAGAAAAGACAGCCTTCACCACCGGACACCCGCTTTGGCAATTTCAGACAACGCCATTCGAACTTTCTAACACTCCTGCCACATTTGAAAGATTAATGGAGACAGTATTGCGTGGACTTACGTCTGAAGCCTGCTTAGTGTTTCTAGATGACATAATAATAATAGAACATTTGGAGAACATCTAAATAACCTTCGTCAAGTATTCCAGAGGCTACAAAAAGCCAACCTTAAGTTAAGTCCCAAGAAATGCAGATTCTTCGGAAAGGAGATCGAGGTCATAGGTTTCAGCAGGTGTTAAAACCGATCCAGAGAAAATTAAAGCAGTAGTCGATTGACCTTGTCCAGAGACAGTACATAATCTCCGAAGTTTCCTTGGACTGTGCACCTATTATCGTCGTTTTGTAAAAAATTTCTCCACAATAGCAAGACCTCTACATAAATTAACTGAAGCTAGATCAAACTTTAATTGGACAGAAGAATGTGACAAATCTTTCAATAGACTAAAGCAGGCTTTGACATTTTCTCCTGTTTTGACCTATCCCCGGATTGACGAAGATTTCATTTTGGATACGGATGCTAGTAATGAAGGAATAAGAGCAGTCCTATCCCAGTGTATTGGAAACGAAGAACGTGTCATCGCTTACTTCAGCACGAGCTTGGGTAAGCCAGAAAGAAATTATTGTGTCAAATGCAAAGAATGATTAGCCATTGTGAAATCTTTAGAGCATTTCCATCACTACCTATACGAACGGAAATTTCTTCTGTGGACTGATCATGCTTCCTTAAGATGGCTTTTGAATTTTAAGGAACCTGAAAGTCAGATAGCTTGCTGGATTCAAAGACTTCAGGAGTATGATTTCGAAATCCATCATCGAAAAGGGACCTCTCACGGAAATGCAGATGCCGTCTCCCGAAGACCCTGTAAAGAAAGCTGCAAACAGTACACGAATGCCGAGGAAAAGTTAGGAATGGACACAGATATTTCCGTTAAAAGTTTTAACAACGACAACTGTAGATCCCTGGTCTTCATGCGAGATCCAAAAGGCGCAGCTAGAAGATCCTGCTATTAAACCACAATTCTGGAGAAGAAACTAAATTCGGCGGATCGACCATCTTTGCCAGAAATCGCTCCGGAGAGTCATGCAACAAAACGGTACTGGGCTCTTTGGGACTCCTTACACGGCGGCGTTCTTTACCGCGAGTGGGAAAGTGATGATGGAAGCTCCTGTCGATGGCAATTAATTCTCCCAAAGAGTAGAATTCCAGAAGTTCTGCGAGAGACTCATGACAGCGCAAGTGGAGAGCATTTCGGAGTCATGTAAACTTTGAGCAAAACCCGAGAGTGATTTGATTGGGATCGACTTCGTGCCGATGTTGAAAAATGGTGAAAAGAATGCCATGCTTGCAGAGCCCGAAAAGGACCTAAAACAAGGACTGAAGGTCGCTTCAGCACTATAATGTGGGTGCACCAATCTACAGAATGGCTTTGGATATCCTAGGACCTTTCCATGTAACAACGAAGGGCAATCGGTATGTCCTAGTATTAATGGACTATTTTACAAAGTGGGCTGAAGCAATTCCAGACCAGGAAGCCTTGACTGTAGCTGAAGAACTCGTACGAAGCTGGACTTCATGTTATGGCGTGCCTATGATATTGCATTCGGATCAAGGTACAAATTTTAATTCTGCTCTCTTTACTGAGCTTTGCAAGCTTTTGGGAATTCTGAAAACCCGAACGACAGCGTTACATCCAGAGTCTGATGACATGGTCGAGAGGTTTAATCGAATGATTTTAAATTATCCGTCTTTATTTGTTTCGAGGAATCAGACGGATTGGGATACACATTTGCCACTCTTTCTCTTGACCTATAGGAGCGTGGAACATGAAGTGACCGGACTGCCTCCAGCAGAAATGCTTTTTGGTCGAATGCTGCGATTGCCCTGGGATATTTTCTTTGGATGACCGAGTGAAACAACTTCCTCGCCGAATGAATACATGAAAAATTTAGAGGCACGTTTGGAAAGCGTACATGCGTTTGCCAGAGAGCGAATTAAACTGGCCAGCGAACGAATGAAGACTCATTACGATTCCAGAGCAACAGACCACCATTTTAAGGAGGGTGATCTAGTTTGGGTGTACAACCTGAAGCGACGGAGAGGTCCGAGTCCGAAGTTACAACAAAACTGGGAAGGACCTTATACTGTTGTCAAGAAACTGAAAGATGTTGTCGACAAAGTACGGAGGTCGCCCAACGCCAAGCCAAAAGTCATCCATATTAATCGAATAGCTCCATACCGGACCACTGATCATAGTTCTATGTAATGAGACTGCTGAGACATGCAGTCTTTGAAGAGGGAAGCAGTGTTACAAAGCTGTAAAGTTGTGTCCCTGACATGCTATTTTTGGCGACAAAAGGAATCTTCTAGAAAAATCCTGAACTGTGGACCTATCTCTACTGGGGACCAGTAACGTCTTGAACCTTCTGGAGATTACATCACTTCCTGTTGTAAAGATATAAAAGCAAGCTCTCAAATCAAGAGTAGTCAGTTGGACTTTGAACAGGAAGCAAGCTGGTGAACTGAGAGACATTTGAGTGCCATTGAAAGTGCTATAACCGAGATTTATTGGCAATCTCTGTTGTAAATTTGTACAAGTGCTGATTTGTTATCAGTGCCAGGTTTGTTTTACTAGAATATTCGTGAAATAAAGAGCTTTATTTTTTTTATCCTGCTTATTGAACTGCATTCACATATACCCATACATCAATTTTTGTAACAATACAATAGAACAGTTTGCAGCATTTAATTTGTATTTCACCGAATGTCAGTGGTTAATCGAGGGGGGTGCTATAGGGCTGCAACCCCCTTTCAGAACTAAACGAGAATTCTTGATTTTATTTAAAATCACCATATCTGTTTGTTTTAAATTTAACTTTAAAAAAAACAGTGACAGATTGCTTTCTGGCTTGACAGGCTGGAAAATTTTCCCACTTTTGTAGTCTTTTTACTCGTAAACTTGTAGCATTGACGTGGTTGAAAATATTTTTTGGCTACTTATTTCAATGTATTTTTTATTAAATCATGGAAAGTATTGTAATGTTTTTTATGATTCTTATTGTCTGATGAGTAAAGCTTGTAAAGTTAAAGCGTTTTGGTTTACACAAACCATGAGGTTTGGTTTAACACCATGACAATAAAACATTTTTATGATCTCAGCCTCCCCCCAGACCCAAATCCTGGATTCGCCACTGCTGAATGTAATATACAAAAAATATCCAGCATTCTTAAGCATGAAATGATCATTAAATCATTCATGGGTTGCAATACTGGCAGGACTAAAAAAATATATATATGAATTTCGAGTTGTGACTGTTCCTAACATTGTAAAATCGTCTTTGTGACATAACAGAACACCTTTGAAGTCTTTCAGTAATGCTTACTCCTTAATTAATTAAGTGTTTGCTTCTTGCATTTAAGTACAAATGAAATCTTTAAACATGTTTATCTCAAAACTTCATTTTTTGAGCTAAGCCTTGTATTGCAGCCCATGAATGAAATGTCCAAAGACTTGCTTGATTGATTTCAGAAGGCAGTCTAAAAGGTCTGACCCAAGGAAAGGATTAATGAGAATGGTATTTTGAGCTTTTGACACCTGATATTTCAATGAAAGGTAAGGGAAGCAACAAAATCTAATCAAGCATTTTTAGTTTAAATGGAACCTACAAGTCACAATAAAAATATAAAACACAGAACCAAAAATAATAATAATAATAAAATAGTCCTAACTATTCATATTATCCTCTTTGGTTCTAGTGTATCACATGTGATGCAAATGTTTGTCATTTAAAAAAAAATCTGGATGGCAATTAAAATTCTGAAACCTGTTGTGTCACATGCGATACGTAATGAAATACCTTGCCTAATTTTTCTTCTAGCCAACAGATGGCGTTACTTGTCCACGATTGTGATTTCAAAGCACGTTTTTTCAAAATAACAACATGGCTCCTAGACATCAAAGCAAGTCCTTTTCATTACTTAATTACAAATATTGCACTAATTTTAAAATATAACTTTTCTTTTGTTATGTATTAGTTACTCATTTACAGTAACTAAAGTTATTTTCTGTGTAATATTAAATCATTCTAACTTGATAAACTTTTTTGTATCATATGTAATACAATGGGATTCAATCCCGTCTGGGAATGTGTTCAAAGTTGTTTTTATCATTTATTTAGTCAAAATATGCAGTTGAAGTTTTTGTTTTAAATTTTATCACGTTTTTCTGTCTTAATATTTATCTGATTACTGTTTTTTTTTTTTTTTTTTAGTGAAATATTTGACTACTGATGAAATTTTAGAGGCCCTGAATTGCAATGATTTTGATTTAAGTTCTTTGTCAGATGAAGATTATAATTATCAGATGGATGACAATTTGAGTGACTGTAATGATGATTATGATGAACGAGATCAAACTGACGAAAAAATTTCTGCTTCAAAAGAGAATTTTCGAGAAATCGTTTCAAAACTTTTCATGAAAATGTAAAATAATACTAATAATGTACCTATAACGAATTAATAACCTAGAATTATGCTTATTTTTCATGTAGCCTTTTTGTATTTATTGTATTGTGTGAATAAACAAGATTTAAAAAAAAACAAGGAAACAGCTCTTCATTAAATTTAAGACATTCTGATTTTGACTTGTCTAGTTCCTGATGTATCACATGTGATACATGCCCCCCTAATTTAAAAAAAAAATAAATAAATGTCATTTTTCTACTTCAAAGTATTCTAAATGACTACTCAAGTAACTTTTTTTAAGTATAAAACTTTTATTTTTGTCTCGGGTCTGAGGAGGTTATTAACTAAATAGTTCCAAAAGCAAATTCATAAATTTGATTATAACAATTACACTTATTATCTGAAATGAAAAAAAAAATAATAATGTTACATATCAGATAAAATGCACAGAAATAACAGACCTTGCAAGATTTTCAGACAAAAGAAAGGTGACACGAATGCTGTCAACCAGTTCACAACTACTGTCTTCCACAACTTTATACACTCGTTTCACATTATCAAACTGGAAAAAAAAAAGTTTCACTTTTAGCACAATAATGATTAAAAAAAATGCTGCCTTTCAAAATCATGAGTAAGCAACAATCTGGATAACACATAATTTAAGCTTTTAGACTGTTACAAAATATCCATCTAAAACTTATGAATGAAGTTAAATTTTTTAAGTTATTTTAATGAAGAAATGCTTTCCTTTATTTCTTTTCCTTCTTGCAAACCGTCCAATACCAACACATGCAAATGTAATAAACATTATGAAAACCACATTTTAAATAATTTGGATAATGAAAGATAACAAAAAAGCTAAAATATCGCTATGTTTTAATGAAACAAATCTCATTACAGCTATAGCATACAAGAAAAGTAGTACATTCAGAGAAAATTTTGAAGGAGTCAAAATTTAAGGTAACAGATTCAGAGACTGTTTCCATAAAGTGGGGCAAAAAATAAGATTGAATCTTTAATCCTCTTTCAACAGTAAACATAGAAAATATGTGTTAGTTATTCCATACAATATTGCAAGTGATGTTATTACAGAGTGACTTCATCTTTAGCTTGCAGGTAGGCAAATCTGAAAACTTCCTCTTAATGTAGAGGTTTCATGAAAAAATAGGAAAGTCCCTTTCTCCCTATTCCATTAAAAAAATCTTTTAATACTTGACACAGGAGATGACTGTCGAGAATCAAGCTTATGGATATAACTTCCTGGAGTGACAATGAGAATACTCAATTATTTCTAAATTTTTCAGATTAATCTCTTTCAATATTTCACCTTATTTTTTCGCAAAACTGAATTTACTAGCTAAAGAAAGCTTTACAATGGTGAAGGGGGGAGGGGAACTGACATGTAACAAAAAATAAATTCTGCAGCAAATTTTATCTTTCAGCATTTGATCATGATGCTGCTGATACTGAAATATTAACAAAAATGAAAAGTACAGTCCGTCAAAAAAGTATCCGAATGCTGCTCTATATTCCGACATTAATCGTCACACAATAAAACTGTAAATGTCCGTCATCGTAGAAATGTGCGCTACATAAATGAATACTAGGTGCATGGCCCGGCGTTGCTTGGGCAATCTTGAATAATGGGATATTCCTGGGTGGAGAGAAGTGAGATCACGTGAGGCCTCGGGATCCATATTTTTTTATATGCCTGGCTCCGATTTTTTCTACAAATATTGTCACTTACTTTCCCCAACAAACGTAAATATTCTTTCACAAATCTAGTCTTTTTATTACTTAATTTTCATATGCCCACCTTCGGTTTATTTTTTCTGCAAATATTGTCACTAACTTCCCCCAAAACGTAAACATCCTTTGAATCTTATATTGTTTAATTTTTAAATCCAACCCTTTAATTACCTTATAGCTAATAACCCAGCGTTAATCTGAATCCACATTTTTTCATATGCCCGCCTGTTTTTTTCCCTACAAATATTGTCACTAAGCTTCTCCAACAAACGTAAATCTGCTTTGAATCCTCTCTTGTTGGATTAAAACTTTCAGTTCTAGCCTTTTTACTACCTTAAAACAGTATGGTTTGAATGAAAACGCGAGAATTCTTATGTTTATAAATTAAAACAGGTTAGTATGATATTTGCTTTGCAAAAGAAAAAATAAAACGAAATACAAAACAGAAACGATATAATAGTACACCAAACTGATAAATTAAACACCAGAAACATATTTTCGTCTTGCCTGTATTTGAATAATAATGGAAAAAAAAAACGGATAAAAATGAATAAATATTTTCCCTAACAAACGTAAATGTTGCGAAACACCGTACGACAAAAAAAACGAAAGAAAAAAAAATGTAGGAAAACGATTTTTTCACCAATGTTTAAATAAAAACTCCAAAACGTGGAAGTTCCCTAAAGAAGAAAACCCTTTATACAAACCAAATGCAAGAACAACCGATGTGACAGATAGTTATAGGAGCTGCCGATAGATGGCGGCACAATATTTCATTCATATACACATTGTAACATAGTTATAGGAGCTGTCGATAGATGACGGCACAAAATTTCATTCATTTACACGTTTTTAATTACTATCTTTTTAACTTATTGTAATTTCAGAATTTCAATGGTTGAAATGGATTCCTTGGATTATTTCCTGTTTTTTGGTACTTACTGCTTGTTTCAGGATTCAGTGGTTCGTGAGAAGATAGCCGGACATAGATAGATACATACTTCTGTTTACTCTCAGATTTTAATAGTTATGATAATATTTTTTCATGCAAGGGGTCGTCTTCATATTTAGATTTACACAAACTCAATTTTTTCAAATGGCAACACCTAATTTTAAGTACATATCCAGATTCTCCAAATTAAATTAGCTCGAATACATATAACATTTTGTAATTTTGAGTAAACAGTTGATGAGTTTTGAATAATTGAAATTAGGAATACCTAATGTTAAATGACCATGTCTGTTTCTTTCAATATAATTCAAAATATAATGAATCTTTAACAATAATTCTTTTTTTATATTAAAATACTTGATAAACAAGACAAATGTTATGTATTAAAAAAAATGAAAGTATATTTTTTAAATTTATAAGTTAAAAATTTTTGAATAGAAACACAAAAAAATTTTGATGCCAATCGAAGGAGCATGACATAAAACCTCACTGTTCAAAATTTAAACGCATTTCCATCAAGTAGTTTTTCAGATATGCAGCAATAACCAAAAGCGTTCGGAACAGCCTGCTTTTCGCTTTCTTAAGGGGGCATCTCAACTTTACTAAAGGATTCGCTGACAGGAAAAAAATCTCTGAAATCAAACAGAAAACAAAGCATGTCTTCCGATGTTGCTTTAGGTTAAGAAAAATTGTTTACTTTTTAAAATAAGTGTCAAGTTGAATAACAAACGAAAAGAAAAAAATCGATACATGTAATATATTCTACTCTTTTTTTACATTTCAAGCGACATAAGGTTTAAACCACTAAACTGAAAGCCGTTAATGGTTGTAGAAAAATTTTATAAGATCTCTCATTGACAAAAATGCAAAGCAGCAAAATTCTGTTTAAAATATGAATTTATATATTACGAAATGTATGAATGAATAAAACATTATCCAATGAAATAAAATAGTAAATCCTTGTGTGTGGATAATGCAATGTCATAAGACTTGGACAAAATGCCTTTTTTAAAAAAATGAAATAAAAGCTTAAAATGTTTCGATAAATTAATAGCTTAAGACTATTACTGGTAGAAAGCGATTAAGTATAAACAATTAAAAGCAAAAAAAAAAATCTTACATGACTTTAAATATCGTTTGGTGGAAAGCATTTTATTTTGTGAAAAATCGTTTGGTATTGTTCAGCAACATTACACTTCTTTTTGTTTAGTTTTATAAAAGAATATTTCCGAAAATAAGCATTTGTCTTTCATATCTCTCTCTGCCCAAAAAGTTTTTATGTCTAAGATTGCTTTTTTTAAATATTAATCATTGAAATTATTCAGAATTTTTTATTATTTTACTAATATGCCAAGAGAAGTAGACAATGTAACAAAAGGCCAAATAATCGATCTTTATCAATCTGGTTTCTCGTACAGACAAATAAGTTGCCAGCTTGAAATCAATATATTCACAGTTTCGTTACGGATAAGAGAGTAAATAAAAGACTGAGATGTTGTTAGCAGTGTCATAGATTCCATGCCATGTCGCATGTAGCAGGTTATTGATAGAAATGATAGCTATACTTCTTATTAAATTTTAAATAGTTAATATTTAATGCATTTATGCATATAAAAGTTTGCATTGTTTACCTGTTATATTATACAGAATATAATGTATAAAATATTATGCAATTTCTTTTATTGTGTTTTAATTTAAAATCATGCAACTAGAATTCTTATTTAGAAATATTTCATTGCCCCAAATGGTAAACTTTGAATAAACCAAATATTCTTAGAGAACATTACTCTATTAACAGCTGAAATGAAAAGTTTTAACAGAGTGACCTATTTTTTAGATTTGCATATATTGAAAGAGCCCCTTAATCGTTTTTCTTGTATACCTCGGGTTAATTTAAACTGATTTACCTCAAATTTTATATCTGGCGATTTTTTATTATGCAGAATAAATTAAAAGATAAAAAATTGGGGGTTGCCATTGGAAAATTTGAAGGTGACTCAAATATAAATATGTAGACTGCCCCTTATGGAAATGCAGTTCACATACTTTTAAAGAGGACACACTCCCAAATTGAATGACAAAATTTCCTTTTCATAGATTATGAGAAATAAGTATCCAGATACTTTTTTGACAGACTGTACAAAGATCTCTGTTCGACATCAGAATCTTGGAAAGTAACACTTTTTTATTGCTTAATATAATTTTAATGTCAAGTTTTTAAATCACATCAATGGAAGCATAGCATATAAGTTGACAAATTAAATAATTATTTTATAATTTACAAAAATTTACTATACATTGAGATCTAGAATTCTATCCTTCAATTAAATTGGATCCAGACACCTGCAAAGAGCTAACTACCATATTTCAAAGGCAAGCAATGTTTTTTAATGCTCCAGAACTTATGATGCTGAGTATTAAATTAAAATCTTTTACCTTAACAAAATAAATTACATGAAATAATTTTACAATATACTAACAGCAGCAGTACAATGCATTTTTCAGAATTTTCTTAAATCTAAATTGAAGATTAAAGCAGTTTTTATTGAGTTATTGCTTTTAGTTTTATATCTGAATCACTTCTACAAAATAATTAGCATAAATACAAAACTTAAAGGTATTGTGTTAATCAAGTTGGGCAAAATTAATGATGCATTTTCACATTCAAGTTAGATTTCAAAAATCAGGTTTATACAATACTAGAAAATGAGAAAACAGAATAAACTAATAATAAATTTCTGAAATTCATCAAACATGCAATTTTAAATGAAAGGCCATGTTTAATCCATATTTTTTAAAGTTTAATACTGGATACTAATTCACACTAGTCATCCAAAATTAAATAGTGAATTTGCATATAACAACACGATTTTCTGCAATTTATTCTGTGGTTAGTTTAAGGATGATGAACTGATAAATGACACATTAAGTTATGGAGACTAAAATTAAATAAATATTAACCCGGAAGATATATTTGATATCACTGGAAGTACTGTATTATCAAGGGAGAAGTGCTTTCTTCATGATATGCACAGAACAGAAGGCCGTCTCTTACCCCCGTCCCCGTGACCAGACAGGTCGCTGAACGGTTTGATGGGCAAGACACAAAAATTTTATTTAAGAAAAAAAAAAAGAAAGAAATATTTACACTATGTACAGCACAGACATTTTCACTTTTACACTAATAGTTCGTAATAGCCTTCTTTTATTTAGATGTTGTTTTGCCTTTCTTTTTTTTTGAAGGGGGAGGAATAGCGATAGTGAGACTAGTTGGTTCCAGCTCTGGAAAGTTGAAGGAATGGGAGGCCAGAAAAGATCTCTGTTTTCGATTATAAATTTGACAATCCTACGAATTTTATGCCTGGAGATGAGGTTATTGGCGACTCTTTTTAGCCATTCTTGTTCAAAGTTTGGCACTGGCTTCCTCATATACCAAGACACTGTGTAAATACACTCTGTGGCATAGTGAAGTGCTGTGCCACTTCCACCACAACTGCAATATTGCTGTCAGACAGGTGAAACCTTTTGAGGTAGGCAGGGAAAGGGCCATGTTGAGAGAAGAAGATAACATCCTCTCTAAATCCAGTTAGAATGCAAATCATTTTAAAAATTGTCAGGACATACAAGAATTACTCACATCCATCTTAAACTTTAAAGTTTCAGAGATGATTATCTGGATACATCAACATGACTTTTACAAACTCAAACGATAAACCTTCTTTAATAACTCCAAATATGACAACAGTGGTTTATACAGCAGATTATAAATTGAAGGCATGATGCAAAAAGATAAAATACTAAACATTATAGAGTTGGTGTAAATATACCTGTCTCCTACAACTCTTTACTTGAATTCCAGTTTTTTCACTAACATCATCTAGATCTTTTCGGTTACGAGCAGACAATTTTTTTCCAAGAAATTCTCGTATGACAGCATCATCAAATTCATAGTACCTACAAAGAAGTGAATGAAATACATGTAAATATACTGATTGTTACCAATGTTTAAATGCCCATTTAATTCTTTTAAGACTTTTAATAAGAATAACAGTACTTTAATGGTAATTAACACATTGTGTAAGCAAATGTATATAAAATATTGCTGGGGAAAAAAGAAGAAAAAAAACGCTAAAAATAAAACAAGTAATCAGAACAAGCAAAGCATTGGATTTGATAATACTGCCTCAAGGAAAAAGTGAAAATATCAATGTAATAAAAGAGTAATAGAATCTATATATGTCATTGAAGAAAAATTTGTACCCCTTTTTAAGCACATTAAGCATACGGAAAATGAGATTTGGCATAGTTAAAGTTCAATATGGAGGGAGTGCAGAAGATAAATTTATGTATAATGTGTGTTACAAATACATGAAATTAAATAAAATAAACATTCATTATTTACATTCATACTGGATGTCAAACACAAAAGTCTGTAGTCAAATTCGGACAACTTTTTTATTTTTTTAACCCGCCTGGTTTTGTTTCAATAAAAAATATGTAAAAAAAATATAAGAACTCGCATTCTTTATTTCATTTTGTATTAATTTTTATTTAATTTTATATTATTTAAAAAGATAAAGTAACTATGTACCTTGGCCAGCCAGTATAATACCCTTCCCAAAAAAAATCGTTAGGGTCATTCCATTGTGACTAACGTAAATTTTAAAATTTTAACAAGCTATAATTGACAAAATACTCTTAAATAATCTCTGATGGAAGCACCTTATCCTTATACTTTATGTAACACTAGTACATAAACATATCCATAAAGAAGTATTTAAAGATGATGATTTAACCAATTAAATTAAATTTTAATTTTGTGACTAATGTAATAATATAGTTATAATTGTTAGTTAGTCACAGAAAAACTAATTTAATTTGTTAAATCATCATCTTAAATAATTTCGAATAAATACATACTCAAATAAATTCGAAGTATTAAATATCATCATTATATTTTCCTCTTTAAAAAGAACAGTAAATGGAAACCTGATAATACTTTTAAATGTACTTAGCAAGCTGTGTGCCCTCATTTTTGTAGCGTTGGTATTTTCAAATAATTAGAAAATTGTGCATGCAATAATGTATTGTACATGTTAGCAGCTGGCGTAATAGAATAAATAAAAAAATATATATGCAATGATTATAGAGGTATGCACGACAAAAGAACCTCAATAACGTTCAAACTTAAATAATGAATTATCGGTAAATTTCACTCTGGGCGACCTCTAGTTATTATAAAATGATATAATCAAATCATATTATAATGCGATATCACATGACATTATACTGATTAAATATAAAAGAAGAAACATAGAGAAATGCCTATTATAGAAATCTATAGCTGCATGGGTCAATCTACATTCTCGATTACAGTTAGAAGTCCCATTCTTTTCTTCGTTGTTGAATTATTTCTAAACATTTATCTTCACTGTAAAATTAAACATATTAACCAATTTCATTAACTAGCTTTGGGCTGCTACAGTTTTTTTCTCTAACATTAAACAAAGTGAATAATTTAGCACTCTTTAGGTTAAATAAGGTAGTGTTCACTGATCGGATTTTTGAATTCTGGTCAAAATATGTAGAGATTTGTTGCAGTAGTTCATACAGATTGGTTTTTATTTTACTCCCAGACACTCTTTTTAGTCTTCAATTTATATCAGAAAATGTCCGAAAATTTGCACTGAGACTTTTCTTAAGTTCTAAAATAATTTCGCAAATGCAATATTATTTAAATAAAACTATTTAACCCCTTAAGGTAAAATAACAAGTATAGCTTCGCCACTGGTTTTATGCTATACAGCACCATTCTAAGATTAAATCTTACTGGTAGGGGTAAATTGCTCTTTTCTGTCTTATCTAATCTCAAGATATTAATAAGTATTGTCCCATTCAAGCCCAATAAAATGACAATCATACCCGAGTCCTTAATTACCATTTCACAAGGCGAAATCAATAGTTGATAAAATAATAAAAAATTAAATAGAAAGACATCAACTGAGGACGTTTTGGGGTGTTGGAGTATTTTGGGGAGCAAGGGAGTTCGAGAGGCTACGGGGCAGATTATCTCAGCGGGGTGGAGGGAATTCTGACGTGAGGTGATATCGTTTGTCAAGTCATTCGTCGGATGAGCAGAAGGAAGAAGAAAGGACAGTTACTTAGATAAATTATATTTATCAGAAGAAAAATAAAATCAATTTATATTTTTATCCATTTCATTATGATCTATATAGGAAATGGTTAACTTGTTTATGCAAAAGATATTAAAATGTCATTTTAATAAAATTTAAGAAAACTACCCCCCCCCCCCTTTTAAATTCTTTATTGACACTGTCAATTCATCTTTCAGACAGAAATCTTTCAGGACAACTTTTTTTTGGGAAAGTAAATTTATTTACTTACTCATTTATTATTTTGTTTGTATTGCCACAAACTTTACCAAACAAAATAATTTAGATTCCATAAAATTAGAGATTACTGTTTTCTCAACTTTTCATGATTTGTACATTTTCGAGAATCGGTGACCATTAATTACTGTTAAAGTCAACTGCGAAAAACATATTAAAAACTGCAAACAAGACATCTGAATAAGATATTGAAATAGTTAGGGAGGATTTTTTAAATTTCATGAAAAACAACTATTGTTTCAATGATTGTGAAAATTAGAAGCAGCAGAATTACATCTGAAAATTTTTTTTGAAAAAATTCCTGATGTTATGCTAGTTCTAATTTTTTTGCTTTGAAAGTGCTATTTTAACGAATTTAGTATACTACTAATTATAAAATTAATTAAAATATATTAAATTTGGCTTTAGTAAACTGATAATATTTGATATATAACTTTATTAGACATATATGTACAAGAGTATCTCTAGTCTCGAAAAGATCGTCTTTAGCTCTATAGAATAAAATAAGAACATTTGAGTATAGATAGTAATAATTTTTTCCTGGGAAAGCGTTTTTTTGTTTGAATTGTGTTTTAAGTGATTGTGTTTTAAATTTAAAACAGAAGATATATTTTTTTAAGACTCCATACTTGGCTTAGCGATCCTCTTTGTTTATCTTTGCTTCATTAGCTTCAGAATTCAAAATTCGCAGGGAAGGGAGAGGCCGGTCTTTAACCTTTATACTGTCGCACACATTTTTAAATTAAGAGATTATTTTTAAATATTAGATGGTACTAATATTACTTTCCGTTGAAAATGGCTCCAAATGTTGACATTCACCGGTGAAAGATGCAATTCTCTAAATGTAATGTTGGCATTCTATCCGACATTACACTATGTGAATGTTGACATTCACTACAGGTGAAAGTCGACATTTTCCAAATTTACATTCAAAATAGTAACCTCTCTTCTAAAGTTGTCTTGTGGGTAATACCTCATTTTTTCAATTGCATTCTTGGTGTCCTCTACACTTAGTATTGTGCAAATATCAGATGATGTGCATTGGTGTTGATGATTAACGCGATTGTTTGCAAAAAGCTATAGGATCTCTTTGGAAAGCTGTTTCCGAAAGCATTGTGGTTATTATGTATTAATGAATTCTTAGAGGGCCCCTGAGATAAACTGATTCCTTTTCTTTGTAGAATGTATGCTGAGTTGAAAGAATTTTTCCGATGTGATAAAAGCAATACATTTCCTCTGAGATTTGTTGCTTTTTTCTTTGCATGTTGACTGCTCAATAAGTGAGTATCCTGATGAATCTACTTACAGATTATCTGTCAATTGCGCAAATGAATGATCTCTGGTCAGAGTATAAGTTAATTTTTCTTTAAAATAAGCCGTATTTTACAGCTCTTACCATGTAAAACCTCACGAACTTTTATCACTTAGGAAAAAGTAATGCAGAACTGCTTTGGAAGCATTTAGAATTCTTATCAGTAGCCTGAAAAGCATTTTACTCCAGGTCTTTGTCCAGTTACTGATAGATACTTAACAGATATTGAATGAAGAGGAAAGTAACTCAGAATGTGTCTCTTTGTTTGATGACATATCTTATATCAGTAGCTCCAGAAAAACGTTTCACCGATAGGTTTATCCAATTACGATAGCTACTAATAGATGAAAGAACACCACTTCTCTTCCAGCGTATATATATGTAAATAACACACTTAGCCTTATTTGTACTTTTCACTAAAGAATAAGGTTGATCTGTTGCTGAGCAAAAGAAAACCCATTTCTGTGTATCTATATCAATTCGAGTGTAATTATTTCTTACTTTTTTGCTTTTGAAATGAGTTGGTGAAAAGAAATTTACTAGAGAGGCACAAATAGAATTTTATATGCAAGTTCTAGCGACGAACTTTTCAAGTGAAGAAAGATGGGTGACCTACTGAAGATACTGATCAATCCTTTTTTAGTTGAACAGAAAGAAGGTAGACGAGCAGAATGGTAGGCTTCCCTCTCAATCCTGGATGTTTCCAGCTCAGATGTTAATGAAAATGACACGAGAACTCAATTTAGATTCGTGTAAGAGTGGACCAATAATTTGGTGAAGATAATCATATGGAATTCGTACAATGGACGTGCAATCTGCCAGTTGGTTCTTCACCATTTGAATACTTTCAACTGTTTTCTACATCTATGTGTTGAGGCGATAATAAACACAAATAGTATGCGGTATTAATGTTCAAAAAGGAAAAAAAAATGTAACTAGTGGTAAAGTGGAAGCCAATTGAACATATATACGTGAAATTTAGGAACTTTATAGCTATCATGTGATAAGCAGGTATAGCAAAATTCCCAAGATGAAGGAGAGTATTGATTAAACACAAGTATTTGGGCAATGAAATCAAGCAAAAAAAAAAAACACCATGCCGCTTGGGACAGATTTATGAAAATATTAAGTATTTCCATCTTTCTGACAGAGAGATGGAAAAGGTGTAACTAGAGATGAAGATTTCCTATCTAAGTACGAGAGAGAAACTCGATCACTTATGACAGATATGAAGAAAAACAAAGTCACTTCAATCTTTGCAAATAACAATGTCTCTGTAGATGAAATGATGATAAAAAATAAAAAGGGAAGGCTAGGGAATAATATTATATGCCTAAAAAGCCCATAAAAAAGGAGATCAAGTTTTGGATGTTATGTGATTCTTCTTTGGAATTAAGTTTAAGACTTTGATGTTATTATTGGATAAGGATAAAATACCCAAGAAGCAAGAGAAGGGGTTGAGCTATGATGTTGTGACTCATCTAGCAAAATCTTTAAATTCGGATATTGTCTTTATTTTAGTTTCTTCTGAAGTGTACACTTAAGAAAGATTTGTTTTACTTGAGGCATTTATTCTTCCGGAACTGTCAAACAAACAGGAAATTTCTTCCTAAAGATTTAGGAAAAATAAAATTACCAAAACAACCCGGTAAAATCATCAGATGTTTTTCAGGGCAGAAGAGCCTAATCTTTTTGTGTACCATTTGGAAAAGATAAAAGAGAAATATTTTTCCTCTCCACAGGCAATAAGAATTTGAAACTACAGTTTCAAGAAAGGTGACTTACATTTCAGCACCACAATTTCCTTGCCAGGTATTGCTGAGAACTTCAATAAATGCATGGGTGGTGTGGAACAGCGAGATCAAAAGCAATATTATGATGCGTGGTAAGAAAAATCTACATAAATGGTGGATTTATTTATTTTAGTTTTGTTGAATAGTGCAGTAGATAAGCTCCTTATACTTTATCTTTGAAGCAAATATGCCAGACCTACAGAAGGTCAAGACTTTTGACTTTCAAACTCAAATGATATAGAAAATATGACTGTAAAATGGCCCATGGAATTGAGATCTATAGAAGCACCCGATCTTTGCATAAAGAATAAAACTGAAGGAAGGAAGAAGTGTTGCCAGAAGATGTAGCAAAAGTTAAAACTGTGGGTAATAATGCAATTCAAAGCTCATGGATGTGTACTACCTACCAGGTTTGCTTATGTGTTGACTGTTTTGGACAATTACCGTGAAAATAATCGGAAATCAAAGTGCTGCACTGAAATAAGAAGCTGAAAATTTGAATTTTTACTATTTAAAAAATTTGTCTAATAATATTCCTTTATAATATTATCATCTTTATAAAATTATAATACCCTATTCAAAGTATATTTACATTTCATTTAGAAAAAGCATTTTAAGTATTTATAGCTAATATAAAAGGGCCTGATATTTATTCTGAGAAAAATTATTTTCACCATAATTTTGATAATATCGTCATTGTTCGAGCAGAGTCCAAAACTATAGTTCGAGGTATTGGTCAGTTTAAACTTAATTAAGTTTAGAATTAAGTTATAGATAGTAAAAAATTATTTTTAGAGATTTCTAGTTCCACAGTTTCATATTGATCTTTAGATAACAATTTCTATTTTAAATAATTAATTACCAAATTCTAATTGACTGTAGTAGTCCATCAAAAGGCTTTGTGAACTTGGTGGAAAAAACTTCTACCTGAGCGATGGCGATATATTCTTTTATTCAAATGCATTGTATGAATACTACAATAAGAATTATTGCATGAAGAGAAGTATGGAATGTTTCGCTTTATATCTCTATTTTGTAAATTTACCGAAGCAGTATCAGTATTTTCTTTTACAACTCAAAATTTTTTTGTAAATTTAAAGAGTTAACATTATATTTCCAAATATGTAAAAATTAAAATGAAAGAAATTATTTCATTTCTTCTTTATATATAGAGCAAAAATAAACAAATAAATTATATATGTGATCTATGAAACTTTGATGTAAAAAAAAAAGCAGAAGACACTTAATGTTAAAGTGATACAGTATTTATACTGAAATTTTAAAAAATATTTTAAAAGTAAATTCTTTTTTTTTTAAAAGAGGAAAGGATGAATTAAATTGATAGTTTTTTTTTTTTCCTGTTAAGAATGATGTTCACTGAAAACGAATTAAATTCACTTATAAAAGTAAGAACAGTTTTCTCTTCACCATATTGCTAGCAACATATTGTCTACGTAATAAATATTAATTTGCATTCTATGTCAAAATTAAGATTTTTGTGTTAACCATTTAAAATTGATATATTTGGATGAATATTTATGTATTTCAAAGAAAGAACTAAAAAAAGAACAAATAAGGAAAATTTATTGTTTTTACTTGCATTACAAATCAATTTTAGGTGTTCAAGATAAGTTAGATACCACAAAAGTGGATTTTGTCGATTTACGCTATTTCAATTTTTTAAGCATTTTGTACATTTAGAGAAATATGACCATTGTTACTTAAGGTTGAAGTATTGCTGGAGATAACATATAGATAGAGAGAGTTAAGCACAAAATTTATGAACAAGATATAAAATAAATTTAAATTTGATAAACTTAATTTTAATTTTTAAAGGTTTGTATACAGTATTGAAAAAATTATAAATCGGTTGAGAAACACCCATATGTGAAGAACAAATAATGATCATCATTATCATATTTAAAATGCCACCTGATTTATTAAAATTTCCAATGTTATGCAAAATACCAATCTGTACTTAATTCTGTAATATTAACTTAACATAAATTAATTATTAAATTAATTAAAAATATTGAATTTCACTCTTAAACTAGTTTTATATGCTGTCAGTTTGAGTTAGGTTTTGTGGCACAGAGCATAAATTTATTATGCAGTGCCAAACTATGTAAGAGATCCATCCAGATAAAAGTATAGAAATTAATGTATAAAAAAAAATTAATGGGAAAGAAAATACAAAAAAGGAGCACTGCTTAAATATTTATGTGCCGTAAGAATTATACAGTAATATCTAATAGGCTCAAATGGAATTTTTTTTAGCCTCTTATACTTATAAATTAAATATTTGATCTGGGTAGTAATATTTTTTCTGCAGAATATTGTCAGGATGGATTTTAGGTATGTTTAATTAAGTGTTTGAATTTTAATGTATTTTAAATTTCAAAATTTGTAAGAAATGGGTTCAAATCTACAAGTTGGAACACACACTCTTATTAAAACAGCACCAAGCAAGATGGATGCTAATAATAAAAGAAATGCATTGGTCACAGTTAAAAGTTAATCTCTTTTAATTTTTATCTTTTTTTTCCGAACCCATTGTGTTTATGGTTTTGTCGTTGCACTTCTCCCATTTTACATGTAGGGCCTAAGCTTAGGACTATTAACTTTCTAGCTCATTTAATGTACAGGACTCCGTTACTTTTTAACCTCTAAGCATTTTAAGTATTTTTCGTTTCTCATATTGAGTTCAAAAGCTGGTATTCATGTTAGGTATGTATAATTTCTTAAACTAACATGGATAAAATATTCTTGAATTTAGAACTTATTAACTCTCTCTGGATTCACCATGGCTGGCTTAAAAGTGCATTTTAAATAGCATCATTTGAGAATGGTTATCTTAAAACAATTAAAAATGTTAAGACCTAATCAAAAGAATTTGGAACTTTTAGCAACTGGTAGACACCCCACATCACATATATATATTTTTTGTTAAGAAATTTATTACACACTTAAATAGTAAAACTCAACTTTTAAAGAATAATAAGTGACAAATTTATAAATGCATCTAACAAAAATATCCATTCTTTTATTGCGGTAAAAAAATAGTATTAGTTAAGATGATTGGCAAATAAATATAAGAACTATTCTTAATATTAGGGCTTTTGCCTTCTGTCCCACCTGTTGTGCCCCAAGCTAAAATCCAGTAACTAATAATAATAATCAGAAGAAAATGAAATTAAGAACTACGACTTTGTGGTAGTATCTTTAGTTTATAATTTTTAACATATAATAAAATTGTGACATTCAAACAGTATTAAGTAAAATTTAAGGACTACACAGAATTACACTGATGTTTTTTTCATTTTATAATTTTTTGATGTTTTCTGACAATAGTTTTGAAACCTATTATTTGAACAATTTTAAATCCATTTTAAAATTCGAAATATATATTCACTTCTTGACTAAAATTCATTTTTCATCATTGCTACAATTATGTGCACACAAATAAACACAATAATAAAAATATGTATGATTTTAGGTTTTCGGTTTACAATTTAAAACACAACAAAATTTTTGAGGTTCCAACAGCATCACGGAGTGGATACCAAATTCTTATATTGGCCAGGGTTTCAAATAAGTCTGGCATAAAGTTTCATAAAACATAACATGCATTGGTTTTTTATCTTTTTATAAATATATTAGATAACAAAAAATACAATAGAATCATACCTCTCTATTAACATCGTTGAATACTAGGAGCTTCAGCTTTGAAAAAATCCACTGCTCAGGGTGCCGTTTGGGATAGTAAGAAGAAGTCTTTCAAGCATTTGGAATGTTCACATTTTCCACTTAATAGCATGCCATAATCAATATCAAAATCTTTTTTTAATGATCCATTTTATTAGCATAGTAGCTCCATCAGTTGCTGAAAGAGATAATTCCATTTGGAGTTAAGAATTAAGAATATTAAGATTGAGAAATTAAAAAAATTATATAATGAATGAATAAATGTGGAACACAAAAAAAAGATAACAATAAATAATGGAATAAAACTACGGTTGGGTGCGAAAGCCTTGTTTGCCGTCATTTTTTTCTTGGTGCAGCTCACCAGGAGGAATCGCCAAACTTTGCTCAGATGCCTGTAAGCGCATCTGAAGTGAGTAGCCAGACAATTTTTTTTAATCTTAAAAGAAAAAAAAAAAAACATCCTACAGCTAGCTAGCAGTGGGAGAGAACAAAGTAGCTTAAACGCTCATTGAAAATGTAAAAGTATCGAAATGATTAATTTCTCCATTTTTTGAGCTATTCATCTCTTGAGTGACAAAAGTTGGCAGATGCCACTCGGGTTATTATACATGAAAAAATAATGGCTCACTGGAACTCATAAGATTAACCCAGAAGAGATATTAAAATCAGGTACAGCGAAAATGGACAATTTTATTACCCTGAAAACAACAATTTATTGTCAGAAAAAAAAAAGTGGTTTATTTGTGCAGATAAAACAGCTACTATTTAAACCACCTGTAGTTAGCAGAGATACAGGCATAGATTGTTAAACAATTTTATATTTGCTGTGAGAGTTTATTATAAAAACATCAATAGTTATGTGATGAGCCATCACTCTTTTCAAGTTCAATTTAATACTACAATTTGGTTCATTTTAAGTAGAGATGAAATAAGGGGGGAACAAATCAGAGAACACAGCAAATCTTGGTTAAATCTTATTTTTAAGAGGCCTGTTGTACTCTCACTTATACACTCTCTCTTTATGCATGTTTTTCGGGATCCACCGACCGAAACAGGAAGCATAATATTAACTCTTATTCATTTATAAGCCATTGAAAAAGCACCTCTCACATATGCCGTGTAAAACTTTTTTTTGTTCAATTTTTGTTCTATTTCTGAATGCATTCCCTCGCCCTTCTTCCTATTGTTCCGAATTCAGGAACATTCCTCCTAACTTATACACAGGGGTGTATGTGGGAGTTCTTGTGATTGTCCATAAAGTGGCATTTATACAGCGGCCAATTAGAGAGGTTAGTAGTAGTGCGTACCAGCGGCATTGATAGCTATCGAAAAGAACCATCTTTGGAGTTTTGGTTAGAAGGTTACGTTAAAATGGCGAAAAGAGCGAAATAATTAGAAAGCTTTGAATTTAAAATGGTTGTATGTTATTAAAAAATGGAAAGAAAATCCTTGCACCATAAAAAAGCTTTAGTGGAACATTTAATGTCAAGAATCAACATTTATTTGGGAGAGATTTTTTAAAAAAATCGGGCATTTCCATTTCCTTTGTGTTCCTAAAATATAATTGGCCGAAGTTATACCGTATTTGCATTTTAGAAAACAATCTTATTTACACATTTTTTTCAGTAGTATATACATAGTATTAATTAACAATATGTACACTGTATTGATGTTTCACTTTTAACCTCCCAGCACGTGGTTTTCACTTATGTGTGTTTTTTTCGCTGTCCCTAGCCCGCACATAAGTGAGATCACTGTAACTGAATATTACAGGCAGTTACAAGTATATGTTATTTCAATGCATACATCAGGCACTGCATTGTGCTTTCAATATATTTGTTTTAGTGTTACTATGTAGACAGATTTGTATCTCAGGTGGTATTTTAAAATCCTTTCCTATTTTGTTGCAACAAAAAATAAATCGCATAAGTCTCTCAAGGCTGAATTTTAAAATTTACAATCGCTTTCTGTATAATCTAAGCTGAATATTATAAAAAGCATAGTATTTAATGCACATGAAAAAAAAAAAAATGAAGACTTTCAGGTACCTTATATTTTATAAAGAACCAATAAAGGTACTAATGATCCAGTAGTTCAATGGTAATGTAGAATAAATGGAAGTTCACCATTACAATTCAAAATGCTATGGTAAAAAAGAATTGACAGGGATGTAAATCAATGTTTTTAATCCTTAATAACAGGTGCAGTATTTTGTACTGTCTAAGATGACCCCTTCTTTGTCGCATTGATTCAACCAAGTCTAAAACATTACAGAAGGTAAATGGATTAGCAATCATTTTGTATCAAAATTAGCATCTATCAATGACTTAATTTTTTGGTTTATAAGTAAAAAATGCCAGAAATTCGATGCACAAATTGAGCTCAGGATAAACTGTTAAAGGGTTAAACAAGATGAGTTGTCTTACCAGCAAGCTAATTTTTAATCTAACTATTGATTGCCACAAAGCACTGATTGTGTTGGCGAAAAAAAATTAAAAGCTAAAAAATAATTCAGAACACCACCAACATAAACTATGAGTTGAAAAACAATAACTTTGTTACTTCTAATGTTGGATCAAATAAAAAATTCATACAAATTCAGTCAACTGACAGTGATTCAATTCAGTGATTTGTGAATGATAAAAACAATACGAAGAAGAGTAACTGTTCGTATATTTCTTAATAATGTTAAAAATAATCATTCCAGGTAAACAATTCTGACAGCTTTCTTATTAGGCTAATAAAAAAAGTAATTTACAACACAAACTACAAGTTTTTTGAAATATTGTTTTACCTTTTTTAAAATTATTGAAAAATCACAATACATGAAAAGTCATGGTTAATTAAGAAATAAATAAAACGTTTTCTGAAAAGGAAAATGAGAACTGCAAATAAATTTATTACTTTTCCTAATTTTTTAAATTATGTTCCTAATTCATTTAGCTTTCTTTGAAGTTTACAGTACAAAACCTTTAAAAAAATTAAGTAAAGAAGGTTTGGATTAGAAAAGAATGTCTCCAAGAATGGAACATGATGAAAAAATCATTAACAGTATTACAATCAGGTTGTGGCAATTTAAATCAGTTGATTAAAACTACTGATTTAAATATCAAGTTAATCTGCTTTAATGAAATAAAATTGTTCATGTATCTTTTTAAATAATTGATTTTAAAATATTTTAAATGTATATTTAAGAGAAAGAACTGTACAGAACATAAAAAAATGTTTCATTGAATTGATGTAACTAGGTACTTTGTATATCTTTATTTTTTCACGAACACAAGCAAATTAGATTTTAAATAAATCTCTCATGAGCAACACAAAATGCAGAAATGCGAGATGCTCCTTTTTTTATAAATAAATATTGTGAAAGGATCATGAACATGGTAAAAAATGTAATGAGTTTTACGTTTTAATATTGGAGAAAACTTAAATAATGTTGGAACAACAAAGTTTTGATATTGCAATAATGTTCCAAATATTAAGACAATTAAGTAATATTATTAAGTATAATTATAATTACATAATATATAAATGTTCCCAAAAAATACAAACATCTACACAAGATGCAATTTAAACTATGATCTATACTTATAAGGCAATGTTTATGTGTGTATTAACGTTGCAATGTCCAGGCGAATCCTATTGCACTTGCGGTCATGAAATTTGGCACCTGGTACGAATCCCTGATGGTGATTCAATGCTGTAAGAGCTTAAATTTAAAATTTTAATCTAGAAAATTTTTTTATTTAATGTTTTGTGTTTTTTTTGGGTGATTTTGGCTCTAATTTCTCAATAGCATGTTTTTGGATAATTATTTACCAAAAAAAAAAAAAAAAAAAAAAATAGATACCACCATCGGAAGAAATGAGATTCCATTCTAATGGTTTGCTTCATCATCTATAACGTAATTTACTGAATTTTGAAATTTTTGAAAAATATCCTTTTACCTCTGTTATTTTAATTTGGATTTCTTAAAATTCATAAGCAAATAAATATTAAACTTTATTTATTATAAATAACAAGCACACAGAATGGTTGATGTATAAATTATATTTAGAAAACACATTTTAAGTCAGGTTAGAAAAGTTACTTCAGAAAATTTCAGTCACTTGTCACCGGTTTCTTTTCTTTTTTATTCTTAGTAAGTAGCAGTTCCTAATCAAATACTTGAAGAAGAGGAGGAGAGAAAGAATATGCTACTTAGTTCTTGGAAGATTGCAACGTTAGGAAATTAGACACATCCTTAGTCTATTGTTCAATAAAGGGTAGAAAGGATAATTCTTATTTTTGGAAAGGGGGGGGGGGGGAACAGGATTTTCAATCCTTTGTACAGTTCATATGTAAAGAGCCTGCTTCCCCACTTGCATGCCAAAATTTACTTGACCAGAAGAACCATATTTAAAAATTTTATGTTTGAAAATGGCAAGTTAATAGGAAAATAATTCTATTTGAATTATTTTGAGGAGTTAACCAAGGTATTAGGTAAAACTAGGGTGTCAGAGCTAGATATATATATTGTCATAATAAAGGAATCAAGGAATAATTGAAAGACTGTAAAACATGCATGATAAGTGTCCAAAGAAGGCTTCTATTACCTTGCTACATAAGCATGAAAGAGTTGAATTGAAGCAATGAGAGCATCAAATAATAAAAAATATCTTGTCTTATATAAAAGCCGCGATATGAACAAGTAATTACAAATGCATTTTGCTTGCCTTTATTCTAAGCCCATCAATAGTAATTTTTTTTTAACGCTCTAACCAAGAAAAAAGAAAAGAATTATCACAACAAGAGAAAAAGAAGGATTGGAATTCATCAAAAAAAATGTGTGACTCTGGTTTCTAACAATTACTTCAAAATTCTTAAGGAAGCTGTAAGAACCATTTCTGATATGACAAAAAAAAATTTTTTTTTTTTTTTACGACCCAACAGTTGTTAAAACAACAATGCAGTTGGCTTAGTGGTGGAATAACTTTGTAAAATTTAAATGAGGGTTATAATCGAACGAAAATGAAATGTAATTTATAAACATGTTAACTATAGCTAAATCATCAACTGCCAGTATTTGAAAAGTTTTTCAACATTTGGTGTAGTCCATTCTAAATTACGAAACAGATTAGAGATTGACTTCAAAACTTGTGTTTGTAATAGAAACAAATGAACAGCGGTGTAAAATTTTTCCAATTCTATTAACATACAATAATATATATCTCTAATCAAGAAATATAATTCTTATTATATTGTTCTTTTTTCCCATAATAAAATTGTCTTATATTTCAAAGTATATTATTCTTTATATTTAGTTAATTCACAAATATTTTTTTTTTAAATACTTTGTTTACATGTTTGAATAAATGTTTAAAATTATGTTTTAAAAAAGAAAGTACAACATTGTTATATATATATATGTGATATTTTAATTTTTTTAACTTTCTTAATAATCTTTTAACAACACCTCATTTTAATTACTTCTACTTTCATTGTAATAAACTTTTCACAACTTTCTTTTTTAGAGATCACGCAGGTCTTTTCTGGGAGAAGTTCCCTTCTCTGGGTACTTAAACTTTGTGAGCATTCCTACCTGCCCTCTTTGACTTCAACATGTAAGTATATAATAACATCTCACTGCTTAGGTGCATTACCTTTTACCTTTTTTTAGAAGTCTGATCATGGATACTCATATAATACGATTATTTCAAGTATTGCAAAGTAACATGTCTATGAGAATAAATGAAGATTTAACAACTGCTGTTTTTTCCCTTACCGACATGGATTACTTCACCTTTAAAACCCTGATCTTTTCATATATATAATTCTAGAGCTGTAGGCTCATTGTCTAATATACAAATGTTAAATATATATATATATAAAATTTAAAAAAAAAATCTTGATTTAAATAAAAAAAATTCATTTGAAGTAAATACATCGATTTTTTGAAAAAAAAATATGACAACCCTGATTACAATGCAATGATAGCTTTGGATATACAGTCCAAGACAGATCTACGAAAATTATCTGTTGATAAGTTCTATCATTTAATATGAATTTAACAAGTATTGCTTTATTACCATAAATGAGGAGAGATGTACAAGTAATTAATAGAGATATTCTGGAGGGTCAAAGAAAGAAAGAGCTCGGCAATAGTACGCAGAAATTACCAGGGATGATCAATATGGGGAAAAAAGAAAGAAAAAACAACCGAATTTGTATTTTCCTGTTAGCAATTTTGATTTTTTTGCAAAGATGTATGCTTTAAAATGCGAAAATTTACCACTAGATAAACAATAGAAATTTATATCTGATTAAGTAAACAATATATTATTTCCTTGATCTGAACCACAAGAAGCATTTTGTGATTGTTCAATCATTCAAATAATTTCTTACCTTGCTGTCGAGATAACCACATCTCATATATTTCCGGACCAACAAAAGTGTTATTTCAACAAAAAATATCAATGTCAACTTCCATGTCATAAAAATAATAAATTTTCAACAATTTCAAAAGAAATTAAAGTTCCACAAGTTTTGCATATTACAGCAGATATTTATTCCGATAAAGGTGTGACTCAACACACGAACAGAGCTATAAAACAATTTTTTAATTGCACACTTTAAAATTCACACAAACACATTTAAATAAAACAGTTGAATTTATATGAAACACAGGTTAACCGTAAGGACTCCATATCGTTTCTCTCTAAGAGCAGAACCTTGCCCAACAAAAAGGTAACAAACATTCAGAGAGCGACTGTGGATTAGAGGAATATTATTCATTTACTTCTGGTTACAGTTTCGAGGTTGATAGCATTTATGATTTTTTTAATACATATGAGGCTTTTCAGCAGCATTTGAACCATCAGAGAGGAAAACATTATTTCTCTAAAATCATAAAATGAATTGCACTAGAATCAGCGGTGGCCTAGTGCAGGGATGGAAACTATTTTCACACCGACACCCCCCCCCCCATTTTGCGTTAAATTTTGTCACGACCCTGGATAGATGGTAGACGTTTTTAAGCGTCAACGAAGTTAAAAGTAATTTCTTTTTGGATTTGCGCTTATGTTTTGAACTTATTAGTTGTCTGAAAAAACAAATAGTTTTATTAAGTATATTTTTATTTGTGCATATGAGTATAAATTTTTTTTAATGAAAATACATTAGAAAACTTTACATCATAAGAATTCAATATGAGGTAAGCGGTTGCAAGAGTTCATGATTGCTTCGATGTTAAGATCTGTATTGAAAATCGCAAGTCGGCGTAAAAGCCGCCTCTGGATCCAATCGTGTTCGATATTCGGTAGCGTACGCAGGGGTGGGGCAGGCCGTTGGGAGTGCCCTGGGCGGCATTACCAGGGGAGCAAGAATCTTTAGTTACATATAGAAAAGTGCGCTTTTTTTAATCTCTTATTCAATGATTCTTAAGGTGGTCGTCTAAAAGCTTATAAATCAAAATCATATCATTACCGCTAATATCTATTGTTGAAGTCTGGAATTTTTGTCAAAATATTCCGACATATCACTGTAAGTAATGTGGCTCCAAATTCTTAAAATGCTCTTAATATTTTTAAAAAAATCAAAAAACCCAAAATATTCCATTAAATTTCATTAATTTCTTTAGTACGTAAAGGTGAAGATAGATGGCGCCCAAAGGGGTGCGGTCAGATATCATGTAGACTCCTTCATAGTAATAAAAGCTAATTTTGTTCATTTTGAAGAAAATATAAATATCATGAAGAGTTTTAATAATAGTTTCTCAACAGTTAAAGATTCTTTTTTAATGAAAAACGTCTAATTTTGAAAACCGATATTTTGTCCTGTGTGTATAGTAATTCAGCAACCCTATGCGGAAAACCTTTGAATAACGGTGGGTCTCTTTAGAACATGGCCCTCCACCTCCCTGCTGCCAACGTATTGCATTCTTCTTTCAAACGGTTCCTTTACGGGTGGCAGTTTTTTATTGCAGTTTTTTTTTTTCCTGCTGTAGAAAGGGGATTCTTTCGTTTCTGCTGCTCCACTGCGATTAACCAGATTTCTTTTTGTAGCGCTCTTATTATATACAGTGGCGGACTGGCGCTGCTGGACTAACAAAAATAGCCACAACCCCAAGGTCCGTGTTTCTTATATAATATTTAGCTTACGGAATTTAAAATCAAATAACTTTAAACATAGTTTCGTTATTTTTAAACATAGAAAATTAAAGGGTGTTAAAAGGGATTTGTTTTAAGAAACATACGGAAAAAATGAAGATATATATAATAAAAAATTAATTAAATATATAATTGTATTAAAATATTATAGATTTAAATTAATATAATTAAATATAAAAAAATTAAATACATATAATTTATTAATGTAATTAATGTTACGATTATAGATATGTGTGGGCCCCATTATTTTCAGACCCAGTCCGCCACTGATTATATACGTTAGTTAACTCCATCTATCTCGCTGTCTATACTCTTGTAATTATCATCAATAATAAATTTATTGATTTAAACAAGATGTAAAGATTTAATTAAATATAATGTATAGAAGATTATTTTTGATAGTTATTCTAGCATTTGTGGCTACTTATATAAATTATTTTCTTGATTGAAACTAATAATCACATCCCTTTTTCAAAGTTGCGATACAATAATGAAAGAAAAAAACGTGCTATTTATTGAAAGTGTCAAACGATAACTTTACCCTTGGGTACTAAACTCAAAAGAAAAAGAAAGTAAATATTTGTCATCGAAATAAGAATTGTGCTTACACAGCGACAGAAACACAAAATTCTTTTCCATGCAAATAAACATTTGATAGAACTTAAAGAACAGTTACAATCATACTAAAATTATCAAACACAATTTTTTAAATTCTCCATATTTTTAAATACTGTGTAAAAATTTCTAGAATATTTTTTTCATTTGCTAGAAAATAAAAATATTTACATTTCATTTTTAATATGGGTCATTTCGTGCTGTGTTTAAAAATTAAACATACGTCAATTAGGCGAATATTTAATTTTTACTTATTTTTTGTGGACTCGAATGAATCTACCAAAACTGTAGGAGAATAAGTATACTCTCCCTATTTATATATTTATAAAGAAAAGCGGAAACCTATGACATATTTATGAAAAGCATCATAATCGAGCTTATTTTAATTCTATATTTACTTGTTTAATATCATTATTTTCAGAATTTATCTAATTTCAGCGCAATACTTTTAGAATCTCAAAATTTGATTACATTTTAAAATTTTGAGCCAAAAAGTAGCGAAATATTATTTACACTTTTTGTTGCTGCATGTAAACTTGGCATCAATGAATCGATGAAATTCGTTCAGATAATATTTTCTGAAGTTGTCACCATAAATAATCGAAATTACAAGATAAACGATTGTCAGTGTAATAATACTGGAGTTTCTAATTTACTCTGTGTTATACTGTTGTTTCATATAAGATTGACGTCCAGTTTTTAAGCTACACGAGGGCGGTTTTGGAACGGATTTCGTAATTTTAATCTTTCCATTTTAAATGTACCATTCTCCAAACTCCCACTCCACACTAACGTGAGGATATTATTTTCTGCTATAACTAGCAAGCATTGACTCTAGAAATAGTTGAAATTTCAAGATAAAGGAACGTCAATGCTAGATTTCCCATTTACTCTTTGTCTACTCTTTGTTACAGCGTTGTTTTATATTAGATTATCATCAAGGTTTTAAGCTATACAAAGGCAGTTTTGGAACATACCTCGTAATTTTGAATGTTGACCAATGACGAGAACAAATGAGTTGTCACGCCATTCTCCAAACTTCCACTCCACACCAACGAAAAGTGGTCCAGTTTCGGTTTGTAGCGCGATATATAGAAATTTCGAGGTAGGCAAATGGCTTCAATTTCTTGAGGGTCGGTAGAGAACCGCTTGGGACCCTGAAAGTCATAAATTGTTTTATATAAATACGCAGTCTAAGGAGGGTTCACGGAGGTTAAGGTTGAGTTGGGGAGAATCTTTCGAACACTTGAGTCTCGTTTCTGTGAGACTTTGGATTTCATTCTGTAAAGTCTTAACCCCTTCAGACCTGGTATCCGTTATACCGGACACCAACTTTGAACAGCTCCTATTAATTCAATAATTGAGGAAACTGCATGCTGTTTTTTTAATTTGATTCTCGATTTTCTTAGAAATATAATCGTTTCAAGAATTTTTCGTTTTGGCATGGAATCATTTTAGTTTTTTTAGTTTTTCCAAAAAAAAAATCGAGGAAATCATCGTCCTTTCCAAAATGAAGCTCGGTGGTGAATTTTGTTTTTCAAGTAATTTCTTGTTTTTAATCCCTTTTCACCATTTAAAAGGTAGTTGACGTAGGTGAATAGGAACGTGAGGATGGAAACCTTCATAACTAGTGTCTAATCATAATATGATATTTATGAAGTAGATTGGGATGAAGGTTGGTTAGTTCCAATTTATTTTTCGACACTGAGGATATGATTCAGCAATATAAGGGTGCAGATGCAGGTGTAGTGGCATATCAGGATGGAATCACAGGTGAATGGAGTATAACTACAACAATTATATGAAATATACAAGATAGAGGATTACAAGGGCAGGGAATTTTAAATTTCTTTCTTCTACAATTAGATGATTGATAAAACTGTATACCAAATTTCATCCATCTAGCTATTTTAGTTTTAGACTTATCGTATTCACATGAACACGGACAGACAGACTTCCCGCGGACGGATTTGTACAAAATTTGAATAGAAACCTACAAATTGTGTGTAAAGATCAAATACCAAATTTCATCCCTCTCGGTCTAACCGTTTTTGAGTTATCGTGTTCACAGACAGACATGATACCAAAATCGTGTTTTTCGGACTCGGGGAGGTCTAAAACGTGGAGATTCGTCAACATCTCGAGTTCGAATTTTTTGACGATTGCAAGACTTTCTCCTTATACACTTCGTAAACGAAACAGTAAAAAAGTTGACTTGCAAGTAAGGAATGGAATAAGGATATTAATTTTAATTTTTTATAAATGCTTTTACTGAAAATTGTAGCAGTAAAACAGTTCGTAATTTTCTTTTATAATTTTGAATTTAATTATATAATTGAGATATGTTTCTTAACTGTTTCTGCTTATTTCATTATTGATAATATTTAATGATATCAATTCAGATATGTGTCACGTTGTTAGCGAATCCTATGAAAATAAAATTATCAGCTTCGGGTTGTACTTTCAAGGAAATCAATTGAATGAAAAGACAGCATTAAAATTATTTGGAATTTAATTTGTTTTTATGACGTAAAGTAATTTTTTTTGTCAGAGTTAAATATTGTTGCATATTTAAGTCCTTTTTTTTTACTCTCATTTATATTACAAGATTTTGAGAAGTATGCAGAACAGAAATACGTTTTAGATGGAAAAAAATGAAACAATAATAATTTGGATTTTAGACAGTCATGGTTCTAACTTATCAGAGATTATTCACGTCTCTCCTTCCTGGCCTATCATCTATGCATCATATTTAATTCGATAGGTTTAGTTTAGTTTAGTTATATTAACGTCCCGTTTTGAAGCAACACGAGGGCTATTTTGGGACGGACCTCGTAATTTTGAACCACGGTCAGATGACGAGGACGACACCTGAGCTGGTACCCCCCTCTCCAAACTTCCACGGATCTTCAGTGGAATTGGGTTTCTTTATATATATATTATGAATGCTAATCCAGAATGAAAACGACACTCTTCTATTTCTTATAGGTTTTACTGACAATGTATGAAACGCCGGCATTCTATAGAATGCCGGGCATTTTTAGGCAAAGAATGAAATATGATAATTATTATATACTTTCCATAGGCCTTGTATATAATACCTAGCCATTCTATAGAATGACAAATGCTATTTAGGCAAAGTATGAAAAAGATCATAAGGCTCTATTATTTACAAGACGTGCATTCCTCAAAAATGCAAATGTTATTTTGAAAAAATAAAAATGCCGTAAAAAATCTTTTATTCAAAATACGTAAAGTAAATTGAAAGTTACACATATTGAAGTTTTTGTATTTTTTAGTAAAGAAAACAAAATAAAATGTGAACCTACATGTTACATCAAGGAAGGAAATAATTTTATTTTGATTTGCACTTAATTTTATTTCTTATAAAATCGAATGGACGATTTCTTTCATACTTTGCCGCTTTGTCATTTGGGTTTCAATAGAATGCCTAGGAAACGTGCGTGCTTTCCAGTTTTCTGCATTCTATATTCCGGCAACATGTGGATTGATTTGAACTTCCAATTTTCTTTAAAGCATTTTTTTAGTACTCTTTTATGTTAGTAAATAATATACGTATAAAAAAATTAAATTAAATTTAACTACGATAAAAAAAAATCTTCACATGGTGTCATGAAAACTTCAATTCAGCAACAAAATCTCATTAGAAACTTGATATTGTTCTTTTTTTGTTAAGTATATATTTTAATTTTATTGTTCATACAAATTAAGCATAAAAAATATTTTAAGTCCAAGCATACTGCCTGACGAAAGAAAAATGATAATTTATATGTAAAAATGTTTTAAATCACTTATTTTTACTTTAATAATTTTATCTTATGATTATAATTACGGCTATTGTAAAATTCAAAATAGATAATTGAATTGCAGTGTATTTTGTTAACTTAAAAAAGGGAAAATTAAATAAATTTTAGCAAAAACAAAAATTATTTTAGACTCAATTTTCAAAATGCATATTTCACAGTTCGAGTTGCAGACTTCCGGTCTCAAATTTTTATTTTGATAAATATAATTCTAAAAATGGCTTTTTAAGGAAAAAAGTAGCCGAACCTGCCGTAAAGCATCCTACTATCATTTTGTTTGCGATAAGGAAACACGTTTAACGGTTTGTAAGAGGAGCTTATTCACCCACCCACCCCTCTTTGCTATTCACGCGTAAACGAAATTACCCATATACGATTACAACTACATAGTAATACGCATGCGCTCTGATGATATCGTCAACGTTATGTACAGAGAAAATTTTCCAAGATTCAGTCAGAGCGCATGCGCACAACGTTTTTTCAACTCTGAGAAGGCAATGCAGGGTAACAAGATACGTAGGCAAATCGCTTTCGCCGAGTTGCGATCAGCGACATCTAGTGTTGGAAGTCGACTTAAAAAACTTTTAGACGACCACGTTAAGAATTAAAGTGGTTCCAATCAAGTATACTTGACCATTCTCAAATCGTTTTCCAGGACCAGGGAAATATTTCTCTGACCCTAGTTTTAGTCATGGAAAGATGTATATCAATTAGCTTCACAAGGTCTTGAGGTTTCTCACAGTATGGTTGAAGCTAAAATGTTACAGCCATGTTCATGCTGACTGATTTGCTATCGGTTTCTTCCGAAGTTCGTGTCAAATAATTAGGATTAAAGTGTAATTTTTACTATTAAATGGTAGCACGAAGCATGGAAGGAATATTTCTACTTGTTTGATAAAGTTTAAAGGGAATCCATTTCAAGTTATCAATATTTAGAGTCTCTAGGGATAACAGGTATGCATAATTTTTTCATTATTATTCGTATCTTTGGAATTTTTTCAGTGGATTAAGTTATTTGTATACATTTTATCTTAAGTTCTAAATGCGAGATCAATGGAATGCATATTTGTATTATATTTTTCTAAAGTATCAAAATTTTCACACAAATAACTGTTCGAATTTCTTATTTAAGCCCTTAAGTGATTAAAGTAATAATGTATGATTTTTTTATAGAAAATTTAGCAAAATTTCAATGAAAAATTCAAAACTATTTTATTTAAAAAAAAAAAACTTTTTTTTATATATCCTTATGATGCCTTTTAGATGAAAGAGTCGTCCCATTGTGCAGTTATCTCTAATAATACTAAAACCGATTGTGTAAAGTATGTTTGAGTATTACAGGGCAGGCCGTTTGTCTTAAAGTTACCAAATTTGGTCCGAATAGATTTTGGAGAGTAAAAAAGACCCAAATTATTTTTAAAACTTTAATTAGAATTTTAATTAAGTGAAAACTAAGCTAAATTACGATGGCTTTTCTTTTAGATAACTTCTGAAAATATTAACGCCGAAAAAGTAACTTTACATCATCTTAAAATTCCAAAATTATCATCAAAATTATACATATTTAGTTGCGAAAAATTTTCAAAACTTTAAAAATTTATTACAAATATTTTTGAATATAATTTACAGCAGTAAATTTTAATATTAAAATTTAAGACAAACCTATTTCATTAAATCTTTAAATCATTTATTTTCTGTGATCTCAGATGTAATGATCCTTTTCAATAACTTTTTAATTAAACATTTTGCTTTATTCTTAAGCTATGAAAGGGCAGTAAGTCTCTTTTTTTTTCTCTCTCTCTATGTGTGTTTGATTTTAAGCAAAAGGTATTTGCTTTTCGGGATTAGATTTATCATGTGGTATTTATTAAGGGGAAATGAAGTATTTAGGAGATTTTCTTAATTTCTCAAGCTTTAGATATTTTTAGCTGTGTATTTCATAAGAAAATATCAATTCTCCTAACAGTTAATATATGTAGTTATTGATTTATGTTATTCAATTATGCGATATAACTAGCTAAATATAAAATTCCTAATAAATACAATTATTGTAATAACCATCAGAATCGTGTGCAACTTTAATGATTAAAAATCCGTTATACATTTGCATCGCCGAGAATTTAACCTTTTTAGACATTACAGCTTATGGATGCAAGAGTTTTTCTGAGTGTGTTACTATGAAAGTTGTTTGACATTACGAAATTAATACAATTAATTTGATGTGTGAACCAGCTGGTCGCGGAAGACGTCTATATCACATTAGTTCAGAAATTTTTTGTATTTATTATTATTTCAGTTTAATTGCGATTTCAATCTAAGCACTCCCTGGCATAAAGTTTCCAGGAGGGGGGGTGGGGGGAGATCTTCGTATTTCAGTTTTGAAAAAAAACCCCCCCGGCGGGGAGGGGCGCTATTTTAGTATTTGCCCTGGGCGCCATTTCATGGCAACCTACATACGTTTGTATCAACCTACTTATGTGAAACCGGCTTTTCAAAATCGCTATTAGAACAAAATATCGACAGCGGCGTACCTACATGAAATGGCGCCCAGTGCAAATACTAAAATAGCGCCGCTACCCGCCTTTTTTCCTAGTAGAATAAATTATGAAATTAGCGTTCAAAAGTAATTACTTTTAAAATGGACAAAATGTAAGTTATTATTTTTCAACAAACATGGACTGTTTTTTAGGTTTAATTTTGTTTATAAACGTTAAAATTTCAACATTAAGAAAAGGGCGATATAGTTTTCTTTAAAGTGCGAGTTCTGTATTTAGTAAAAAGATGGAAAACGTTTCAAAATTTTTTTATAAAAAAGTTAGTTTTTTTCACAAATTATCATTGATTTATTGAATTAATAAAAAGAGGGACGGTCTAGGAGATGCTATTAAAAAACGGATGTTTTTTAAAAACAGAGACAAAGATAATTATCTCTTTGTGCTATCATCTTTGCATCAAGCTTGTTTTGCAAACTCACAGCAAGCTTGCATTGCAAGGAGGGGTGGCGCTAGTTGTCACGGCGAACTTGTGGCAAACTCGTTTTGCAAGCGAGGGTGGCGATTCTGCATTGTTAGTTTGCCACAAGTTCGCTTCAAGCTTGACGCGTCAAATTTGCCATGACAACGTAATATCAAGTAAAAATCAAACTTTCTGCAAACGTACGTGCTATCTGGGTGCAAGCTTGAAAGAAGTATGCAGCACATTAACGCAAGCTTCAAAGTCACCAAGCGGCAAATTTGTCACAAGCTTGACACGTCAAACTATTGAAAAACAGAGTACAAATACAACTTCGGATTAGAACCCACGACCTACCGCTTTCTAAACCTGACGCTCTAACCACTAGGCCAGCTAGACTCTGAGAGAAGATAGATTGCGGTAGTAGATCTTCATCTATACGATTTATTTTAAACTGTTTTCTTGATTTCATTAATTTTTTAAATTTTGAGTTGAGAATATGATTTGAAGTCAAAGAGAGAGCGATTTTCGCCAATAACTACGTTTTGCTAGTAGAATAAATTATGAAATTAGAGTTCAAAAGTAATTACTTTTAAAATGGGACAAAATGTAAGTTATTATTTTTCAACAAACATTGACTGTTTTTTAGGTTCAATTTTGTTTATAAACTTTAAAATTTCAACATTAAGAAAAGGGCGATATAGTTTTCTTTAAAGTGCGAGTTCTGTACTTAGTAAAAAGATGGAAAATGTTTCAAATTTTTTTTATAAAAAAGTTAGTTTTTTCACAAATTATCATTGATTTATTGAATTAATAAAAAGAAGGACGGTCTAGGAGATGCTATTAAAAGTCGGATGTTTTTTAAAACAGAGACAAAGATTATCTCTAAGTGTGCTATCATCTTTGCAGCAAACTTGTTTTGGAATCGTGGTGCGAAATTCGTCGTGACATCTTCACAGCAAACTTGTTTTGCAAGCGAGGGTGGCGATTCTGCCTCGTTACTTTGCAGCAGTTTCGCTACAACATCGACGCGTCAAATATGCCATGACAAGATAATATCAAGTGAAAATCAAACTTGCTGCAAATGTACGTGCTATCTGGGTTTGATACTTTTGTTAAATTCTCCTTGCCCAAGTTTCAGCCAGTTGCCAAGAAAGTAGCTCTCTTTGACCTGAAATCATATTCTCAAAATTATAAAAATTTATTAAATCAAGAGGACAATTGAAAATAACTTGTAGCTTATGTATAATAATCCTCGCTATCTTCGCTGCGCGAGGATTCGCTGGTCTAGTTGTTAAGGGGACAGGTTGGTTACCGAGATTTCCGGGGGTTGAATCAAAGATTCGTATGTGTACTCTCTTTTTTCTACTCGTTTGCAATGAACTTGACGTGACAAGTTTGCTGCAAGTTCTACGCGTGGTGACTTCGTCGGTTCTGAAAACTTGTTTCAAACTTGTTATGAACTTGCGGTCTTGCCGTGCCAAACTTGCTGCAAGCTTGCAAATTTGCAGAGGAAGACTGCTGCAACTTTGCTGCAAACTAAAATTGCTATCTGTGACTAGACCCCAAGCGGGATTAGAACTACTACTACCATGAATTATTGGTTACTTTCTAAGATCACTTTTGGAGAAAAAAAAGCCTGATGAAAAATATATTATATAAGTGAATGAGGACGACTGGTGCGTTTGTCCTATTCTTTGATAGTTACAAGGTGTAGAAAAATGTCATTTTGAAAATAATTTGAAATTGTTTTTTTTATGAAATGGGTTCTCAATCGTTTGTTTGTTCGGAGGGACAAAATTTTTAACTGAGTCACTGAAAGTGAATGGCATTCGGATCTTGTATCATTGATCAATCAGTCACTAGCTCCTAGGGGTACTATTAATCGTTCTAAACGTGCGATTAAACGGCTGATTACAGGCGAAGACTTCACAAAATATTGTTGGAGATGTAATGTACAGGCGATTTTAAAGTTGTCTTTTCATATCAGTTGCATCTTTTGTATGATTATAAATGAAAAATCAATGCATTGAAGGGAACGTTTTATTTACTAGCATGTTTCATAGTTGAATGAATGAATGAATTTTATAGACGTTTTTGGAAGATGTTTATTATTAATGATGATAATTTTTTACTAAAATTCCAATAAATAAATAAATAATACAATAATTTCAAAAACAAAAATTAAACATATATATCTATTAGCATAAAGATATTGTACGATATTTTTACGATATTGTTCGATATTTTTACGATATTGTTCGATATTTTTACGATATTGTTCGATATTCTGAAAAGCTGTACGAAGATATCATACCATTATTGTAGAGCATCTTGAGCTATTCGCGACATGAAAAATATACAAAGAATATCTCACCACTAGATTTTTGATAAAATGAAGAATAAAATCAAAGTTATCTTCAAGAAATTTGCTTTTGTAGATGCTGAGAAATTGTGCTTTGCATTCTGTTTTCTGAACGATAAACATTCAATGTTAAGACATCCTTCGTTCTTTAATTCTTTTGTAGCAACTGGTTGTGTATGTCAGTTATTCTCAACCTGTTAGTATTTGAGATCCAACTTTTTGTATCATATTTACTTCCCCATTCCTTTCAATGGCTTATGTTACATTCCCCATCCTTTCCAATGAATTTCAGAATGTTAACCTTCCGTCGGGCACATCTAATCTGTGAGATGAAGCACCCATATTTTTTTGTGCCTGTGTACGGGTTTTACCAAGAAAGGTGGAGGGGGGGGGGGGCTCTAGTAGCTTCCTGCCTCCTTACCACTCATACTAGGATATCGTGGTTGGTAGGGTAGTGCTCTTTTGATATACGTGAGCCCCTAATTCAATGATATTGATCGTTATTTACAAAATATTTTTTCAAAAATGTCGAATTATTTCAGGCTCTCAGATACAACACTAGTAATTGCTAAGGAACCTTACGGGAAAAAAAAGTCAACTCCCTCCTGAATTCCTGAACATTTTGTTAGTTAAAATTCCAAGGAAATACGAATAAATAAATAAATAAAATAAATAAATAAACATGCAAATCTAGCTTTGTATGACCGAATAGTTCAGTTTGATAAGCTTTTCCTTAAATCTATAAGCAAAAATTTAACTTTTAATCTCACAGATGAGTTGCGCCCGACCGAAGTTTAAATAATTTTTAATTAATATTGAATTACATTTTGTGTTACTTCTACATTTTGATCTATTTCTAAGGATAATATTTAATTTTTAATTAAAAGATTGTGCTTTTTCTCATTTTAATTTCATTAATTACTTTTATGAACTTTTTGTCTTATTTTCCTCACATTTTCGCGCCTCCCTAAGGGGTCCCAGAGCTTGAGAATCACTGCTGTATATGAATAGATACTATGCAATAAACTGTCTCGACAGAAGGGGAAGTCCTTTGTCGCTACATTTTTAATTTCTTAAAAGTTATGTTTAACTATGTTTATGTTTCAACTGTTCATTTCATATCAATATATTCGAAGACCAGTGGCGTTGCGACCAGGGGGCAAGGGGGGGAATTGATGCCCCGGGCGCCAGATATAGGGAGCGCCAAGGAGTCCAAAAATTACTGAGTTTATGCTATTATTATTGATGCGAGGGCTTGAAAATAAGCCATTCCCCTGGCACCATTTACGCTTGCTAGAACACTGATGACGGCTGGGGTAAAAAAAATCATTTAATGACCGGAGCTTACCCTCGCTACGCCACCGGTCATTTTCATAAAACGTTAATGCGTTTATGTAACTTTTTAAAGTCAAATACGATGAGAAGGCGAAAAATACCATGTCCACAGGGAGCCGTTTAAACATGCTAAGTCACTGATGATGACGGGGGCAAAAAAATTATATAATAACCCGGGCGCCACTTACCCTCGCTACGCCACTGTAGAAGACTTGCTCATTTTTTTATAATATGAGAATTTTAAAAAAGACTAATAAAATTAGCTGTATACATCGTTGATACTTCTACATAATTTTTTAGTATTATGTAGGAAATTTTCTATTATTATATCACAAAACAATTTTAAAATAAGATTTCAACGATAAAGAGTTAAATAAGTAAAAGCATTTACTTGGTATTAAACATCAGAAAAATTAAAAGTAAAAATTCTGTTTTGAGGCTTTTCGCGAGGGTATCATTTTTGACTATAAAAGAAAGTCGCAACTTTCACCTGTAAAATTATTTGGAAAATGTTTTGCAGAGAAACAACTATTAAGTCCATTGTTAGGCTAAGATTTTTGGCCCGTATTTAGGATAAGAGTGTGCTATATTTATGAATATTTACAAATTTTATTAAAACTTTAAAAAACGAAAGATTTGAATTATTCAATGCCTTATGTAACACAGAAGAAAGAAATTTGATTAGAATATATAAAGCAGATTGAGGTTAAGTGATCTTTAAGAAAGTTATTAAATAGATATCTTTCAAATATTTTAACTGATGTATTGATTAAATTTTCTTTTACAAGTAGAAAATTGTTTTGAAACAGAGAGCAGTTTTGTGCATGTTCAAAATTTTTTTTTAATGTGTGTATTTAAATAATAATTATTTATATTTGTTCTGAAAAATCTTCCATTAAAGGATTGTTTGTTTTTTTTTGGAATTTGCAAGGTTTTTTTTTTCATACATCTCAATTAGAACTATATTTCTTAAAATCTTCTGAAGTGAAAAGTTTTTATAGGTTACATTAACTTTAAACATTTTTGTGATCATCTTCAAGAATTTTTTTTTGAGCAGACTACAAGTTTCTTTCGGATTTTTTACAACTTTATTTCCGAAATTTGTGTGATTGATTTCTCATTTAATTTTAACTTTACCCTTTCTGAAATGAAAAATTTTATTATTTCCAAAGTTTTTCTTCCCAATTACATTCAAATGCTTACGAAAAAAATATCAAAAATATCAAGAGGCTCATTTTGCCTAAAGACGTTTGCATTAAAGCTCTACTTGGACTAAAATCCATCAACTCCTTTTCAACGAACTGAATTACAAGATAAATCGCAGCCGTGACTCGTTAATCTCTGAATAAAACTTTTGTTTTCCTCACCTGTGGGTATGGAAATGGCCTACAGATTATGAAAGCTTCATCTTTACTTCATAACTTGTATAAGAACTCGAACAGTATGACCGTTGCGCAGTAACGGAACGGGGGGGGGCAAGGGGTAATAGATGCCGCAGATGCAAGTCTTGCGGGGGGGGGGCGCAATGGAGACAAAACATCAGTGCATTTATGCCACTTTTTAAAGGCAAATATGATAGGGGGATGGAAAAATAATACCATGCCTCGGGTGCAATTATTTACAGTTTCTAAACAAAAGATCACGAGTGGGGGCGAGCAATTTATATTATGCCCGGGCGCCATCTACCCTCTTTACGCCACTGTAGTATGATTTGAATTTCGCATTCATTATGCTTCAGTCATTGAGGAAAGAAATATCGGTGTTTTTCAAATGATAAATTCTTAGTTATGTCTTGCTGAGTGAATATAGGTTTGGAAAGATCAATACAAAGTTTTTTGAAAGTATCATTATTTAATGGGTATGGGTTAAATTTCTGTGTTTTCGAAATATTTTGAATTTAGGCGTAGCCTTATAAATAATACCTAGAATGCAAGAGGATAGAAGTCTTGATTTATTCTGAAAATAACACGTATAAAAAAAAAACCAAGTGTTCCACCTTTCTGCTTTTTTTGCTGAATTTTCTAAAAATGGGAAATGTCATTTTTTTTACAATCGATTTTTATTTCAGAAGAATTTGAATTGCTGCAACGGAAGTTTTTACATTCAGTTTTATTCACAAATGAAATAAATTTATTTGTTGGAAATATCTAACAAATCTTTCATGGAAAAACTCATGAGACTTTTAAGTTCCCACTTTCTGAAAAGGGCCCTAAACTTTGCAACAACTTACAGGAGAAGAGTTTCGTTCAGATAAATGGAAATAAATCTTTCAGTCATAAAGTTTATTCTTAAGCTATAAAGTTTAGTTTATACTGGGGGGCTCCGCCCCCTACTCGCTAAAGATCGCCAACTCCCAGGTTTGCTACGCAAACCCTGCTCGCTACAGTGAAGACACTGCTTGTCCTAGCACAATTATTGTAAAATCTTTATATATATGTGATATTTTAATTTTTTAACTTTCTTAAATAATCTTTTAACGACACCTCATTTTAATTACTTCTACTTTCATCGTAATAAGCTCACTACAACTTTCTTTTCGAGTCACGAGTCGTTCCGGGAAAATTCCCTTCTCTGGGTACGTAAGCGTTCTGCACATTCCTATCTGCCCTTTTTGACTCCAACATGTAAGCGAATAACAACGTCGCGCTGTTTGGCGCGTTGACTCTGAATTTCTGGTCATGGAGCTAAGTAAGAACTGAATCCTTTACCATGAAGAAATATCTTCAATGACTGAATAAAAGAAGATTGACTCAACTAACGTTGTTTCCTTGACTCAGATATTCGACATTTCACCTATGTAACATTTTATATGCAACACCTGCATTTTCTCAGGTAGGGATTTAACATATAGGCATGTGATCAAAGTGAAGGGAATAATAGCTATTTTTTAGTAAATTACGTAATTGTTTTAGGGAAAAGTCTAGCGCCAAAAGGACGCCGAATTCGCGATTTATATATGCGCGTGGAAACGATTAAAATATTCTTTTAGTAATAAATATGCCAAACGAGAGATTTAATATACCTCCAGCACGGGAAAAAAACGAAACTGGAGTTTAAGAAAAGTTAATTTGGAATACATTAAGACTTTAAAATATATAATATTAGAATTTAAAGCAAAATTACGCGAGATTATTATATATATATATGAATCAGCTTTATTTTGCTTCTGATGCTTTAACTGAAATCAACACAGAATAAAATTTTTTAGCCTTAGAAAGAAATTTTTCTTCAAATAAAACTTTCAAAGAAAATTATGAAAGTGCATAAATAAAAAAATACATAAGAGTTGCAAAAATAAAACAAAATATAATTATTCTAAAAATTAATTATAAAAACAATTAGATTTAATATTATTAATAAAGAGATTGTGGTGTGACATCTTAACACTATGGACATAAAAAAGACAATATTATGAATAATTAAAAATCTTACGCTGATTTTCTTTTGGTGCTTTCACCTTAATCAAAAGGAATAAAATTTTTTGGGCCTGAACCTTAGCCTACCTTATTTGCAGGTACGATGCGTTTGAATAAAACGTTATTTGTAGGAGCTGTGTGATCGAATAGAACGTTATGTGTAGGTATTGTGCGTTTGAATAAAACGTTATTTGTATGTACTGCACGGGCAGATGAAACGTTAATTGCAGTTACAGTAGTAACGGGTAAAATGTTATAATTACAAGTATTTTCCATTCTGTTAAGCCAGTGGCGCCATATGCCGGTGAATTTAAGATGAAATTGTTAAAAAATGTATATCTATAATAATGAATTCTAAATTAAATACTAAAATGTAGAAAATAATTAAAATAAAAAAATTACTTTTTAGTACACTATTGAAACAGTGTTTTTAAAAACAATTTTTATTCTTTTCTTAATTTAGAACACTTGTAAATTGGAGAGATGGAATTTACATTAGGAGTTATTTTAAATTTATCGGATAATATACCATGTTTGGAAAAAGGAATGAAATCTAGTAAAAAATTTATTTTCCTATAAGTTTAGGAAAATATTATCTGAAACTTAAACTATCCAGAATATTAGTAATGTTGCAAAAAGGACGGAGGAAAAAGTGCTTAGGAATATGTAAGAAAAATGTGCAAAGATTTTTTTGGAAGTTTTTAATTTTCAAAAGATTAAAAATAAATCGATTAAGGTGATACTAAAATGATGAGAGGCAGACGACGGTAATAATGGCGTGTGAAGAAACTCGGAGAAATAGTTTGTCATCCAGGACCGAACCGCAGAACACTGAATTGCAAACGCAATGTCTTGACAACTGTACTCTCGGAACGCACGCCTGAAAGGTAAAACAGGGGTTTTTTTTATTTCAATTGTCATTTATATCGTAGTTCGGAATTTTAAAGATTGCTAAATTTTAGATTGAGGGGAAGGTTTCATAAAATTGATTTGCTATTTTTTGATTCAAACTTTTTTCTAGAAAAACCGAAGTCGCTGACTTAAACTATCTTGACTTTGACCTGAACGTTCTCTGGCTCTCATAAGCCATCTCTTTCATTTCTAACTGGTCTCTTTTGAATAATTTCATCCAAACTTTCATTATATTGTAAGAAATATTGTGAACTCAACGTCTTAGAATTTTTTGCGAGAAAAAGTTATTTTAAACCACAACGAAAATAGTAACAGGCTATACCATTGAAATTATTCCTAACATGGCGGAGGCTTCCGGTTTTGTTTGGTAAGAGACGTTGCCATCGACAAAAGAGAAATTGACCTCCTTTTTCCACCACGTCCTTTTACGCCTTAGCGTTATATATATATATATAGATGAGTCTATACATAATATCAGTTTCGCGTTTCTTATTAATATATTTCTTTCTTTAGAGAATAATATATGAATATCTTCATAATAATTTAGCATAGTAGATGTAAGTGAAACTATGAAGAGCATTGTTACGAAACTGTAATGTCGCTTCCCTGCCATGATAGTCGTAAGGTTGGAAAGAGAGAATTACATGAATTCGCATTGAATGGAAGCCAATCACGTCCCAACCTTGGAGGCAAACTTGGCGACCATTTTGGTGACAAATTTGGCAACTTTAGTGACAAAATCTAGGTTTCGAATATTCGAGAATTATGGTGCTATCTCTACTAGGAACGGAGTTATGGAGAATCTTCGAGAGAATTCTAAGTGACGTCACATCCTGTCGGAAAAGTGTCTAAATACCGAGATACTCAAACGAGGAATCAATCTCTTTGGCCTCTTGTTCGCATTGCGAGTTGGTCAGCTGTTAGACGTTGAGCGTTATAGTTAGTGTTGTTAATGTCATTATTAGTGATTTGCTGTCTGTTTGTGTTGCTAATTTGTGCAGGCGCTGTTCTTTTCGTGTTACCTATGCTTCGAGTTTTCTTGAATATTCTTTAAATATAGCTTTATTTGCAATTATCCAGCTTGTTGGACTGTTTCCCCGTAACCCACCGGACGATTTTCGTAACAGTATCAAAATATTATCGTAACAGTGTCGGTATGATATTTTCCAGATATTTTCATAAATTTATATTCTAATCCGATGCGTGAAGAATGATAAATGGATTTCTACGATTGTTTAATAATTCAAAAGATAAAAAGGAAATTTTGTATAGTCTTATTACTATTTATTATTAACTTTTATCGACTTCGTACATCATTTTTATCCATTTTTGTTTAAGATTTTTTGTTATCATCTTCATCTATTCGCGGTTATGCTTTAAAAAGGTTTTTTATGCATTTTTATAATTTTCACCTGTAGGTGAGAGTATTATACCGTTGACCGATCTTTGGAATAGAATTTTTGTTGGATTCATTTGCAAACTAACTATTCTGTTGCGAATGCTGACCTTAACTCTACTTAGTTTTGCATTTGTTAAATATTTTAAAAGATCTAAATTTTAAATTTCAAAATTTTTTATTATTTTTCTAAAAATCTTTACAACTGTGGTCAATGGCACAGCACAATATTGTATCTCTGACTGGGTGTGTGTTATATCTTCGACTTGGGCTTAAATTAAAACAAATATAAATGAGAAAATGACTTTTAATCATATAAAACAATAAGACAATAAACAATATTTTTTCTAAAGCTCAAATTTTTAGAAGAACAGGTTAGTTACAAGATTCTATAGCTTTTACAAATCATTCCTTTAAAAATATATTTATTAGACTACTATTTAATAAACATCTTTACTCAGTTTTTTAGTTTGAAAACTGCATCAAAGAGCAAACATTCTTTAAATCTAGAAGATCCTCATGTGACAGTTGCCCTTGGAAGTTTAACATATCTTGAGCTCATACACCATAGAAGTTAGAATCTTCCGTAATGAATTTTGAACCTTTAGGTAACTTCTTCAGAAACTGGACTTTCAGAATATCATCTTCTACCGCATTAATTTTAGCAGTGAAATATTTGGATGTAATTTTGTGGGATGCGTTTATTGGAACAAAATTTCCCTCCTTTAAGTGGTCCGTATCTCCATGTAAAGGGAAGGACTTCACATTTTAAGAGATATAACTGAAGAGGTAGATATCAAATATAGACTGATAGGACTTTGGGTCAAAATCTGTGTTGATGAACATGCAGTGGCTGAATCATTCGAGAGTTCTTGCTGAATTATCGACCTGTCTGTTACTGATGAAGGCAGAAACTCATCATCAGCAAAAATTTTCATCAAAGGGAACAAATAAGAAGTGTTGTAACTATCATCTGGTCAAAGAAACAACACACCGTGGTGGGCTAATGCAGCGGTTCCCAAACTTTTTGGTTGTGCGGCACACTTGTTATGTAAAAAATATCTTGAGGCCCACTAACTAAAGATACAAGTAAGCAAATATAAACATGTGTGTGTATATTATATGCACGTATATGTCAGTAATTTGTAAAGATTACTGCAGAAGGATGAAAAATATGTTGTTTATAAAGCAAAAAATGAGCGACGACTCTTGAAGCTCCCTGACTTCTACTCTTGACTAGCGTTCCGCGGCCCACTAATACTCTATACACGGCCCATGGGTTGGGAACCAATGGGTTAATGTACAACATGGTACGGTTTCACATTTATAGCTCTATAACTCATTTTAGATTAGGAACAAAAGAACCAGAGTTGGCATAAATTAATATTATTACACTGTCTATAATATTCATACATTTATACCATTTCTTAAAGCAACTGATGGATGGTCTTTTTATTAAACACAAAAGTTTCCAAATTTTGTCACAAGTTGACAGCATAGACTGAAGAAGTCAAAGGTACAATCGGTTAACGGAACAACACTTTCCACTAGTTAGGAAGGATAGTCATATTTTTAGTAAGAATATTAGGTTTCTAGCTACCAGCATAAAACTTTGCACAGTTTTGAGGGTTGTATTTTGGTACAATTTTTCCCCCAAACCCCATCCATCGCTTGTTTCAAAATGGCTGCACGTTCAAGAAAAATGAAAATCGCTGATACTGGGTATTTTTCTGCTAATAATTTTGCATAAAAGCTATGGATAATCGAATGTGACAAAAAAATGAAATTTAAACACATTTTATTTGAATATACGTAGGTATGTACTGTCAGCAAACGCTGCATCGCACATACATACATAGGGACGTTAGTTTAGTTATATTTACGTGTCTTTTTGCAGCAACACGAGGGCTATTTTGGGACGGAACTCGTAATTTTGAACCGCGACAAGATGACGAGGCCGACACCTGAGTTGATACCTCCTCTGCAAGCTTCCGCACCACACCAACGGGAGGACATTTGGCCTCGACGGATTTAACGTGCACCAGACCCTCTTACACGGTGGTTTTTTGATGGAATCGTGTTTCGAACCTGGAACCTTCCGGCTCAGAGATCGAGACCTTACAACCAGGACACCGTGGCTCTACAGGGACGTACACGGGATATTGTGCTTGTGGCATTTACAAGATGACGAAAATTTTTTTTGCACCTGCAGGAAATGAGCTCCTGACATTTGTCGGATGCTTCTGGAAGATTTGTCCATAAGGGTGTATAATTGAAGTTTCTACTTTTTTTCCATCCACAATCTTCTGGATTAGTGAGTATTGTATTACTGATTAGGCATTGGCGCCAGATGCTAGCCTGTAAGGAAGCACGTTATATATGCTGTCTTGATGTAGGTGGAACATTTTCAATTGCTCGGTTGTGTCTTGTAAACAGAATCTTTCAGCATTCATTGATATCTTCAACTGAAAAACAATAAAAACAACTCTTCTAAACAATTTATATCGTTTTTACTAAAAACAGCAGCCCATTTCGGCTCCTTTGATATAATCTATGGATCAAAAGTTCATTGATTATGCAAAGCCAAGTTGTATTAATTTATGTCATGATTATCCGCACCAACTTACTTCAGTACACCAAGCGTTTTGCTTAGCTTTCTTCCTTAATACAACGCGGAGTTGTATTTAAACAATGACTCGATTTTCAAAATCTCCATTTTATTTAGAAGAACTATGTATTATAATTTGTATTATCTGTTTTCATCAATTTTTTATTAAATGAAACAAATATTGTCTGTTTTACTGTTTAACTATACAGCAGCAACATTTAATTGTAGCTGTGAGACTACAATTAAATGTTAGTATCCCCAAATGAATTTTCCTGCTGTGAATTACTAAATATTTTTAAAAAGATAAGCATAATATGAAAAAAAAATATTCAAATGTACGAAAAGTAAAAGATAAGTATTTCATTCCTGTTTAACAGAAATTTCCAAAGTGTTGTAACTGAAGAAAAGTTCATCCTTCTTTGTACTAATCATAGAAGTTTGAGCTAGAACCCTGAAAAGGCCTCAACTTTGACGCCCGTGCAGACATTAACCATTTCAGTCTGATTATGCCAATCTGAAACAAAAAATGTCGGCTCAATTTCGGTTGGTCTTGTTCCTTGAATGAGTTCTTCAGTGTGAGAAGTAAAAAAAATCTTTTTATAAATAATATTTTATTTAGAAGAGAAAACTTAAAAAAATAAAAATAATAGATTTTGAAAATGTTATTTTTATGATGTTTATATTTCCCATAGTAAATAATACCCATTCAAATTCCCATAAGTCAATAGAAATGAATGAAGACTGATATGAAAACAAAAATAACTGACATGAAAGAGATAGAAAAATTATGGAACTGATTTCATCTATGCATTTTCACTACTGTTGAGCAAATTAATCAAGCATATAAGCTGTCTTTTTACAAATTCCCAAAATTTTAACCCTTTCTGCTCTGATGATTTCGCTTAAAATCCAATTTTTTTTTGCATTTTAAAAATTTCATTCGCTTTCGAATAATTTCAACACTTCAATCCTTAAATGTAATTTCAGGATAAATATTTAATGTTCTGGTATGCTTAGAAGAAAACCTAAGATAAAACGGAATTCTTCACTTACAAAGAAAATCACTTTGAAAATATCAGAAGGTTAACGAAGCCTTATTAATTTTTTTATATCACGTTTATTGCTTACTCAGATCTGTCAAGATTGGGATGTTATTCCTAAGCCATGGAGGGAGATTACTTTTTTGTAGAAACTACGAGTTCAAGCTCATAAAATTCATTTCTAAGCAAATGTTGTTTTTAAGTTTTTAATGAAAGATATAAAACTAGTTAATATTATTGAATTCTTGGTGTACCAATAATTCTCATCCATATGGCTTTTTTTATATCAAATAACACCTTTCTCTTTTGCTAGAATTTGTTCAAGTTCTATTAAAAGATTCCTATGGTTCATGCGAAACACATCTTGAAGTTTTCTCATTGGATTTTAATGAGAAAAAGAAAAAAAAAAATCCAGTTCTAACTTTAGAAGCTGCCGAAACAGTTATTGAAGGAAATATTAAATTCATTGTCTTCTTCAAGAAATCCATAGATAAATATGAAGTCCTAGAGTTGAGTTGAGTTGAGTGTCAGAATTTTGTGGCGTAATAGTCAGGTATGGCCATGCTGCGCTAATGAAGTTCGTAGAAAAGGAGGAAAATTCATCTAAATTGACAGGCCTGGTCTAACACAATAATGCAACAGAAGTATCTCTCTGACTCTCTGAATTTATTGAAATCCAAAATCTACGACAGATTTTCTTGAGAGACAATAGAAATACTCCGGCCAATGAAGTTGCTCATGTACAAACGAGTTGGAACATTTCTATGATGAGAAGCTATTATGACATCGACCGAATCGCATTGTTCATCTTTTAGATTTAGTGACATAACACTTGGAATCAAAACACAGTTTTAAGTATTATTCAGTTTTTTATTTCATATTTGCTTTAGCAAAAATCTGATTTTATATATTTAAGTTTCTAATTTTTTTTTTATATATTTTAAAAACAGATTCGATTATATAAAATAATTATTAAGTAAAATAGAATCACAGTTTAACAACAATTTTAATTTTAAATGCAGTATTGAACATGTTTTTTTCTCCTTTCCTTTTTTTTTGTGATATCAAGTCTCGAGTTTCAGAAGCAAACGCTTTCTATCCTCCGAGTGAGTTAGGAGACGCCATGTTCACTGCGGAGTCAATTCATTCTCACACGGTACATGACAAATGCGTTGCGACAATTTATTTTTGAAGTCCATCGCGCATCTTACAGGACGAAAAAGGACGTGGCTTCCGAAAAGCTTCTTTATAGGCAATTCTTCGTGTAGTCTCGAATCAAAATGGTTATCATGTAACCACGCCGCTGAGATGTATACTTACCTGTTTGCATGCATTAAAAGTCTCACTTTCTTCATGTATTTTTTCTTATTTTCACAGGTGTTGAAAAGAAAAGTTTGGAACATTCTGAAATTGACTGTACATAAAATTTTCACGAGTTTCTTTCTATATATTCCTCAAATACTGATATGCTGATTAATCATGTAGTATATTTGAAATATAGATGCACAGTTTATTTTAAAAATGGAAGTTCGATAACGTCTGGAATATTCATTTCATTTCAGCAGCTTTAGATATCACTTGTTTGTGACTCATTATTTCGCAAGTGAATGAGTCGTTTGCTTTCGTATAATTGTGACTGAAATAACCCAAATCCGGTATTATAAATTGAACTGTCAAGAGTTCCGTGTGAAAATGATCCTTAATATGGAGTGTATCTTTTTATGCGTGGCCCGAAGATAACGCAGGAGATAATCTATAGATCTGCTTAATAAGAGTATTTTTTCTTCTTCGAGAAACGTGTTTATAGTCTCAAAGCATTCGAATTTATGATCGACATTGTTCTGTCATCTTTACCATTCTCCCCCATCTCACTGCGGGAGTGTCTATTGAGAATGGATTCTCTAAAGGGTTTGAAATTATTTTAACAGGCCACGACGAATTACTGTAATTAAATATCTTTTTTGAAAGATGGTAAAGATATCCGAAAATAATAAATGAAAATGACATGTAGGTATAAATATGGCTGTTCTGCTTTCCGTATTGAAGCTATTTTTTTTTAAATGCGCATTTTTTGTTAGGTATCCACGAAGTTTTAGGATTACTTATCATTGCAAGCAGGAACCTTGCTTGCATACCTACAGTTTCTTAAAACAAAGAAACGCCTTTGAATTATTTTCACACTATATTACAGCAGATAATTTTCATTTTAGAACCCAAATTTGTGAAATAAAAGCGCATGAAAAAACTTAAAGTTGAAGATAATATTTAATAGTTCTCAAAGATAGAAAATCTCAGAAGCTGAAACGCATCGTTTAAATTGAAAAACACATTTTCAGTTAAGTAAAGAGTAAAGAAACCGATCCAAATGAATCAGTTTTAAACCAAGTTTATTGAAGTTGCAAGCGGTTTAGAACTAAATCGGATTTTGTGCGATCTTTTCGTTATTTCAAGAAAAAGAAGGCCGTTTAAAAGCAGTTGATTAATATATATACTATATGTCTGCAACACCTTTCGAGACAAACCTGAAGCAAATTTCAGGATGCCTTATTACAGCAAAAATGCTTCTGAGTAGATAGATTATTTCAGGAATAGGCTTTACAAGAACAATTCAGAAGCTGCTACTCAAGTAAAAAATGATAAAAAAAACAAGATACGAATGGACAAAAGAATTCGGAGTTGGACTATTGATGATTGAATTTAAGTTGCTTCCTTTAATAAACAATAATTTAATAAACAATATTTTTTGTTTGAAGTAGAAGGAAGATCATGAAAGAGAGAGAGAGAGAACGTTGTGGTAAAATATTTCTTCCCCAATAGCAAACTATTGTTCTTACATTATAAATGAAGCTCGAAGGCTTTGATCTAATTTTGATGGTAGTTGGTTTGGTGAGTTCCACAAAAATATCATAATTCCTAAGACAACTTTTTAAGGCACTAATTTTAAAATCTTAATGAAAGTAGCACAGTCTGTTTGCTCAGCATAAATTCATTTTTTCTTTTAGGTTGGATATCGATAAAAAAATTAGTAATTTTAAAAGGTTTAGAGTAGAGTTCATTCATTGGAACATTAATTAATTTAAACTTTGTTATAACTTCTTTTTAAAGTGCAATTTTATAAGCTTTGGTAACTTGCTTCTAGCCTGATCCAGGAACTTCTTACACATGTCTGTTAGCTCGAAGTATGAACCAGAGATCAGATAAGAAGTATTAGAATGAACCTGTGTGTAATACATGGAATAAATAGCTATCTATAATTTATATCCACAAATAGCATTTTTCAGAGCCGAAATGCAAAGGTTGACTGATTAGGAGGCCACGGAATTATAAATTGTCTATTGAATAATTTGTCTTTTGATCTCAGTCTTATGTTCTGATGTACAGTTGCATCAGATATAACTAACCTGATTTGTATATCGTTTGAAAAATATCGTTTACATTTAGCAAGGCTCTGCTATCAGAGTACAGGGTTTTTATAATTAAAATTTGCCTATTAAAAAGCTCTAGAGCAGGTTTTATGGTTCTAAACGAAACAAATTTCACTAGAATGCAGTACAAGTGATGCGGTCTGGTAAATAAATAAATAATAATAATAACTGAACTAAAAAAGACTTTACGCTCAGAACTGAATTTTGGCAGCGTTTTAAGTTAAATTAAAAGAAATTCAAATTCAATTTTGCTTCAGTAATAATAATAATAATACAAATCTGCAAAAGTTACCTTAGCTAATAGCTCAGCCCCAGCTAATGACAAAATTTTAACTATTTCTTTGTTTTCCTGTTTTTTTCTCGGTTTTCATTGAGTGCATCCTTTATACTAAATAATATTGAAATTTTGTTTCCTTTGGAGCCATAGAACCGGCTTTAGAGTATTCTGAATAGGCGAACTATAATTATAACAACCATATAATTTTATTGACTAGCTTTTGTTCTTAAAATTTTCAGAATAGGTTGGACAGCATCTTTAATATAATTGTAGCTCGAAAACTCAGAAAGTATATTTTTTTTCATAACTTAATTGGACAATGACTGACCCATTTTTTCGCTCCTTTTCTTTTTTTGTGTGTAGACTCGATAAAAATATAGGAAAATAAAGAAACCCAAGGCACTCGTTGTTAGCATATAAGTTTCTTAAATTTTCCAAAAGTAATTGTTTTTTCTTTAATTTAATTTAAAAGTATTAATTACTGATGACTATTAATGAAATTTCATCCGCATCACTTCGTTTATTCCTGGCAGTATTCTGTTTGCTTACTTTTTGTAGATTTCAAAATAAAAAGAATAAGATAAACAAGTGAAATCCAAGACACACGTTGCGATTTATTCGACTTCCCACTTACAAACAGGTAAAATATCGAATAGTTATACAGTGTAAATATACTCTCACATATTGCGCTTTATTTTTTAAGTATCGATTTTAAGATCACAGTCGATAACTAATCACATGAAAAACTAAATATAGAAATATATTTGAAAACAGGAATAGTTTTTTCTCTCTAACATGAATACATCAATATTTGATTGCAATAAAACAGAGTGCGATATATCTTATGCAAACTAGTTTGGAAAAATAGCACTGCAACATCAAAGCTTTTTAAACCCATTCGGTGACCAGAATGGTCCTTGAATTGTGCTATTTAGTGAAGACATCAACGATTATATATATTGAAGCAACATCGATAAATTTTGTTAATTAAAGAACTTTTAAAGCAGCAAAAATTGAAGCTCATGTATGAAATTCACGACAATGGATTCAAAATTACGTCAAGTACTTGTTAACATACACCATTTAAAACTTTTACAAATACAATAGATATCATTCATGCTATGGTCAAATTGCTAATGTGACACATTTAAAAGAGCTATTTTACAGAATCAGCCACTTAGGGAAACAAAAACAGAAATGAAAAGATATACCGTAGCTATATGTTGGTTTTAAAGCAGAAATTCACCACAAAACTGAAAGCTTAATGAACATAATTTAACATTTAGCCATTTTTAATCCAATTTTTTAACCATCTTAGACCTTTAAATTGTCTCCTAGCCTCAGACATTTTCTTAAAAAATAAATAAGAAAATAGCATTTTTCATGTTTAATTTCTACGTATGATATTCGATAGATGCTTTTTTCAATAAAATTTTATATGTGCTTTTCAAAATTAAATAGATTACATCAAAATGCATGTTATTTTAAGCATCTAATGCAGTTACGAGCTTCTTAATAAAGCACATCAAAGAACAATCATAAGATAGTATATTTGTACATAAATTTACAAATGGAACCATAAAAGAAAATTTTCTTCAAATGCAATTCTTACAAACTTATAAAACTATTTACTGCGAAGTTAAGGCAGCTTCAGTTTGTGATATGTTTATTCTTCAGGTTCAAAATAGACCATCAAATCTTTTCAACCAACAGTAATCTCTATCTCTTTATTATCCTTCAAAGGAACATTTTAACTCTATTATGAAAAAAAAAATTCTGCTTCATTAAAATCTATAGAGAGCTAGTAGAAAATTTCAAGTTCATTATTAATTATTCTAAAACATATCACATTACCAACAGAACACACTGAAATTAACAAATTAAAATTATTTGCTATAAATACAGTTTTATAAAACCATGAAAGCTGATATATAATATTCTTTATTATAAAACTACTTCAGGTAAAGAAACTTAAATAAATACATATAGTTAAAAATCAGTAAAATATTGATATTTCCGTCTAAGTTAATTCTAATGCCTTATAAATTGTAATAGGTTCAAAAAACTAAATAATTCATATATATATATATATCTTAAAGCAGTAAAAAATATGTGAAATCACGTGTCTTAACTGTCTATTTAAAACCACCCTGAAAAAGTTAGAAGATATGTTTATGTAATTAAGTTCAAAGAATGGCAATCCATACATATTCGTTGTGCATAAGCCTTATAGAAAGTTTTTACAAAATGTTCGTCTCATAAAGAGGGAACATATTCACTTCTATCAAACATTCACTTAAATATTTAATGTTAAACAGGTTACGAAGCTTATCGAAGAACATACACGAATATTGGTCGAGAAACATCCAAAAACTCACAAAGAGCAAACGTCTTCTAGCATAAATCAAAAAGATTGTAACCTCAAACTTCTTCAATCATCTTGATGTGAATCGAAGTGTCAAATGTGTTTCTCGATTTTTTCCCTTTTTATACATATTTCTGACTGGAGTAAAATATCAATGAATAACATCTTTTTAAAATTTGAGTAAATACAGTTTGTCGCAGGATATGTCCATAAACATTTAATTTCCAGTTTTATAACGATATTTATCACCGAATCGGTTTAAAATATGTTTTGATTCATATGATAGTGCAAATTCAGGAAATAAAGCACAATCACATTCGAAAGGGCATCTCATTGATTTGAGATGAAACATCAACGACATTAACACCGCTTAAAGGGAATTAAAAGTGCACCTTTAGATACATATTGAAAGCAAAACAGCGTAGTGAGAATACAGATGCTTGCAGGAGAAAAAGAGTTTGCAGTGTCTGATGCTTTAGCAGACTTCTTTGCAAACTCATCTGGCACCATGAGTCGACACTTCATTCAGCGTTCTGTTGAGAACAACCATTGTTTTGGATGACCAAAGGAAGGGCAAAATTGATAAAATACATCACGCACATTATCATTCGGCTCAAAGTCTGGCAAATGCCCGAAGTAATTCCTTCCTATTTGAGTGGAATAAAGACGTGTGTTTAAAAAAAATAAACATTGAAGCAAAAGCATACCAGGTGCAAAATCTGAATGCAACTGCTGTCGCCTGCACCAGCCCAAATTTCAAAAGTAGAAAAAGTAAAAATCAGTTTGATTTTCTTTTGTTCAGGCAGAATTTCTCATTTCAGTTCAGTGCATTCTTATGTTTGCTACACTTATTTCATGTGGAAGAATTTTTTCTTTAACTATTGTTCTATTTTTTTAAAACAATGAAGTTTGTTTATGATACTTATTCTGTTAGTCTTAGAAAATATATCTTATACTATATTAAAATTTTAATAATAAATCAATGATTAGATTTAAAGCATTTGAAGTATTGACTTTGTAATGAATTTGAAGGCTGTGAATACAGTGATTGTATTTTTTTTGTACATTATAAACATTTCTCTCTTTTTTAGGAAAGGTTAACAAGTAGCATTTTTGAACACTTTTTTAGTAGTTCATGTGGAACTAAAGAGCAAAAAAATCATAACTTTAAATAGGAAAGTGACATTTGCCAAGATATTTGAGACCAATATGGGAATTACTGAGCCGTCCACCAAGCATCTATTAATCAATAAATAAGAAATAACAGCAGCATTTGTGAAAACTTACATCTACAGTTGAAATATTTAATTATACATGTTCTAAAGTCGACGTTACTTGTGCGCTAAAATGTTTGAGAGTAATTACGCAGTTTGACGAAATGATAAACGTATTGAATGCAAATTTATACATAATATTGTTGTATATATCACCAGATATATATAATGTTCTGGGAAAAAATTAATTAGGGGTTTGTGTTTTTCATTTAGCGTAAATTACCAGTAAACAGAAAAGTATTTTATGACAGACTTTGAAGAAAATAACTATCTTCAATATGAAAAAGAAAGCTTAGACGAAAGTTTTTATTAAGTATTGATCAAAAGGCAAATATGTTGCAGTTGTTACATTTTTGCAGTGGCAAGTGGTAGGGAAAATTTTTAAGGACCACTGATAAAAATCCATAATTTTTTTCAATTTTAACTGCATTAAACTTTTCAAAATGAAATTTTTAGTACTGTTTTTTTATATTTTCGTCTGTTTTGTAGTAACTCCCGTCCACACATATGTCGTATCAGGAGTATATTGAAACTCCATTTTACGTAAGTGGATTGATGCGTTTAGAAATACAAAGATATGTAGTGTGTGTATATTTGTATGTACTGGTGTTGACGACTCAAATGGAGGGATTGAGGAGGGAGGAGAGTTTATAGTTTTTTTCTTCTTTAATCCATGAATCCAGTGCTGACGAGTTTATCCAGGAAGAATTTCACGTCACCCAGCTCTGAGTCTCGTATGCCAAGTGATTTTAAAAGACTGAAATCTCCAGTTTCAACAGCCATGAAAACGTTTCGAAGATGTTCCAAATCAGACCGCATCAAGTGTAAAGCTTTTCCGAAATCTTCAAGTGTCTCACTCTCTATAAAAAAGACAAAAGTGAAAATAAATATTTAAGAAGTCATAACGTGATAACGTGACACGTAATAACAGAATGGTTTTAGAGTTTTAATGCATGATTTTTTTTATTATTCTAATAATGGTGGTGCAGTCCATCTGTCTGGACATTAATCACTTACTGGGTACATAATTTATGCATTGGTTTTAATAAATATTTATTTGATTAATTAATATTTTCTTTTCTTCACTGATAGATAGAAATTTTGCTCTTAATGTAAATTAGCAAAATTCAAAATGAAAGGTTTTATAACAGACTGTAGAGAGCAGTTTTGATTTTTACACAGTCTTATTTAACTCGACTCCTTTCATACTTGTAAAGATGGAATTTTGTAATAGATTTTTCACTTACTTTCTGATTTACTGTAGTTTTGAAATTATGTACAGTTGTGTGTCCTCCATAACAATACAATATTTTATTATTTTCAGAATTATCGACTAAAACTAATTAATAAAATTCAATTAATCGACTAAAATTAATTGAATTTTGAATCCATATGGTCCTATCTGGTAGTGAATTTGAGAAACATTTATATTACATGAATATATAATATTTATAATAATAAATTTTTAATATATTAAATAATAAGAAGTGGAAAGTAATAAAAATACGTTTTTATCAGTAAATAAAAGGCAATTTTCTTTTCAAAAATAAAAAAAGCTTTTAAAGATGTGCTTTTATTAGTAATAAAAAGTAAAAATTCTTTTTTTAAAAATCTGGTGGTCCAAACGAAATGGCAAAAGTGGAATGCACTGAAGCAATACCAGAAGGAAATGAAGCTGCAATGAATATCAAAAGAAAAAACATGTATTAAAAACTAAAAATATAAATTATAAATGTGATTAAAATTCCAATTTACGCCGAGTATTTTTTATCAGCACTTCAGGCTTTTACGATTTTGTTTTGACATCCAGATTTTTGATAAAAATTATTTTCTGTTTTTAGTACTAATAAAAGTGCGTTTTCCAAAGCTTTTTAAAATTTCTTCTTTAAATTTCTTTATTTTTATCCTTTATAATGACGAAAAATTGTAGAGTAATCTCTGTACAAATCGAAGATTTTATAAAATAAAGTTTTCTCACTGGTGACTTTTCGACAAATTTGAATAACCTTGCAAGGTACCAAAGCGAAAAATTCCGTTTTCTTTATGCTTGGCTCCATAACAGTTAACGTATATTTATTTATACACTTCTTTTTTGAACTCCGGGAAAAAATTCTTTGAAATAAAAAATTTCGATCATATATTACAAAATACGCCTTTATATCCTCATTGCTGAAAACTGAATATTCTGTCCTGGCCCCTTGAAGGTAATTTTAAGTTTGTACATGACTGATATTTTTCAAACAAATAAAAGCACCAATATATGAATGGTCAGAAACAAAATATCATAATCCAAATATAAGAAGTCCCAATTTCAGATCTAAAACGAGTTTCCATTGCTGCAAAAAAATTGCTTATGTATTTATTTAGTGACCCTTTTATAAAATTTGATTTTGAAAAATGTGTTGATTTTAAACCGGCGCAATTACTATTTCAGATATATTATAAAAAGAAGAGACATAAACAAACCTGATAAAGCTATTGCCACTTTTTGCATTCCACCCAGAGGCTCCAATGCATCTCGGGCTTTACTTCCGAATAATTTTTCCAAGTAGTTTGGCCCATGATTCATGATTAAAGTGTGAAGGAAATTCGCTGTTTCTTCAACGGGAGGTCGTTTCGCTGAGGGAAGAAAACACACTTATTTAGAACTTGGATATAATCAACATATTCAACAAACATAAAGAAAGAAAGAGAGAAAAAAGGGCTAAAATACATGGTGACTTGCTGAATAATTATCACTAAGACTGGATTTATGCTTTTCTTCTTAAGGTAGCACAAATTTATTTGATAATGTTGGATTTTACATGAAAATGTAACACTTTTTAATAACTTTTGAGGATTTTTATTAAATATATTTTATTGAAATATGTGTCAAGGAAAAGCGTTATTAATAATTTTTGCGGATATTCATCCATATCCGTTTGAATTCTGGAATTTTGGACGAGAATCCGTTGTTTTAACGGTTGCTCCAAAACCAGGGTTACAACTAAGGAAAAAATTATATTAAAATTTATTGTTGAATTTTAAGCGGAATCCAGTTCTTACTGCAAACTAGGTTTGCAGGAATTTTAAAAGTTAAATTTCCTTAAAATGGGAATCTTACTGGACTACCTTACACTACGAACTCATCCTCCGATACAGATTCAGCCAGTTTACATCACTTCGGTGGAGTCGAAATTAATTTACTTTTTGACACAAGTCGGTGAGAACACGTAATATTCTCATCAATTTCAAATAAAGTACTAAGAATATCCTCCAAAATTTTACCTAAGGCAATGCAAAAGACTTTATTAAAAGTTACAATTTTATACTTTTGCTTTAATGAGACTACTCAATTAGACATAACTTAAAGCTTAATTGTCATAAGATACTTCCAATTAAATTTTTATTCTAAATTTTAGATTAAAACGCTACTCTCTATTACAGTATTCATATTTGAATTAATTACATTTCGTAGTTTACTTGTAAAAGCTAGATACACCAGAAAACTAGGTTCTAAGTCAATGTGCAAAAAAGATTGTTTATTCACTTTATTGCGTGGTGTCACATTAAAATGATAGTAGTTAATTAGTTGTAGCTTATTACGCCAAATATCAAAAAAGAATTATTGAAATATTTTTGAGTTCAAAAATCCTATAAGAAACTCTTAACCATTGCAATGTGTTTCAGAATTCTTAAGACAAACTTTAAGGGGTCGTACAATACACTATAACAAACTTTTTATTGTAGAGGAATGTATGGGTAAAAATGACGCTTTAAGATATTAAACACAAGGAATAGATAAGAAATTATGTTTACTTACGTAGTTCAGTCGAATTGTAATTTGACAGGGTTAAAATACGTATCAGCATTTTTATTGCTTTAAGTTGTTCGGTTGATCATCCAACACAAGCTACTTTGCATGCAAATGGATATCGTACCGGAAAAATTGGAAAATCGGGTGTTCGCGTTTAAATAAAAAGTTGTAAATCTGAGAGAAAAATTTTAAATAAGAAAACAAGAAAGTTATAGGTATTTATAAACCTATAAAATGATCTGCCGAACGTTAAGATAACTTAATTAAGTCAGGTGTAAATAAAAAAAACCCCGCAGATTTTGAAAAATATTTTGATTTTTTTTCTTATATTTGAACGACATTGTTGCAGAACGCGTTATACAGGAGGGAATATCTGGTAAAAAGTTTCGATCGATATATGCATAATTTTTCGAAAAATTTAACTTAACCTTTTATTATATTTATACTCGAAAAACCAATTTTTCAACTTTCCCTCCTCCTTTATCCGGTATCTATCTATCTATATCTATCTGAATGATACAGTGGCATGTTTTGGATGATTATGTCAACAACTTAAAGTCCTACGAAGGCTCTTATGCATTTTAGCCACATTTTAATATTTTTGATGACAATTCGACTGGGCTCATACAGCATCGTTTACAAGTACTACTTTACAACATTATTCAAAATAATTGATTGCGTCCACCAACATTAATACACGGTTGGCAGTTTCAGTGGACTGATTGACGTACAGTTTCAAAACAATGCCAGGTATTTCTTGTATACCTGCAGCCACAACGGATATTCGAGTGACAAGATCTTAAAAAAGGGCCTTAAGATACCTCTATAAGAAATAATCGAGGTTTGATAAATCCACCAACGGGTAGCCAACAAACTGGCCCACCTTGGCCAATCCATCCTGGTCCAAAATTGGCATCCAGGTAATTGCATACGTCAATTCTTAAATGGGATTCTTTCATGTCTATTTCTTGTGTTGGCGCTTCAATGCTTCACTTACGTCCATACATTCCTATACTAAAAAAAGCAGTTTGTTGTAGAGTGCTCTAACACCCCATAAAGTTTGCCGTATGAATTCCGAAATATCCAATTTTAAGTTCAGATGCAAAAATTAGTCCGATTAATTTCTGAAAACAAAAATAAAACTTGTCTATCTATTGTGCGAGCCTCGGAATGACGCTTCATTCCATTTTTTAAAATTAACAAATAAAATAGAAAATACTAGATATTTATTTAAGCAGCCAGCAACACTTTTTCGTGAGAAATGATGGAAATAATTAATTAGTACTGGCAAATATCGCTTACAAACGTTTCCTTATCGCATTTTCATACCTCAAATAACAAGTCCTTTGCATCTAACGACCAAAGAAGAGAGAGATATCAACGTGACCATTTTATATTCGTCTACATATTTAATCTATCTCAATAAAGCATCAGAATTCGTAAATGAAGTGTTTCCACTAAAGCTACACGCGCAATTTGCGATATCCGTTTTCCAAGGGGTCACTCCGGGCTAAAAACATGGGCTACATATGAAGTCTACGCGTACCACGATTAATCGATTCTAACTCAGTTTGTTTTGTGAGAGGGGACGAAAGAGACCTCAATATTTGAAGAAGAACCGATATAATGGGTAGTCATTCAATGAAAGAAGTATTGGAAATTGGTTCTTTACAAAAGAACAAAGAGATCATGAGCGTAATTATTTGATTAAGCGTTATTCCATTCAGAGTGGGTATTTTCAGACAAACTATTATCTTTAAACGATTATTTATTGAAGCTAAGAAATAGAAGAAAAAAAAATGATCCGAAAGTTGCAGCATATCCAAGAATATGAATTCTTTTGATTCAAATATCCACGAAACTAATCACAAACCAAATAGTTCTAGATGTAATAAAGAGGAAATGCGTAGGCGTTGTTTCCACTCCAAAAGATTTACGGAAATGTTAGAATAAAGAAGTAGCCGTTAGAGTTTCGTACAACAGAAAGAGCTTTTATTTGTTAGCATTAAAAATGTATGTAATGACAAGAAATATGAGAGAAATATTTTAAAAATCGAATTTCTGGTACATTTTTGGTAATCAAAGGGTAAAAAGAAATTAAATGGCTATATTCTGTTTCTAGCCGATAGAACTGTGCAGTTAATTTAAAACGATTTATGTTTTTAATCGTTGGTTTAGGTATAATATGGTTATAATAGTTTATGTAATTTATTTAATAAACTGATTTTCAGTTTTCTCTTTTAAGAAGAAAAAGACAAAACATTTTAATGCAGTTCTAATATACTGTGATAAAGATTTTAAATATTTTTGCAGCATATTTAATTTTTGGTTAGTCATTCTAAAATCTTCAGACAGACTTTTAAAGCAACCGATAGTAATAAAAACATTTCATTTAACTTTTCAGAACAAATACCGCATACTAAATTACTTTATTGACTCATAAATACGCTAAACTTTTCTTATTGTTTGTAATTGCACAATGAAACCTTATTTTAGTACTAAAATTTAATCAAACATATATGTTTCCCAATTTATTCAGCTCATTTTTAAAGTCTAGACATATGATCAACAGCATTAAATTTTAATGCTTAGATGCAAAGCGGGATCATACATAATCAATGAGCCTCACTATCAAATAGCATGCTCATTATATAGCATAATGTCCACAAAAAAGTATAACAGTATTCTTCGAGAAATTTTAAATCTGAATTTTAAAGACTGTGCATATTGGATTCATAGTGTCTGATAACATACATACTATGTGGTAAAAAAGTATCGTTGCTTATTTAATAGGCTCCTCAGAGACTGAAAAAGAATATAATAATCTGAAACTCAGTGTATATGTATTATTTAACATTCGCTGCCATGTCTGAAGAAGAAAATATGCGAAGTCTAGCGGTTATGATTGCACGCAAAATACTTTTTTTGCCCGTCGTACCCACAGTCGTCATTGCTACGAGAGCAAAATGAAAAAAAAGTTGTAAGCAGATTTGAAATTTTTCTCCATGAAGAAGCTGAAGCTCTCGCTGAAGTTAAATGCACTCTTTTGAAATAAATATTAGACTAAAGTAATCGTCCTTATTAATATGAAACTTATTTTTCACCTATAAAGATTTAGTACTAATATAAAAAATTAAACGGCATGGTATAATGGAATACTGAAAAATGAACCTCTGTGAAGAAAATACTACGACTAATAAAAAAAAGCTGCTCATAACGGTTTTGCTTGTTGTATAATGTTAAAAGCTATAAGAAAGTCAATTTGCATGACGTCACAGACACATGTAACTGCGCATGTCATCTAATATCTAATTGTACGCTGCTTTTCGCTGAGCTGTCTTATCACGTCCTTTCCCTCTTACAGAATGCGCAAACTATATCAACGAGACACATTTAACATGCATCACTAAAGCATGAACTGTATCCATCAATTCTGAATTTATTTCATCTCAGAGTATACAATTTTAGATTTAGACGATAAGTTCATACGATATAGAATTCCAATAAATAAACAAAAATTATAATAATAAGGAAGCACTTTGATAATAAAAATACATAAGTGCATTACAAGTTATATGAAAGCTCCGAGTGCTGTTGCGTATGAATGAAAAAGACTTTCTGTTCAGGATATAGCGTAGAAAAAAGAGGGGAGAAAAATTGCAAGATGGTTTTGCAGAAAGATGGTTTTGGTCTCTTAATCTAGAAGAGCCTATTTTATCAAATGATATCTCGACCATTGTCCGCCAACCTGACGGACTCTCGTCTAGACAACTATATAGAGACACTAGAGATTCTCTAAGGGGTTGGTCATGCACTATATTTCAAGAAAATAGTAGCAGAAATATGCAAAGCAGAATATAGCTATCAAATAATAATCTGTTTTCTTCCATAAGATTCTTCTGTAAATGGTATCTGTCTCTACTTGAAATAACGTGTGTCCTATGTATTTCTTTGTACCCTGATATGTTTTTATATTTGGCAGGAAATAATTTTGATAATGAAACATCTTGAAGTAACTGTTTTTTTACAACGATTAACGCAAATTTATGTTTGCAGATTCATTCTTTCATATGCTACGTGTTATATTTCTGAAATTGTACCTAAATGTGTTCATTAATTGTAATGACATTTTAAGAGGATTTAGATGAGATTTTTTTTTATAATTAGGGAATGTGAAATTGTTAAGCTATCCATGCTGTAAAATGATTGAACGTGCTGCTTAAACTAGGTGAAATTCGAAATGTTGCTATGTCCGAAAGTAAAAAAAAATTCTAGCCGCTTACTTTGGTTTTTGTTCGAAAGCACATTATACAACGTCAACGCCAATGAAGTTCGTTCAAGTAAGAAATAGCTTGAAATGAGGAAATTGAGAAACACAAAGAAACGTATATGCAAAAGAAACATTTTATTAACATTTGATACGTTGAATACAACATTGTAACAGCATTTGTGTTAGTTTGCCACAAAACAGATAGTTATGATAAACGTTGCAAGTGTATTTCCTAGCGCAACTAAAGTAAAAAATGTTCGTTCGGTTCGATTATCAAGAGGTGACGTCACCTTTACGGCGGATAACCGCAGCAAGACGTTTAGGCATGGACGACACTAAACAGCTTAAGGTGTCTGTAGAAATTTTTTCCCATTCCTGCCGCAGATAATCTTGTAACTGTTGTATATTGCGGGACGACGCTGGGCCATATTCCTCTTAAGAATTCTCCGAAAATTCTCTATAGGAGAGAGATCCGGGCTTGCTGCTGGACACTCTAAAACACGGACACGTTTCGTACGTAGCCATGTTTTTGTTATCTTCGCCGTTTGAGGCCTTGCGTTATCTTGTTGGAAAATATATCGTTTTCTGGCAAACAATCGCTGCAATGATGGACGTAGATTCACTTCAAGAACACGTATATAGTCTGGAGCCTTTATCGTGCCGTTACAGAAATGCAAATTGGCAAACCCATTGGCTGCCAAGCAACCGCACACCATCACAGAGCTTGCTTTAAGAACCACGCGCTTGTAACAGAATGGATCGTTTGCCTCATCCTTCTCCCTAATAACCTTTCGGCCAATATTTCCATATGAAACCTCAAATATGGATTCATCTGTCCACAGTACCTTTTTCCACTGAGATGGAGTCCAGCTGAGTTGAGATTTGGCCCACTCAACACGCCGACGTTTATTCGATGAAGTGAGAGATGGCTTATATGGCGCTTTTTAGAATGCCTAGCCGCGCCTTTTGATGTATCGACGCGTAGATGCTTCGGAAATGGTCTTTACAAAACTTTGTCTAGCCCATGTGACTAGGTCTGCGACTGCCATGTGCCTATTTTTACGAATATGTCGACGAAATAGGCGTACTTCCCGATCAGACAACGTTAGCTTCCGACCGGGAACCTTTCCTGTACGGCTATTTCCAGTTGTAGTGAAACGTTTTATAATACTACACGCTGTAGATTGTGCCAAGCGGAACGTTCGGCCAATTTGGAGCTGTGGTATACCATTTTGGTGATGTTGTATGATTTGATTCCGTACTGCAAGGTCAGTAGCTCGTCCCCTTTCCATGCTTACGCTTAGCACTGATAACGATCGCGAATTGCTAGCCCTTTTATGCTGTTTGCTTCATCTGATGTCACTGACTCAGAATTGTGCGCGAAACGGTTGGGATATTCTCGTTCTTTCTACTGAACGAACTTTATTGCAAAGCGTTGGAATTAAGAATGCAAATTTTAGACTAACTTTAGGTTCTTTCCTTGTTTTTTCAGTTGTGACATTTGTACATAGTCTACAACTACGTATAACTATGCATTTTGCAACGTTTCGATGACCCCGCATTTTTTTAATTACAGAAACCTTAGTGAACGAACTTCATTGACGTTGACGTTGTACATTGTAAGCACACAAAATTGTTATATTCCAATCAAGACTAACTACTCTTTGACCCAGTTGTGACACAATGGTAGCATGACGAATATTTAAAAAAAGAATGACCATCATAAGTGTTTTAACGAATTTTATTAACTTTGATCTTTTCGTGCCTTTAATGAACTTAGAATGTAACGGTTGACTTCTGCTTGATATTTTCATTATATTATTAGACCCACATTTTATTACTATTTATGATATCAAGTACACATTGCGAATTTTATTAAACAGGTCATTCAATGCTTGTTTGTCCTTACTCATTCCAAAGTATTTGTTTGATCCTGTTTAATACAACTATGTAAGTGGTTATTACATATACGTAGCCACCAATATTTATTAGTATTTGTAAATATTTATGGAAAATTTCAAAATTTTGTGATAAACGAATGTCACCAGGAATTTCATTTGTGTGGGATTTTTAATGTATCTTTAGTATCGTCAGCTTGTTTCTTGATGAATTTAAAACTTTAACAAATATTTCAAATGAATAATTGATGATAGAGAATGCATGTGATGGAGAAATCTATATGCTTTCTTGAGTTTCTTTATAAGATAACTTACATTTGAAAGAAATAATTGTGTGAAAAATCTTTCATCATGACTTTCTCTCTTGAAAGAATAAGAGATGGAAAAAAGAAAAGGAACATTTAAAAAAAGGAGAAAATGGAGTTGTATCAAATCCTCTTTTGATATGATGTACCTAAAATTTTTTTCCAATGTGTGAAGAAAACCGTTCTTATATTGATACAAAATCCTATTCTTATACCTTTTTACTAATATATGTAATGCTTGAACACTGTGCAAGCATTACATCTATCTACATGACCTAGCATATCTATCATAGTTTATGAGAAGTAAAGGAATCACGGGAAAGGGGAAGCATGACAACTTCTGATAATCAAAGGGAACTTGAAGCACCTAGGTAGCCGCCCCTGAAGTAGAAGTCAGACTTAGCTTCAATATATGGAGTTAAGTCGACTTCTTGAAGGACTTTCAGGGAAAACTGACACACATTTGTGCTTCGCTTTAAAGGAATTCTCCATTAGCCAGACCGACAGCAGTGAGCAACTTCTAATGTGATAAAAATCTCTAGAACCTCACTCATAATATTTATGCAATAATATAAGTGTCTAAATATAATTTTAAACATGCTCTCTTAAATGATTAGAAATTGCAGTGCGATTAAGGTAAGATGTTTCTTCTTATTTAGAAATGAATTCTTTTGGAAAAGAATGTAGCATGTATACAAATGCTCTTTGCATCACAAGTAATTATTAAGCTCAATTAATATTTGAAACATAAGAAAATGGAATTTTTTTGAGAAAAGAAAGCACTTTGGTAACGACCTCAAAGAATTTTTGATTCGTTATTTTAAATAACAAAAAATTATAAAAAATACCGGTTAATGATATAATATCAAAAGTTTGAAGCCCTCGATCAGTTCAAAAATCTTCGAAAGAAAGCATTAAATTTTTTTTGTAATAATTCTGATATTTAATTCAGATTAATTTAATAATTCAGAAAACTTACAACTACGAAATTCATTTTTAAAGAGTGGCATTTCATTTTTGTAAAAATCAGATCGTTAATTTAAAGCCAAAACTCGGTAACTGGCATTCAAACAACCATCTTAATGGTTTGATTTTGAAAATTAAAAGTTACTAACAGCAATTTTATTTTTTAAATGTTTTTTCTTAATGGTAAATGAGTTTATTTTGATATTGATATTTAATTTTAAATTAATCAGTTTTGTGCAGGTCTTTAGAATTTAAAACTCAGTTTCAATGGTGAATACATTGTTGCTCTAAGTTGACGATATACATAATGTACGTTTGATAGCGACATTGGGAATGGATTCTGAGTACGGCTGACAATTATTTTTTTGTTCGGATTTTCCAAAATCATTATTTTGATTTCTTGAAATTAAAAAAAAACTTAGTTACCTGCAGTGCATAGCCTAGGATCTTCATCATAACCATCTTCACAATCTGAAGCTCCGTCACATAAGTACTGGATGGAGATGCACACTGTTCTTTCACCAGGACAGCGGAATGGCTGCGTTGGGTGGCAACGGTCAGTGTCTGCTACAAAGAAAACAACTGATTCAAATACTGGCAAAAATAATGCATTGAAATGAATTATGAAAGCAAACAACACTGGCTTAGAAATATAAATTACAAAATAACTCTTTCGTTACAAGAAACGTTTTATCTCATTAATAGGAGATAGCAGGAATCAGGTGTCTTGGGAATTTGAAGTGTACTGAGAATATAATTATGATTCAGTGTGCAGCTCACGCTCATTTTAAATAGAGGCCATTCAAGTACTGTTAAATGCAATGAAATTTGGGAAGACTTGCATTTAGAATGTCTGAAATCAACCTTTAATAATGAGTTAGAAACATCTGTAAACAACAATTATTTTTACCTCATTAAAAATGTAGAATTTTGTGGTAAAAAGAACATTTTCTGAAAGTTTCATTCTTTTATTGCGAAGAAAATTATTCTACTTGCATTTGAAAATTAACGGTGAACATGATCCATCGAATACAATTTACCAAGATTTAATTTTGGGGTTTAAATATAAAAATTTTGATACACACAACAAACAGCATGAAAAACCAACCAAAAATGTCAAGTTAGAGCATCGGAAGTATTACTGGATTAATATCCTTACCAAACAGAATTTCTGCTGCATTAAATGTTACCCAACCATGCATTTTGCAGCGTATAAACGCAATGGGTATGATTCAAAAGCAAGGAAATTAGATCCCATATGAATAAAAAAAAGGACATGAACTCTCGAAAAAGTGTATGTGAACTGCTACTTCAAAGACTAAAGGAAGAAAAGTTGTTTTTTTCCCATAGAATTCTAACGGGATGTGAAAAAGGGATTCATTACAAAAATCTCAAAAGATTGAAAAATCTGGTCCTTCAAAGCCGAAACAAAACATTCCCGACTGTAAGTTCATGTTGTGTATCTGGTGGGAAAAAAGACCTTACTTTATTATGAACTGTTATAACCGCATTAGAGACAATCAATGGTGAACGTTACAAGCAACAGTCAATAAATTTGAAGGAAGCGTTTAGGCAAAAATGTGCTGAATATATCGAATGACGAAGTCGTTTACCAGCATGACAATACTCAGCCCCATGTTGAAAGAGCATTCATTGAAACTCTAAAAGCAATTCGCTGCGATGAGGTACTCCACTCGCCGTATTCACCTGATGCTGAGCTTTCAGATTACTGCTTGTCTCTATTCTAGCACAGCGGCATTTTTTCAGCGCGATTAAATTCTAATAAAGCTTAAAATGAAATGCTATCTTGAGATATCGTTACAAAATTTTAAAGCAAGAAATATATCTATATTAGAATTTTGAATGTTAAGGTGTGGTGAAAGTAGTTTCAGTACAGTTTAGCAATCAGCATTGTAAGCATGCATTTTTGAGATCTTTTTGGGCTATAGTAGAAAAACGTTTTCTCAGTGTTTGTAACAATATGAAAGGTAAATAAAATAATAATAAATAATAATTTAATGTTTATGAACTTAAATCATTGTGAAGACGTTTTGAAAAGATAAATGTTTAAAATGCAGTATTGAGACTGGGGTAAGTATCGTAATAAATTATGTATAGTATATTTGAGGCACACAGTTTATTTGAAATATGCTGAAACATCTCCGCAACGGCATTAGTTATAATACTACTTTAATCTGTGAAAATCTTTCGGCTAGAACTTGAAAATAGCCTTTGGTATCTTACAAGAAGACTAGAATGATTAATAGGGGAGAGGAAAGTCACAGTTTCATGAAGTATTAAAATTGAATTAAAGCGTAATATTAAAATTTACTCAGGAAAATAACCTATCTTAATTTTAGTTTATTTGCTAGTTCCTTTGTTATAAATAGTTTCGTTATTTTATGATGCATGATGACCAAACAATCATTATGAACACGATACACAAAGTGGTCATAAATTATTGGACTCATTTAAAAAATTAATAAAAAAACCCCTATAATGTAGCAACTTCGTTTTTTTTAAATGAGAGAGTGTCTGAAAAAGTTTTTTAAATAGGTAACGCGCCGTTACGGCGCACTAAATCTGCTGCAGCGGAAGATTCCCAACGCAAGTGTCAAAATGGCTACCGTGCAGCAGAGGCATGTCTCTAGTCTCAGGAAAGCAAATCAATTGTAACAATTCAAAGATATTTTTGCCTAGGGTATTGAAATTGTCAGTCTCCAAGTAAGAAATTTAAGGGAACATGAAATGTGCATCATAGGAAAGGTGCTGGGCTACCATCGGTCTCAGACGAAGCTGTTGAAAGAGGGAGGGAGAATCACACCTTAATTGCTCATACCAACACTTAATAAAGTTCGTATATGGAGACTGACAATTTCGAGGCTCTAACAGAAAACGTCTTACAATTTATGACCACCCTGTAGTTTAGTTCTTGACTTCTATATATCGATATCCTTGGCTTTTATAATTAGATGATCCTTAGTCTATGAAAGAGAATACTTTCGAGAGCATTATCTTGAATAATATCAAATCACTAGGAAATAATGTCCCATGTATTCTTTAAGGATGGATTTCAATTTCCATGCAAGGTCGACCACGAAATGCCATTTCTGTTATCAAGACATTGCGATGAGCTTGTTGTGCCAACTTCGCTTTTATAATTCAATTAATCGTTTCTTCCCTAATTAGAACGAGAATCGATTAACTCTAATGACTACTACAACCCAAGCTATTATCATTTACAACTCTAATCAAGAATGCGTAGGTGGTTGATGTTTACGAGGTGTCTAGTAAATCTAGCGTTTTAATTACTAGAGAAGGAGCTTTGTTGTTCATATAATATGATTTTGAGTCATAAAAGTTTACATTTTTCTTTAAGAAAGTTGTTAAATAATAATTTTAAGTTTAATATGATGCATCGAATAAAAATATCAATTCAAACTAAAGTTAAAAATCTTCATCGGAAAAAAATCATTTTTCTTTTAAAATTAGAGAAGGAACGCTGTTCATATAATACGATTTTGACTAATAGAAGTCTACATTTTTATTTAAGAAAGCTGTTAAACAATAAATTTAAGTTTAATACGATGCATCGAATAAAAATGTCAATTCAAACTAAAGATAAAAATCTTCATCGGAAAAAAAAATTCCTCCTTCTTTTAAAAGTAGAGAAAGAGCGCTTTTGTTCATATAATACGATTTTGAATAATAGAAATCTACATTTTTCTTTAAGAAATCTGTTAAACAATAACTTTAAGTTTAATACAATGCATAGAATAAAAATGTCAATTCAAACTAAAGTAAAAATAAAAATTTTCACCGGGAAAAATTCCTTCCTTTAAAAGTAACTTTTTCAAAAACGAATAATAAGACTTTTTTCAAAGAATAATATTTCCTCTAGTTTTATTTTCTCAAGTTCTTCTAAAAGCAATTTTTTTCAAAAAACATATTAAAATGAAGTCGATTTTCAAATGGCTCGACTGTTTGTGGCCCATCCCTGTTAAACATTCAAACAAAAATATTCTACATGTAGCTTAAATTGCCATATTTAAGTTTTAGAAGCGACTGACAAGTAATAACTAGCATTTATTATTAAAACCTCCATTTGCACTTCTAATTTCGGAACAAATCACTCGTTTTTAGATGTGGCTCAGTTACGGAGACCTTACATTGTTTGAAGCAATTTTTTAAGACTTAAGTAATTAATATACTCGTTGTTGCTAATGGGCACATGTAAACTTCTAATTAAAGGAAACCCCAAGTGTCTTACAAAGCTTACACAGAATTAGTGACATGGTCTTTCTTACCTTCCCATTTCTTTTGTTTTCTCTAGTTAAAGATATGAATTATTCAAAATTATTTAAAGCTTGCTGCGAAGTAACTTTTCCCAACAGTTATTTTATTAGTGTTTTGATTAAGAATTAAAGGATGGGAGCTTTTGAACAAGATACGGATATTTTGTAACTCATATGCACTTAGTTAATTGGTGAACTCAATGTTATTAGAAAAGTCACAGTAAGTTGAGTTTTATAGAAAATAAGAACTTGATGCTGGAGTTTTAAAATAAATGGAATTCCAACATTTTGCATTGCTCCCAAACTATTTTCTTGAATGTATAATTCAATATTTTTACTTTCTCCTAACGGAGATATAAAAAAAATTGATGTAGGGATTTCGATGAATCTCTAGGTTTTCTTGACCTTCCCGAATCCTAAAATAACACACATTTTGAATTATGTCTGTCTGTTTGTGAACACGATGCATGAAAAACGCGATGAAGTAGAAGGATGAAATTTAGTGTGTGGTTTTTATACTAAAATTGTAGATTTCTATCAATTTTTGGATTGAATCCATCGACGGAAAATCTGTCTTTTTATCCGTTCGTTCGATAACTCAAAATATACCACGACCTATATAGATGGAATTTGGTATACTGTTTTATCATTAGAATTGCAAATGTGTATCAAGTTTTGATCAAAACCCATCATTGAGTTGATTCTCTGTCGGTACGTCTATTCGAGTACATCACTCAAAACGGAAACGAAATAAATGCATAAAATTAATGTTATCTTTACGACAAAATTGTAGAGCATTGTCTAATTTTGGACCAAATCAGTGAAGCGGAAGAGGTATTATTCCAAACTGCATATTTTCTTCACTATACGAGATATTAAACATAAAACACGCCGTATTGTGAAAAGAGGAAGTTGAGGGCAGAATACTCCCACTGGTTGAAATTTGATATCTTGTGGATCTAAAAGTAATCAAATGTTACTGGAAATTATCATCACTTTTAAAACTTACGAAAATATCTGAGTAATTAGATTTATATTGATTGTGGATTCTAATATGCATTAATTCTCTTTAGTTATGCAATATGTTACAAATTAATTTGTACTGAAATGAGAAGACAAACAATATACTTTGTTTTCATCTATGAGTTTATTCCTTTGCAACGGAGCTACACGGAGTAAAGGTGTAAATTTACCTCGAAATGCATAGCGAAAGTGATCGAAGCAGTCTCATTATAAATGATTTTTACATTGTTTGAGCTGATTCTCAAAAATATCCCAGAAAAAAGACTGTTGCAGGCTCCTGCAAAAAGGAGGTGTTTTACTCGATTAACTCAGGTACAATTGGGTGAATACGCTCATATATGATGCGTATTAAATGCGCAGAACCAATTTAATTTTATAATCTATTACGCATCTTGCAGATGGATAAAAACGGACGTGATGTCACAGTACGGCATAAGGCAAAGCGCATTTAGATGTAGATATTATATGGGACGCCCAGTGTCTGAAATGATTTTATTCTTGGCAGATATTGAAAGTTGAACACAGTGATCTTAAACATTCCACAAAAGAAAACAGTAGGAGGTATAAGATCGGGGAAATGCGTGCACCATATACCACAAGAGATTCTGGAGCGTTGTGGCTCGACGGCCTATCAGGTTGATACCATTCTGAATTCACGAGAAGGTGCCTTGTTCGACGAAACCTTTTTGAATTTAAACGAAGTGGTGCTATCACCATCCCTATTAGCACAAGATATTCTACGATATCTTCCAGACGTTGCTACAATATTCTGAATACCGCACAACATCGTAAAGATATCGGATGAATACTGTAGGGCATCTTGTGCTAATAGGGATACCTCTATACTTTTATTGTAAAATAGTAACAGCATTGGATTCCTCATTCGCAATCACATAGGCACTTAATACATCGAGAAGGTAGGTACACTAAGTAGCTTCTTCTTCAACTTCTGTTTCTGTTCAAACTTCAACTTCTGTTGAAATAGTACATTATCGTATCTGCCTTACGTGGTCGCGGCATTAAATATTTTTCTTCATTCTTGTGCCATCTTGGGTCAAACTTGATCCCAGAAAAAACCCCACATCTGAGACAATATCTCTGCCTCCAAGCTTCCACACCACACCTTGGCTTTCGACATCAGATCTAACGTTCACAAGGCTTACAAACATGGTGGATCTTTGGTGGAATCGGATTTAGAATCTGGATCCGCGGGCCTTGAAACGAGACATAACCACTAGGCTACTGCTGTCCCTACACAAAGCTGGGATATTTACATTAATAATTGAAAGTGGGATATTTTTTAAAAGAACTACCACAATTCACATTGCATTAATAATAAATGTAGTATTCCCAGAGAAAAAATTGACAAAATTCAAGAATAAAAAATTCATGGATTATTAGAGATAAAAAGCAGTTTTAGAAAAGAATTTAGTTCCTTAAATTTGTTTTTTAATGAACGCAATAGAGAGAGAGAGTTTTCCGAGACAATTTCAGTAAAATTCCACAGAAGAAAATGAAAAAAATGATCTTACATAAACAGAAAAAGCAAGAAATCTTGATCAATTTTCGAAGACCACTTGAGTAAAACACCTCAGTATAATAGATAAACTAGCGAACTGACTCAATCAGAAAAATCAGGTACTTTTCCCAAAATTTGTTAAATTGGGATTTATTCCAATTCTAGAAAAAACATTCCAGTTTGATATAAACTAGGAGCATCAGCCGAGATGCAAAATATCCTCTCCACAAAAGGTTTCTTATAAAATATCCAGCGAAAATATTGACATGCGAAACATTACGGTTTTGTGACAAAATTCATTTCTAAATTCACAAAACTTTTTATGCTAAAATTGTTGTCCAACTGCATAGATTCTGTGCAGATTAAAGCGAGATCAATAATTCAGGGCACATGAATCTAAAATGTCTCATAATTTGCAAAGCTAACGAATCTCCAGAAGCAGCGAAAGCTTAACCAAATCACCTTATCTTAGAGAATCTCGGAAATGAATAATTCAGTTTTCTTTGAACTATGTTTATAAAAGTCTTAGTCTTATTTTCAAATATTTTTTTTCTTCCATTCAAAGGCCGTTCCAGTTTAAACAAATTACGTTTGTATTTCATCGATCTGCATTTATAATTTGAAATTCAAAATTATTCGAAGAGTTTATTTCTTTTTCGGGAAAATATTTTTCAACTTGCTTCTTTGAAAGATAAAGGAAAACGCAATTTATTTTATCCGGCAATTTTTTTTATTTTTTGAATTCGTGGATAACTTTTTATAAATCAGAAGGAAACATCAAATTGCGATGTTATTCCTCTTAGAATCATGTCTTGGAAATTTTTTCTTCCTTTCCTCCATTTTTAAAGAGCTATTAGATTTTATTATAGCAATAAAATTTAATAGCCCTTTAAAGTTTGCTCTTATGTTTGACTTAATTTTACTGAATAAATCGCGGAGTAATTTTATTTTTACATTTCTTTCTTGCATAGCTTTATAATATTTATTAAGAAATCGAATATTTTTCATGGGACCTCAAAATAAAGTGATGAGATTTAAATGTCACGGAATATTCTTAGTCGTAACTTTTTAAGTTTTATGACAGAAAATCCGAATCCCTTCTTTGTTCTTCCTTCGAATATTGTTCCTTCTTTAGAGTTTAAATTGTGGTATTCTTAACAGAAAAACACCGCAATTGAATCGGAAAATCAAAATTAATGCCTTACGATAAAACACCATAAATTAGTCTCATATTGCACGCAACTAAACCCCATTGCAGTAAACCATGGATTAAATAAATATTATTAGATACATTTAAATATCACCTATTCAAAATCAATATTAATTTTAAAACTCGCAAACTAAACCTTAATTTCCTTCCGGTTCTAAACTTATCCACAGTGAAGGGGGCTGCTGTGGCCTTGCGGCAATTTAAGTTGGGTCGGTTTTACATCCCGTTTCGAAGCTACACCAAGTCTATTTTGAGTCTGATGTCGTCATTTTCATGATGGCAACAACATCTGAGCTGGTATCCCCTCTCCAAACTTTCGCACCATATTTGTGGGAGAACATTTGATCCATGACGGATTAAACGGCCCTCATAGACGGTGGATCTTTGGTAGAATAGGATCTCGAACCTGCGACCCTCCAGTTCCTAAGACGGGATTCTGCCATCAGATCGTTATACGTGGCGGATACTTTCTGGATTCGGATCTCGACCCTGTGGTCCCAAAGCCGAGACTCTACCATCAAGCTCCGATACATAGCGAATCTTTGGTGGAACTGGTTCTCGAAACCGAGGCCTTCCGGTTCCTAAGCCGAAATTTTGCCTGGCCACTGTGGCAGAGTTTCTTGGTTGAGACCGATTCTACCACAGTTCCCCCAAGTACGAAGGTCTGGTGCATATTAAATATGTCCGGGTCAATCGTCCTCTAACTGGTGTGGTGTAAAATTTAGAAAGGATGATGCCGGCTCAGGTGTAGCTCTCGTCGTCTGACCCTTTGCATGTCCCAAAATAGATGTTTCTTTCAAATGGGACGCTATATAACTAAACTAAAACTGATATCCCGTTTTGAAGCTATTCCAGGATGACACATGAGCCAGCACTCCCTTTTTAAGCTCCCACAACGCACCAGTGGGAGGATGCTAGACCCTCGACGTCAGATTGTTGACGTCGAGGCCCACATACTCAGTGGATCTTGGGTGGAATCGGGTTTCAACCTTGGAACACTCCGTTCCGGAAGTCGATAATTTGCCATCAGTTCTCCGCGGTCCTCCAAAACGGGGGTTCATAAAACAAATCAATGAAATACTTTCTATAAAGTGCAATTACAACATTTATTGTACTTAATAGAAAATAAACCCGGATCATTTGAAAAAGAAATATGAAACAGAATAGAAAGGAGTTTTAATTTATGAATTACTGTTTTCCATCATGAGCTTAAGATAATCTGAGATTTGAAACCTGCAGGAGAGCTTGTCGAGATTGAATCCAAGTTTGATATTTCCTATTTCTTGCAGCTAAGCGGATAAATTTCGGACCCTCACTGAATCACACCATAAAAGAGATAATATAACTGCCCAGGAAAAAGAGTAGACCAATTCTTTTGTCAGAGGTTATCTAAGAAATAAAAGATGATCACGAAAGATAGAGAGAGGTGATAAAAGCAATAAGGAGTTTCTTCACACAATATAAACAGAAAACTCCCGAAAATAAACGAGGAAAATGCCTACTCATAATGGCTTAACAGAACAGGAAAACACACTGTCTCAACTGTATTTCAAGGTTGGATTGAATAGTCTGTTTGTCAGAATAAAGATTCGAATGGGAGAGCATTATTACAGAAGCGAAATCAAAAGCAGCTGGAAACTATCTTAGGGCTTCTTAAAGTGTGGAATGCGACCCCAAGTAGAATCACTGAGAAAAATATTGGGGCTTGAAAATTCTCATAGAGCCTTTTTCTTAAATATTTTTAAGTGAATATAGTTAAGAAAATCATTTTTACTCAACAGATTTCATTAAAAATTTCTAAATAATTATTTCAATCGAATTTACTTTTAGATTTCATTAATTAATGCTTCCTTTTCTTCTTGTGTTTCTTTTTGGGTTCATGGCAAATTTTCTATGATGGAAATGGGGTCGCGATGTCTCCACCCGAAGTAGAGAGTGAAACATTTTCAAGAAATATTGGTTTATTTTGATAGTGAAAGTAAAGCAGTGTTTTTGTCGACCATATTTGAATTTCAGATAAATAAACATAAGCAAAGTTTGTTTGAAATTTTAAAACAGAATAAGATTATATTAATATTTTTTATGAAAATACTTTCTTTAGATATCAAACAGTGACTTTGTGTGAGATGAAGTAAAAACTATTTATTACTCATGCATGGGATTTATGACGAAAGGACGTAATTTGTAAAGGACTTAAATAAAAATAAAATTAGGGATTTTACGTCTGATACTTCTAATTTGATATTTTCTATGCAACTTTTTGTGAAAAATGATTTTCCGTTTAGTGAAATAGAAAGGAATGAAGTATTCAGTTTCAGAAAACGATAAATAAATAGATAAATTGGAAAATTCTAATTGAATGAGAATAATCTTTCTTAATGCAAAGGCAGGAAAAGTCAAGCACACAGTGAGTAAGTAAAAAAGCAATCGAGTTTAAATAAACTAGTCAGCTAAAAAGACATAAATCAAAATAAAAAAAACATTATAATATGTGGTGGTTTAGTTTGCGTATTCGTATTTTTACTGAACATGGCATAAAGTGAATATAAACTATATGAAATAGATAATAAATAAAATGCAATTGATTACAGATTGATAAATTTATTTTCATATGTCTGGCATGTTAATCCTTGTAAAAAAATTGCAAAATAGAAAGTATGAATAATGCTTAGACTCAATTCATTTATACCGTTACTAAATTCGTTCAAGATATTCAACTTTTTAACAATCAATAGAAATCTACTACTGTTATATATCTATAACAATTTGTTTCCATTTAAAGATTTTGTAGAGATTTTTATTCATCGATAACCTTTTAAAACGTGCTGCAAAACAATCGCTTTAAAGTATATTTCTTTTTGGTTTGTATATAAAATTCCATGAGAATACTTAATTTCCTTTCATCATAAAGATATTTCTCTTTGATGAACAATGTTTAAAATATGCATATCTTTTTTCCCTTCATTATTTAAATTCATACATCAATAACACTTTATTTTTATTTAATCACTTTATAGAATCTTTTTCATTTAGCAGCATTTTTTGTTAAAATGTATCGTAAAATGATTGGGTTGAAGCATTTTGCCTTGTGAATTAAATTCTATGAAAATATTTACTTGAATTCTAGTACGACGAAATTCTGTCGACGAAAATATTTTCATAAATTTCAGTGCTTCAGGAAATATTGCCGTAAAATATAATTAAGCTAATTAGATTTAATCTACTTAAACACAACTATTTCACATATAACTCTTATTTCCCTCCCCCTTTTCTGGAATATTTGTACACAATTTCAAACTATATGCTAAGTAATCTGGATTTCAATAAAGATAGCAGAAACAAAGGGACAAAACACTTTCGAATTTTACAGATGAATTTATTGCATTATTTATTATGCTATTCATTAGGAAGATAGGCTTTTAGATGTTACAGAAATTTATTATTGAATATCTTTCTTTTATTTATTTACTACAAATGTAATAGAGGGGTTAAGTTTTCTCCTATAATAGAATTTATTTCATTTTATGAATTCTAGTACATATTAAAAATGAAATTGTTCCGAACGCATTTATTTAATTTTAATCCAATACTCATTCAGAAAAAAAAAAGTCTTGGCAACTTAAATGACTATCCGCTAGATGGCAGTACCAGTCGCAAATGTGCTACCCATTCTGCATTAACAGGATTGATTCTGTGACTAAAGAATAGCACGATTGCATTTAGAGGAATGTCTTTTGAATTCGTATTTTTTCTCATTAACATAACGCCATTCTCAAAATGCGAAAGTGCAGAAAGAAAATCTGAACTGAATTTAAATATTCCATTAAACTTAAAGAAATAATTCTCACGCCTTGCCGAAATTCCCATTTTCATTTATTGCAATTTCAATAAATTTAAATATATATTTCTGTCAGAATATGTGTCCATTCTTCTTTTTTTAATCTATTAATTTCCTGTTAAAGAAAAAATTGAACAATCGACTGGATAAAAGAATGTTTCAGGAATTTAATTTTTTTCCAATGATATCTTGCGGATCCTCTTAATTCACAGAAATGGCTAGCGTAGCTCCAAAAAACAAGTGAAAATCATTAATTTACAGGGCATTGATGAAAGAACCATATAAAAGATGTTAATTGAAACCAGAGAATCAAATATTATAATCATATTTTTAGCCGATATTTTTCAACAGTGTTTTCAAAGCTAATTAAGTTTAAAAAAATGGAAGCAGCAAAGATGCTATAACAGTTTGCTTTCTTTTGGAATGAAGCAAACTAGTTCTTTTTCGACTTAAATTTTTATCGGTATGATATTACCGGATTTCTAATCAATAAACAGTAATTTTTTTGCATAAAAATACGGAAGTCCAAATTTTTAAAGGTAATAAATACTAAATGGATTTACTTTTTGATTTTGTTATAACTAATAGTGAATTTGTATACCGAAAGCGGAACTTCCATGCCTGGAAGACGCCTGTGGTTCATAGAAACAGAATTCAAGATCTGTAAAAAGCGCTACAAATGATTGGCTGTAAGTAAACAGCGATTTTTCTTGTTGAATGTTCCTGATTTATGAGTAGTGGCATAGACGAAGAGTACTTAAAATACGTATTCCGTTTCAGCTAAAAACAATTTTTTGTTTCTTCATTTATCCAAACAAAATATTCTACGACCGCTAGTTAGCATATAAGTTCTAAAATTAAATACATCAGTGGGCCGTTAAACGTACAGAAATCCAGTAAATGATACATATTTAAGGGAAATTTCAACGAAATGGTTCAAATGTACATAATTTTATAAATTATTTTTCTATATAGTGTTGAAGAATCTGACAGATACAAGTGCATTAAAGGTTTCTGCGACCGCAAAATTCACATACGCAAGCTTATTTTAGGCCAAGATCCATACGTTAAGAAGCCTGCCTGACATAAAGACCTTCACTTCGTTACCGACTCGAGAATTTCTTAGATTTGATGGGATCAAGAATATACAAAGTATACAAACGAAGCATTCTAACAGTCAAAAAATTTGATCTCGGGATTTTGATGAATTTCCACGTTCTACTCCTTCTTGCGTCCGAAAAGATGACTTTTAAAATTATATCTGTGTGTCTGTGAACACGATAACTCAAAAACGTAACAAGAAACACAAATGAAATTCGGCACACTGTTTTATTACTAGAATTATAGACTCGTTTCAAATTAGGTAGATTCCTTATAGGAAGTCTACCTATTTTGGGTCAAATCTATCAGTGTTTGGACTGACTGTCGGTCTGTCTATTCACGCATATATGAACGCGATAACTCTAAAACGCAACATGATAGTAAAATGAAATTAGGTGTAAGATCGTGATAACAAAATTGAAGATCTAGATTCAGTTTTGCATCCGATCGATCCATGGGAAGAAGTACAAAATGAATACTCAATTTTCTTTAGTATGCTACGAAACTTAACACAAAACTCGTTACACTGTGCAAGTATGCGAGGAAGTAGAGGGGAGAACATTCCCGTCGGTATTTTGAAATTTAGTAAATTTCGTCATGAAATAGAGTTTCATTACTAATTTTTTAATCAACAATTGCTTTTATGAAAACAAATTTTCTACATCTAACAAAAAGTTACAATAAAAAATATTGCAATTTTTTACGAAACATCTTATCAAAGACAAAAATAATTATGATTCAACAATTGACTTACTCGGTATCATACTAAATTTAAGAACTTTCTTCTTGAGATATTTTATAAGAACGAGATAAATCGATTTTTGCATTCTCCACGAACTCTCTACTTTTCTTCTGTTAGAATTACTTTCAAAAGGAAAAGAAATAAAATTGGCAAAACTGGGAACTAGCACAGTATAGTGTACACATTCCTCGGAGACAAAAAAAAGAGTTTAACAAATTTTAAATTTTTTCTTTGCATACATTTGCGTAAACTGAGTATGCAATTTTCTGCGTTCTTTGTGCTCATCGTTTTGTGAAATAAAATCAGATATTTTTTGTCTTTTTGTTTGCGCCAAATTTGCGAACTCCATAATGAAATTTCGGAACAACCCAAAAAGTCAAACTATATTAACACAGCTGCATAATGGGATTTGTCGAGGTGGGTGGCTTAAAAAGTGAAAACGTGTTACGTTTACAAATGAAGAAAATACAAACCGTTAACCCTAATGCTTTCAAGCAGTTTTTCCACCGAAGAAAAAGGAAATCACTTTCTATAAAAGAGTCAGAATGAGTGTAGGGAGAAGAACTTTAGAAGACATAAAATGAAAGAAAATAGCTTGCCCAAAGATATGTTGAAATGGATTCAGCTTTATTTTACGCCAAATGTGTTGGAGCAACAATGGGCTTTCCCTCTGGATTTCTGGATGAAATATATCTCACGAAAAGTAAATGGCTGTTTTCAAATCCGGAAAACATAATGGGGAGACTCACAAAATAGATAGAATTTAATACGATGAATAACATCTAGGGACTAATTTTTGCAAATGTGATTCACATTTAGCGGAGTAAAAGCACAAAATGTTGTCAAAGATTTATTGGATAGATAGTCACTTAGAGAAGTTACAGAATTCTGTTTATGCAACGTGAAGGCTTTTTGAGACCATAAAACTCAATATACGATTTTATAAATGTTTGATACATTATGAAATATATTTTAATACATATTCTCTTGAGATAATTGAACGATAAATGCATAACAAAGTTTATTGAATAACGCAATTTGCATTGAGATGTTAAAAAGCAAGTTACGATTGCTTTTCAGATACTTTTATTTAACTTGATTTGTTTCATATTTGTAAAGACGGGATTTTATAATTGTTTTTTAACACACTTCTTGATGTTCTAGAATTCTGATATTTTGTAGTTTTGTGAGTTCTTTAAGACAGTACACTATTTTAATATTTTAAACTTTGAATACGTACGAGTGGTGCAACCTGACTGTTAATTTAGGAAAAACTGAGTTCTAGATTCCATAATATTTGTAATATTTAATTATAAATTAAAGACTGAAGTATAAAAAAAATCCTTTTAGCACACTAGCAACAGCATGTTTTTAAAATCTGCTTTTATTAAATTTATTTATAAGTTAAAGATAATCTGTTTGAATAGACATTTCAGTCGAAGTGAAATTTTCTCAAGTTTATACTTTTCATTACCAGTTATTGTAAGAATATTTGATTCTTGATTTACAAGAAATTTGGAATTGTTGTTCGTATGTTTTTATTAAATATTTTTCCTTTCGATGCAAAAGTGTAACTACCAATCCTAGAAGAAGCAAGACTTAGAGAATTTGAAATGGCAAATTACGAGACAAATAATGAAAACTTCTCTAATTCATGACGGCGATTATATGTCTTAATTTATTGCTTCAATTGGTAAAAAGAAGTAAAAAAGAAACACATCACGGTTGTAACTGTTACGCAATATTTGAAAAAAATAATTATCCATACACTTTGAGGTTAAAATTCACGTAAATGCTTCAATTAGGCGTCCTTTTACTATAGCTACAATGGTAGTTCATATGGTTTTATTAAATATTTTTCCATTCGATGCAAAATTACCCAATTAGAAGAAGCAAAACTTAGAGAATTTGAAATGGCAGATTACGAGATAAATAATGGAAATTTCTCTAATCCGTAACGGTGATTTTACTTCTTAATTTATTGCTTCAATTGGTAAAACGGAGTAAAAGAATACATCAGGGTTCTAACTGTTAGACTATATCTGAATCAAATTAATTATCCATACACTGTTTGGGGTTAAAATCCAAGTAAATGCTTCAATTAGGCGTCCTTTTACTTAAGTTACAATGGTAGTTCCAGTTAATGACTGATATAAACTGAGCGGAACACTGTTGTCTAGATCGTCGTAAACTCACCTTTAGTACCTGTAATTAGATAAAAGAAAATACTGCCCTCTACGCTTTTCTGACGATAAACATCTATTAGACGTTCGGGGTCTATTGGAGAGTTTATTGACCTCAGCGAGAGATACAAGCATTCTTGTATTGACCTGAGATACACAGCACGAAGCATATAAACATTAGGGTTACAAAATCGTAAACTGGAACATTTGCTCTAAAACGATGAAGTTGGAAGAGTGACGTATTCCGAATAGCGGCGGGCTGATCATTTCAGTTGCCCAGTTATGACAATATGCATTAAAGTATTCATTCTATATTGTGGCAGACAGCCCAGTTTCGTAATATAAATGATTAACAGATCCATAAAGTGAACATTGATGACCTTTCTGTTATATGACACAACTATTCTGATATAAATCTTCTACAAGCTTATGAACTAAACCAAATAACAATGAAGTTATTGAATTATCTGTCATACATAAATTATTATACTTGTTATGTTATTTAACGATTTTATATATCGATTAATCTTATAAATTTTATTTATCGATTTTAGTTCCAAAAAAAGAACGATACCTTTTCAATAATCAGGAGATAAAAAGTTTGAAGTACGGTTAAAATATTCATCTATTTTATAATCTCTCTATAGAGTTAGCATTTAAATGCTCTATGAAAGATTTTCTCATGAGCACTCATGTGCAAAAATATAAAATGCATTTGCGATTTTGAGAACTCTAATGTGCATCAAAGAATTCGTAGAACCTAGAGATAAAAAACTGGGAATATAAAATATATATGTACTCAAATAACTTTAATTTACTGTATTTGTTTTATGTCTTGAACCTAGTAATTAAGGCCATTCTTTCAAATACTTACTCGACATTAGAAACGATTAGAGTTTAGGATAAAATTTTAAAAATTTTTCAAAAATTTAATGTATAAAAATGAATAACTTTATGCTTCCAAAAATGTAGTAATGACTTTTATTTAATAATTCATAAGAATAGAAGAAATTTGATAGAAAGATTTGCATGGGAATTAATCTATAAATACACATTTAATAACAATCAATATGAAACGTTTACAGAAATCTTTTTACGTTTTTTTTTTACGTGAAGTTAGTATTGCATAACTGAAGTTAGGATTAGGAACATAAATTCGCTTATTTTAAGTGAATGGTGTAGTTTTCATTATAACTTTTCCTGTGTTAATGCATATGCATTGCGTAACATAAATATCATATTTGGAATTAGGTTTAAGGAGCAAAGTAAAAACTGCTGCCTATAAAAATGCAGAAACAAAATGCCAATGTCAATAAAAATATAAAAAAATAAGTTTATAACTTTCAAATAAATTTCTTCATTTGCTATCAAGCATAATAAACGTAATATGGATTTAATTAAAATTTACGGGGTGATTGAAAATTCAACGTACAAGCTGTTAGGGGAGGTAGGAAATAGAAAAACAAGCCAGAATCACTTAGGAAAGTATGACCGGAAACGCCAAATGGATGAGCTAGAGAACGCTGTTCGCCAGCGTTGTACTTGGATTTCAGCGTTAATCGAGTAGATATCCGACTCCACGTGGAGAAAATGCAGCAGTTTACGAGTGCTGAGATGGCGAACATGCTGACATAGTCGCAAGAATCTTCATCGCATCTGCAGTGGCTGCTAAATGACGGGTATTTTCAAACGGGTTCGTTGCTCCATTCACAGTCGCTGTACAGCGTATATAAAGGAGAATAACAAGAACTCCCAACAGTTGTTTGGAAATCGGATGCCTGCACGTACTGTCCAAGTGTAAAGTATCGCCAAGTAAAACGTTTTCACCCGTTACTGGCTTGTCATTTTGCAATTTCTTGTATCTTTTAGCTCATTAGAGTGGCGTTTCCGATCATATATTCCTATACAATTCTGGTTGCTTTCGTTCTTTCTTTCTTTCCTTACAGTTTGTACGCTCAGTTTTAAACCACCTTGTATATATAATATTCATTTTAAATATGATTTTTTGAAAGACATAAATTTTATCAAACTAAAATGAATCAGTTAATCTGGGAATTTATTTTCTCCCAAAACTGTTAAAAAAATTCTAGGCAATTCCCATAGAAGAATCTTTTTCTGTGAAACGAGGTGAGATAAGAACTTATGCCATATGAGAATTGAAAGAAAAACTCTTGAAATTCCTTCTCTACTGATTGCGAACAGACATTGAGTAATTCAATGGTCCATCAAAAGAAAAAGCTAATAGTCACTTTTACAATCAAATTAGATAATTACGATAATAGGATAAAATAAATAAATGACATTAGCACTTAATGGTAATTAGTTCGTAGACAGAAGGGAGGAAGGAGAATTGAGATGCAAAGTACAGCTTGCAATGGACATTTCTCAAGGGATTTCACGGCAAATTTACTACAAGTGGGGCAACTCAATGACACAGAAATTTAAGAAAACGAGAAAGGGAATTTGTAATCACTTTAGGTGTGCATAGATATTATGCAATTTAAGCCGATTGTTATAGTTAATGCGTTCACATGGATATAGTTTATATTATCTTTTATTCTGGTGGAAATATATCTTCTGTACGTAATAGAACTATGAATGAACACGATTAATATAGGATTTTACTTTCGATTTATGCTAAGAAGTGATGTTCTTACCAACACCATTTTCGATTCATAAAGCTTTTTTATTGTCCTCAATATGCTATAATTATAAATTATAAATAAATAACAGTAATATAACAACAAATAACAAACATTTTTATTGTATTTTAGTATATGATGGGATTTGTTTTTCATGCTTAAATATGTTTAGTGTATCAACAAAAGGAAATTATTTTTGTAGGACCATTTAACCCTTTCGACCCTAATGGGCATTATGTCCTGGAGATTAGACTTCATTCCCTCCCATTCATTCAGGTAAATAAATCCCACTTTTACATGGATCTTTATGTTTTCAGTGTTCTTAAGGAGTTAGGGAATAAAATTATGATTTAAGGAATTTCGAAACACTCTCAGATTGCAAATGGCAGACATGTTTTTGAGTACGCACATTATTTACATTTTAAGTTTCAATTGGTCCATTTTTTTATATTACAATAAGTACAACTACATTTATGCCATACTTAGTGTATAATAGTTCTTATTGTTTTTATTAAGTAACTAGCTGATATGCCCGGCGTTGCTCGGGAAAAAATATTTTCAAGTCCAAGTATTTATAACACTTTCAATTTACTAAAAGTGTTTTTCGCGGAAGCGTATTTCGTTGATTTTAGTTAATCAACTGACGCTTTGGACTAGCAGTGAAACACCCTTCTTTTTTTTTCTCTCCTTAGTTTGAACCACTTGGCAAGAATCTCGTAGTCCTTCGTACTCCATTTCCCCCTCCCCATCATTGCTACGGCAACAGCAGAAACTCTTCATATCTTTTAATTTTTGCCATTATCCGGACTACAATTCTCTTCTCTTTAGTGTTTTTGTCACTGACGGAAAAAAACCGCATAGTGTTCTTTTTTTTTCTCCTTAGGCCCTTTCCCTCTCGTAAGAAGTGGGTTCAACAATCTTCAAGGATTTTAAACACTCATTATGATCATTAAAAATTTGTAAAATTAAATGAAGCATCGCGGAAAGAGAGTAATTAACATCATTGTATTGTGGCGCAAACATATTGACAGAGGTATATGCTACGAAATAAAAGCTAAATAAAATTTCTGCCTTTCTGTTAACATTCAAAGAAAACAATATTTTTTATCATAACTTTCACAATGTCAAAAATACCGAAATGAAGGATTTGATAAAACGATCAATGGTTTGAATTTAATTACAATAACAGAAAGCATTGTTACAAATTGTGTATGAAATAAATTTGAAATGTTCATTAAATTAAGAAAAAGAACCCATAACATATAATTTGAAATCATTAAAAAGATGATTTTCTGCTATTTAAGATGATATGTAAATAATCTACGTGCAATATATTTTTCTGAAATTATTGGCGAAAAACTGAGATAAAACGCCGAAAACTGGCTTAATTTTAGTTATTTAATTAAATATCTTAGGAAACAATTTTGTTTGAAATAATAGAATTAATCTAAGAACGGACTCCAGAATGGCATGTGTAAATTTTATGTCAAGACTATTCACCGTTTAGGAGGAGTTCTCGCGACAGATAGACCGTTATAACATCTTTTCCCCCTCCCTTTTTCCTCTTCCTAAGATAGGAACCGGACTAAGTAGCCTTGAAGTCTTAGCACACACTCATTAGGATCAGTTAAAAATTTGGGAAAATTAAACAAAACATCGAGAGAATAATTCACTAACGTCATTGGATCACCGTGTAACCGTATTAAAAGCTGTAAATGCTACGACAATAGGAAACCGGAAGTGAAAATCTCCTCTGTTGTTTATGGTCAAAGAAAGCAATATTTTCTTATATTAACTATTTAACACTGGAAAAAGCTCGCTCGCGAAACACTAATTCGACTTGAATTTATTTCTATAAGAATAAAAAGTATTGTCAGAAATTGCGTTAAAAATATATTTTTTAACCTTAATAACAATCCGAGAAAACACTTCATCGCAATGGAATTAATAGCATTAAAAAGATCATTTTGTGCTCTTTAAAATGGCATAAAAATAATTGTTGTCTAATAAATATTTCAGAAGTTATTGGCATTAGGCTTAAAAACGGCTAATTTTCGTTATTTAATTAAATATATTAAGAATTAATTAACTCTGAAAGTTGAAAATAGCACCGTTGACCTAGAAATATGCTCTAGAATGCCGTGTGTAAATTTCCTGTCGCTACCGTTCACCGTTTAGAAGCAGTTCTTGTGACCGTTAGACAGACAGATGCATGTATTTGCTGCTTTATATTATAGATATTTATAAAAATAAGCAAAATTTTCAGAAATAAAGGGTGAATTAGTTCTAACCGCTAAGTCTAACTGTTGCCTAGTAACGGAGTAGCTATGAATTTTCATTATTTCAAAATCGTCTGCACGTAATTAAAAATTATTAAACTTTAAAAAATTAATAAAAATTGAAGGAAAAATGTCACAGAAATAATATTGGTATAATTGAAAAGGTAAAATTTTGAACTTTAAGATGGTGTAAAAATATTTTTTGTCGGACAATTAGCTCCGAAGTTACGGCGGAAAAACGGTTCCGGTTAGTTTCTAATTAACTGCCTGTTTAATTAACTTTTGGACTTAGAAAAGTTCATAAGTGTCTTCCCCTTGTCTTAAATAATAAGTGTACAAAATTTGGTTGAAAACAGTCCATTGGTTTAAGAGGAGATGTGGAACATCAGATTCAAGAAATTTTGAATAAATTCTTTTTGTGGGATATATTGTCCCAAACGCATTTAACAGTGGGAAAATATACTCCAACAGTGATCAAATTACTATAAAATTATTGTTACAAATCTGCAAAGTTGTTTCCTTGACATGCTAATCTTATGGCAAGAAAGAGAGTTTTACAGATGTTTTACTGGAATACTCCCAATCTACTAGTATACGATCGGGACATATTGTCTCAGGAGATTTCCAGGAAACGGGAAAAGTGAAAAACTTTTAACTCATAGTATACTTCTTTTAGTATGTGAACATTAAATTAAACTACTTTCCATAGTTAAATTTTAATCATGCAAAAGTCGGGTCGAAAGGGTTAAATTATTTTAACAATTCTTTTCCTTCTTTTATGATTTCAAGTATGACATAGTAAAAAATAGAACTTTTTTTCTCTTATTTGTTTTGCTTATGAAAAAAAATTGAATAACAGAAATATAAAAAATACCCATGGGAGATTTTTAGAATTTTTTCTTCAATTGTAGTTTGTCTTTTGTTTCTTAAAGTTGAGACTTTAAAAAAAATTAAGGCATGTTAAATGATTGTTTAAGGATATACAAAAATTACATTAGTTCAAGAGAATAGCACCTTCAGATATAAATAAAAATTTGCCATGATAAAATATATGTTTTAGAACTACTTTAATGACAAATACAAAATTTTCGAACTTAGTTTTTTTATTCAGTAACATTAATTCATCATATAATGGATTAGTAAAGCATTGAGATTTGATTTCCAAACCGATTTTTTTTAAAAAAAATCCTCGTCTAGGTACATTTCAAAATGTTTTCTTCGCGTCTTTTAGACTTATTGCTCAAGATGGCAAGAAAATTTACATAAACGATTCGGAACGCTATAATAAGTTTCTTATAGAAAACTCAACTCAGAAGCAAATTCTTAAGAATAGTACCAAAAGGACATCTGTTAATTTGTTTTTTTTTATTAGAATTTCTTTAAATGCCTTTACCTAAAGTGCTTCGTTCATCTCCCTAAGGAATTTCTCTTTATATAGACCTATTACTAAAGGTAGCCAACAAATTTACATAAACGCTTCGAAAACTTATAATAAGTCTCTTATTGGCAGCTGAACTCAAAAGCAGATTCTTGAGAATATAAATACTGCAATAATATATATTAATTCTTTTTCCAGTAAGTTTTCTATAAATGCCTCTCCCAAAATGCGTTTAAAAATTCTCCTAATTTAAAACTACCCTTTTACATAACTTAGATGTTCTGTATAGATAAGCTTCTAATAAAATTCCAACTTTTACAAACTTATTTCTGAAGATGGCAAACAAAATAGTCTAACCACCATGGAGAGCATTAATAAATTTATTCTTGGCAGCTAAACTGAAAAGAAAATATTGACCCGTGATTCCACTTTAGCCCTGGAGAGCGTTAAAACTCAGTTGAAGTTGGTGGTTATGAATTTTTCATCCAGATACCGTCCATTTCCTTTATTGGCGAGGAAAACGTCACCAAACACGAAAAGCCCGAATTCATTCAAATGAGCGCACTTTCGTTTAGGTTGTTTTTGGAGAAGAATTTTCAAAACATTAGCTTTATCTTTCGCTACAACGATTCCATAACGGCTCCGAAGGAAAGAAAAGAAATTTGTTTTGAGATATCTGCTTACTGAAAAGAAGTAAAGAAAGTGGATGATGCCTACGCAGAGGAAGAATGGAAACGATGCAACTAATTTGACAAGTCACGGAACTTCTACATTTGCGATGAAGAGAATTTCGAGCACTTTTATGCGAAGAGAAAAATTTATAACTCAAGAGTTAACCTCTTTGAGCAATTAATGGTTTTCGGGGGAGCTCAAGAATGAGCTCGGCTTTTGGTTAACTAAAGGGCATTTTATAAAATTTCACTTCATTAAAAGTCTAAGTTAGGACAAGTTAAGGAAGTTCACTCTGTAAATTTGCTTCGGTGTTAAACATTTTACTGTGAAATATAGTTTTGAGAAAGTAATTTGAAGATTTTTTTATCATTGATTGATGCGATGTGTTTTAAATGAAATGTTTTAAAGGCGTGGTTTAAATCTTTAAATATAAGGTTTGTATAAGAAACACTTTCTTTTGAAGTAATATTTATGAGATAGATTTAAAAGACAAATGAAAAATGAAATTCAAAAATATATTGAAATAATTTTACATGAATTAAACAATTTTGGAGAACTTAAGTATGAAAAATTGTAACTCACTTTTAACCCCCCCCTCCAAAAAAAGTTGATACTATAGATTTGAGATGATAAATTAATTAAATGATCAATAAACTATCTTATTTTAGCTGATGCAAGTGTAATTTCTGTTATTTAAACTTAATATAAGCAGTATTGTGCGGGTTTTATTTTGATGAATTAATTTCACGATTCTTTGCTCTATAAAGATACACAAAAGTAATGACTAATAAACATAACTTACAATTAATTTAAGTATTATTTAGTTTTTTTTAAAAATATTTACTAAAAGAAAGGGCAAATCCTTATAATAATAAAGGTAAACTTTGCAAAAAAATAAATATAAGGATAAAGTTTTTTTTTGCCAGTTTTAAGCGCCTTGCATAAAATTTACTATCAAGCTGATAATTATTAACGGTAATCATATTTTAGAACCCATGAATTTATTTCATTTTTTAAGAGAATTATTTTTTTCGAAACATTAATTAAAACTTTTAGTGCTACAAAAAGAAAATCAAATGGAAATTGTTTCAACACTATCTCGGTGTATAATAATAACTTTAAAAATTTCTTCTCCTCATAAAGTATCGCAAAATCTTTTAGAAAACAGTGTACGAAAAATCAAACTAAAAAGCATGAAGATTCTAAAGCTTGTTACCATTAAAAACTTTTTACCGTTCATAGAAAATACAATTAAATAAATGGCTAGCATCAAATTTAATTTCAATGTTTTAGAGTGAAATGAAAAGGCATTCGGCTTTTATTCAAGTTAATTTAAAATTTTACGTCTTCAGAACAAAATTACCTGGCTCGAGGATTCATTTGGGAAGATTAGAAAAAAGTGTCCCCGAATTGGGAGTATCTGTAATTAACTTAGGATGTAAGAAATGAATAAGTAAAATAAATAAATGATTTCTAGCCTTTTTGCATTTCAGTCTTTATTCTAGAAACATTCGCATTAACTTAAATCGTTATGTTTTTGCTGAATTTGCTCAAGTCTGTGAAATTTAAATTATAGAGTTTATTTGAATGGAGAAATATGTAATGCAAACAAACGGTTTTTACAGGCTGTTAATTACTTTGACTTGTTTCATGTTTGTAAAGGTGGGATCTTGTAATCGCTTTTTACTCACTTCTCGATGTGTTAGGAGTTCTGAAATTTTGTGCAGCTGTTTGACTTCAGCATTTTCAAAGCTTAATTATCAGTTTATAAATTAATTTTAATTAAGTTTTGATCCATATGAGTGAAGGCACCTGGTTGAGAATTTGAGAAAAAAAATCAATTTTAAGATTCCATAATATTTATAATAAGGAATTATGCAAAATATTAAAGATTAAATGGAAGAAAATAATAAAAATAAAAAAGTTTTTAAAAACATGCTTTTATTAGCATATAAAAATAAAGAAAATAATTTTTTTGTATCAAACTGTGACCTCAAAACAAAATCGTAAAAGCTTGAGGCGCTGAAAACAATACTATAAAGAAATTAAGCCACAATTAATATCATAAGAAAGAAAATTACTAAATATTCATTAAAAATGAAAATATATTATAAATATGATTAAAATTCTAGTTTACTTCGAACACTTCAATCGGTTCATAATTTTAGAATTTTGCTTTGACCTCCATATTTTTGATTAAAAATATTATTTTCTACATTTTAATAGAGTAATAAAAGCGTGTTTTAAAAATATTTTTATTATTTAAGCATTGACAACTGTTTCGTTGCCGTGAAGCATTTTAAAAATAATAAAAATTAAATTAAAAATTGGAAATTAAATTAATATTTGGAAATTGACTGTATTAAATGCGTTCATTAACAATTCTTTTAAAGAATAAATTACGTATTAATTCATTAGCTCTAGCAAATCAAATTATCAGCAAATTATTTGTTAGTTCATTAGAAATTATTTTAAAGGTTATTTTCTAAAATGTACAGTTTTAGCGATTTGTTCAGTTAGTGGAACCTCGATCATTCTTACTTGAAAGCAATTTCATGATTAGCATTTAAAATTATATCTTCTGAAAGCTGAACTCAAATTCTTCAAAACATGCTCACAATGATTAGACACGAGACAAAAATAATTCATTTCACTATCTTACATTAGTCTAGCCGGGAATAACTATAACTAACTTTCTTGTTATAGTATACGAAGATAAGTAAATAATTTATTCGGATAAGTTACTTCAGTTAATCTTTCTGTTAGACAGATTTAGAAATAATAAGAAAAATGGCCTTGTGCAAATTAAGTCTTAGTCTATGTCTGAGAGGGATAATGCTAGAAAGTTAGAAATCTCAGAGCAAACTTGTATTCTTGAGTAAATATTTGCTGCAGAGAATGCAATAATTAATATCAGAAATGGAATTAGTTTGTGAAAATTAACCTGTACATCAAAAAGTAACGATTGGAAATTAACTCAACCCGCAGAAAATAGTAAAAACAATAAAAGTACTTTTAAATGAATAATTTTTAAAGATTGACGGAACCCATGAGAAAAAGCAGATTGAAGACCGTGTTTAAACGTTTTCTATTCTAACTCAACTATATTAAAACGGAATTAATTTAAAAATATTCAATGAAGTCAATTCGCGTGACGTCACTGTCACATGACATCGCATCTCGTCTAACGTTTAACTTGATGTTGTATTACGCTGCATGTAATGGACTCCAAATTGGTTGGTTGAATTACGTGTAATGGTTGAAGAGCCCAAATTTGGTTATGCTGCGTAAAACACATTGTGTGGAGGTCAGTGCACGTAACGTGTTTCTCGTAAGCGTGAATTGACTTTATTTAACTTGTAAGAGCTGAAAATGACTGAAACTGATTAGTACTTGCTTGATAGAAGATGAATATAATTGATTATTTTTTTCAGCACTGAATCAAGCGTGAGTTAAAAATTAATGATGTGATGAGCTCCATTAAAAGAATATAGTTAAAGGTCATTCATGTAAAGAAAGTGCGGAGTAAAAAAAAATTGTGATTGAGTTATGAGGACCACAAGAAGTACAAAGAGATGAAAAGGTGCTATTTTTACGAAAAAACTGCCAAAAGCTGTAGAATTTGTGGTTCTTGGCTTGTTTCATGTGAAATTTACAAAATTTTGCATGGTTTTTCGTAGATTCTTGTCTCAGCAATCCTTATAGGGTTTTAAAAAGCAAATCTTCCTAAGCTATGGGGATTTTCAGATGCAAAACACCAATTAAAATTACTATTTTTATAAAATAGATATACATGTAGCATTAAATATTTGTTGGTACAAGTATCGAAAGCGAACTCACTATGCCCGCAGAGCCACAACTACGCAAAAGTTCTTACAACGAAGCAATTTACTACTCACTACATTGTATCACAAATTCTCAATAATTAAATTACCTTCGGACTAGTAGATTAAGTTACCAATCTTGCGGAACCATAATCAAATACATGCACTTACTGATTATTTACCGAAGTTGCGGCGCAACAGGAGCAAATAGCTACGCTTTCGGTTCCACAAGGGCTGGAAATGACATGTGCAAGTTGCAGACTCCTGGGCGTATTTCTGACCGATTAAGAGCTAAATAGTGTACTTCGGAATGGTCGGGTCACTGGAAATTTTAAATTGTTATTTCGAGGTTGTGAGTTGCTGTTTAGAGGTTATAAGTTACTAGTAAATTAACTTTAAGGTCATATTAAAAATTGCAGAATTTTAATTTATAAAATTGTAAAATAATTAAAAATTTAGTTTTTATCCATTTCTTTTGAAAATGAGTAAAGACATTCAATAAGTAAACATAATTAATATTTGAAAAGTATAACAATCATGTACAGCAAGAAATTGATATATAAAGGTTAATATTCCTTTTAAATAATTTTGATAAGCTAATTACCGTTAAAGTACGAATTGTATTATTTTTCATGTCTAATTGTGTAGATTTTAAAATATACGCAAAGGTAAATAAGGTAACTCTCATATGTTTTGATAAAAATTCTCGCCATATGGATATGGATTTTTATATAAATAAAAATGAATATCAAACTACTTTTATTCCTGACCTTTGCATAGCCCTGAAAAGAAGGGTGGGGGAGAATGGAGTGACGTCACAGTCAGATGACATGTCATCCAATAATTAATTTCCCGTTGTCTTATGCTGAACTGTGACGTCACGTTCTTTATTCTGCTAAAAATATGCAAGAGATTACAAAATGAAATTGGCACGGTTTATTTGTCGTGTATCACGTGATCATGAATTAGCTTCATTCGGTGGGTTCTGGTTTCATGTAAAATAACATGAAATATGAGTTTTCTCTTCCGTGAAGACATATTTTTGAAAACTTTAAGGTACAGAAACTGAAATAAAATTTAAAACATTCTTATATTATTTTAAGTGACTTGAAATAATTTCTGGCTTCTTAAATATATTACTGAGCTTTGACGTTCGAATCAAAATTATAACGGGATCGAGACTAACAGGTAAAAGAATCTTAAATTTAATATTTCTCCTAGGGAAGAACACGTTCATTTATTTTTGGCCTAAAATCCTAAGAATTATTATACATAATATCAGCAGATATGCTTTGCTCTTATGAAATTTTTATTATGAAGTTTCGGCAAACATTTGTCTATTTTTAACAGCCGTGACGTTTTAAAAGTCAGATACCATATTGGCAATTCATCCAAAAAATCTCCTGATGTATTTGGATTTACATTTAATTTCCCTTCCAGTTGGAAAAAAATGTATGTATGCACATAAAAATGCCAGACAATATTCGTACATTTATATACTGATCTTTTCAAAATGCCAAGACGAGCAGTTTTTGACGATTTTACTTCGAAAAGGGGTGACAGGCAATGAGTAAGATGAACGCATTTCCGGAATTTTTTTGTTAGGTCACGTTAAGTAAAATCTAAATATCTCCCTCCTCCATTTCTCACTTCACCCCTATTTTGGTGAAATCATCTCTGCCTGGCGCATGCGCAAAAGCCAGGAGGGTTTCGGAATCCGAGAATCATCTACATACATGTGAAGAAAAACTTGACTGAAAAAAGAAATAATTAAAAAATAAATTTAGCAGTTTTTCCCAGAAAACATTAGAACCAAAAGGTATTTTTGATTGATTTGACGTTTGTGGAACGACTATCTCATTTCTAAAGTTAGGTTCCTAATCGTGACATCTAGTATAGACAAGGAATGTACGTTTTTCTCTTTTTTCAACAATAATATAGTTTTAAATTTAACGACAAATACTGTTACTAAAAATTTGTTTTTACCGATTTAGCTTCTGTTTGATTTAATTTTATTCACAACCAGCCATTTAAGGAAAAAATTAAGAGCAGCGGAAACAAGGTTTCAAATGAATAATTTAAATCACTTTAATTAATTTGTTTGTTTGCAATCGTTTCTGGTTTTTCAACTACGTAACCTTGGCAACAAAAATAAACTAAGATACTTGAATGAATCGTCGAAAGAATCACATCTTGCTTTTTACGTACTATTTTCAGTTAGTTGACCCATTTATGAAACACAATATGCTTTAACAGAAGTTGATATATGACTTTAAAATTGATCCATAATAAAAATTATAACGAAAGAACTTTAACATTCTTTTGGGGCTCTACAAAGTACATATGTGCAGAGATTCTCGTCCTCTTCATTTAGAATAGTGACTTACTGGATTTGAGTCTTCTATTTTATCTTTACAGAGAAGAATTGGCCTCTGTTAAGAGAAAGAAAAATGAAATTGCGATGTTATCTTTCCAAGAAATCAATACTCCTTGCTCCAAAAAATGGAAAAAACGAAGAGTCTGAAGCTCAGTTGAAAAAAAAAGACGAAGAAGGAAATTGGCGAGCCATTTGCAGGCATTTCGGATATTAAGACTGTGGAATCAAATTATTGATATTCGAATTTTAATCATTTCTATCACTTGCAAAACCATCTACCTCTGAAAATACTTGAATTATTATTGTGCATAAGATAATTTAATTCTTACGAGCAATCGGATACAGCAGACAAGACAGAAACGGAAAAGGGAAGAAACGATTTCCCCTTTGGGGAGATTTTCACGAAAACGTAGATGGGAAGTCAAGATACTCAATGTCATCCCGCTGGTGCGGTGCGGAAGTTTGGAGAAGGGGTGCCATCTCTCGTCATCTGACCGCGGTTCAAAATTACGAGGTCAGTCCCAAAATAGCTCTTGTGTTGGTTCAAAACGGGAATTTAATATAATTAAACTGAAAACTAGAAAAATAAAACAAGATGCTCAATACTTGTTCAACTCGCTGACACTGTATGAAAGACCTGGCTTAAATTTACCCTCGATGATGGGTCGACTCATGCGGCCTCTGAGGCTTTGAGAATTGGTGTTTACAGGACCGACGGGTAATTCTTGACTAATATCGATGTATGCAATAATATTCAGAATGGTCTTTAAATAAGCTTGTCGATATACAAGCTACTAACAGCCGCAGCGATAAGTGAATATGAATGAAGATCGAGCTATAGTTTTACAAAGTACGCGCTCGAGATTTTGAATAAAATCTGAAATCTTTCAGTTACGGTTATAGCATGACCTCAAATTTGATATCAGACATAAGTTCCTACTTATTCATCTTGCTATGGTCCGCGCTTCATTGCTGTCCACCGTCTCCCACATGCAAAATGCCCTCGTATGTGAAGATGAAATTGAGGGGCGTTTTTATTCCACTCCATTACTCAGGAGGGCCCACTCATAGCAATGGTTGTAGAGTCTTTTAAAGACAGCCCCCCGGAAAGAGAAACCTTAGTACGAAGGAAGGCAATAAGCTCCATTTTCGAACAACCTCGCCATATTTATATAAAAAGAAAAATACATTTACATAATGGTGTAACTTAAAAACACAATCGCAAAATTTCTGAACTTTTTACTTGAGCTACAAAACTATTTACTTTACACCTACATAGACAATAACACGCTACAGTACAGTGGACAAAACATTCAAGATACAATAAGAAACAATTCACAGAAGCAACACAAAATAATACAAACGTAGACAATAAATAGACACAATAGAAAATAAAAAAGAAATACCGCAATAAAGTACTACAAAAGCTATTCTTACATAATTAATATTTTAGCTTAATATGAATAATTAAAACATAGAAATAATGTAGTTTGTATGAACATTTGTATAAAGAACAAATATAGAAGAATAGAATGCTTTGCAAGGAAAAGAATAAAATAATGTTAAACTATTTAAAATATTTCTCTTTTTTGTCATTTCTCAGTTCTTATTGGTCATTTTCAAACTTTTTTGTTTATAACTTATGCCAGCGTTTTCGTGTCACAGATACCATTCGAATGCCATTCAGGGTTTTTCATACACATATCAACTAACAATTTATAAAAATGGTTGTTATTATTTGAATTTTCCCAAATTTCGTTCGCTGTAATCGTAACTGCGAGAAACTCGCCTTTTTTTGTCTACTCGATCACGTACTGTGAAATACCTGTCTCGAATTTCAATCGCAGTCGTTGATCTTTGCGTTGGCTAGGAGCTCGCATATCAGCAAAGTTATCTTATAACCACTCTGTATATTCAGAGAGCGTTAGTAAAATTTCGATACCTATTCAATGTCTATAGGTTTCTATCCGTTAAATATTTAGTAGCAGTCCTCAAGAACAGAATGTCTACTGAAAAGAGTGTTCACTAAATAAAATGTCCTCTAAGTATAGAGTTTGCAAAGGCCTTTACGTGAATGGACTACATGGTCTTTTTACGAAGTTGATTTCTTGTTTTAACTTCTCAGCATTCTTTGACGTTATTTTGGATGAAATCCGTGGAGATATTGAGTTTCAGTTTTGTGCTGTTAATATATTATTAAAAATATACTTATAGAAAAATACACATCATAAGTTATTTTTAGAAGTAAATTACAGGTGACTAAATAAAATTTACTGATTTTTTGCCACTTAAGAAGATCAGTTAACAAAAATATTTATCTAAAGTTAAGAAAACAAAAGACTGAAGTCTTCTAGATGAACGCGCCAAATACTGTATTGGAAAAGTATATAAAATATTTATTTAGAAAAACTTTATTTTTATATGGGTTATTAAAATTCTGATAACAATACAACAATGTTTTTCAAATTCAGTTCCTTACACTATCATGAACTTTTTCGAAGAAGCTATTCATTGATATTTACGTATCAGCGGTTTTTTTCCAGAGAAGATGAGTTTTGTTTTACATTTCTATGGGAAACAAAAGAATCGCGGTGCACTTTCAGATTCCAGAAAAAAAAACATGACAGAACATCCCACTTTATTCCTTCAAAACTTTGTTTCTCTAAGGAATGAAAAAGGAGTAGCATATCTGTGAATGGATATTCATATTTCATCATGTTTGTTTTAGGATTACGGATAGGAAAACAGCAAGAAAATGCAACGGTAACAAAGGAAAAAAAATACAAGCATGTATCAAAGGAAACGTGAGATGAAATCTCATTTGAGTTTCCCGAAAAAAGCAAGAAAAAAACAGACAGAGAATGGAAAGACAAGAAAGAATATTGAAGTATATGTCTTTTATTGAAACGAATGTTGGTTTTTGATTCCTCCGTGTTTGATTTTTGTACTAAAAATCAAGTAAAGGCATCCAGGTGTTGCAAACATTGTATATTGAGAGGGGTGGGGAGGGGTAAAACAAAACTTTTCTTGTTTACGAAATCCTAGCATTTGATATTTCTGAAGAACCCAGATTAAATTGGAGAAGCAAAGACATTCTTTAAGCATAGACATTAAACATACTTTACAACAAGACATACTTTAAAACATAGAAAGATTCATGTTTCAAAGATTCTGTAGATAAAGTAGGAGAAAATTGTGATTTTAGGAAAATATTTGTATAAAATTTCTAGATATTAAAAATAAAAATATGACAAATTTTACAAGAAACGTATATGATTAAATAATACTTATTGCGAGACAATACGAAAGACCGAAATATGATTTAAAAATAAAAGTTTAAATTTTAAAATTTTTAGGAAGTGTAAAAGACTGCATCTGTGAAGAGACTACTAAGTGAAAAGCCTAATTTGTAATAAAATTTAATACTTCGAATAAGAAAAAAATTTATAAATTGCATTTAATTTTCATGAATCGAAAAAGATAATTTACAAAAAAATACCTAAAAACGAAAAAAATATAAAAGTTTTCCCTTTTGCAAATCTCATGATTAGGAGAATTAGCTATTACATTAAAAATACTATTATGATTTTGATTTGTTTGATGTTCATGGAACAAAGACCCTTATTTATCCATACTGCGCGAAACATACAAGGTGTGACCAGTAAGTAGTGTGAATGATGAAATAAGTCTTACATTGAGTGGGGCTCACATAGGAACTGTTTACAATCCTTCAAATTAGTCCCCGTCGTACACTATACACCTCTGGCAACGTGTTTACAAATCGTCGAAAGCTCTTGAAAACTCCTCCACTGGAAAGATTTCTACTCCCGTGTCACAGTAGCTTGAATATGTGTAATGTCTGTAAATCTTCGCCCTCTTAGAGCCACTTTAAGTTTAGGTAACAGGAAAAAGTTTGGTGGTGACAGGTCTGGGGAATATGGCGGGTGCGACAGTTCAGTAACCTCATGTTAAAACATAAACCTCTTTACAAGTGTAGCGGTATGCGACCGTGCATTGTTGTGCAAGAGAAACCAAGAGCCAGGTTGCTTCATATGTGGCCGTACACGACGAATACGAGCCAAGAGTCGTTTGAGAACTTCGCAGTACACAGTCTTAAAGATCACAGTGTCATCTCAATACACATGCTTCAGCATTGTAGGACTTTCGCCTGCTGATTTACCCAATTTGTATTAGAATGTCAAATTGATTCTCTGCTCCATGACACGACACAGACAACAGTCGATAATAAATTCAAGGCTCACAGGCGCACGAAACCACGCACTACTGTTAACTGAATATTACGGAACACGATGAAGGTGTGACTGATAATCGGGTTGTTCCCATTTTCGATTTGGGGGTGTTTCACCCTACTTATTGGTCACACCTTGTAGATCACTATCATTCTAGATAGACAGATGTCATGAAGTAACACTGGTAAAAAGAGTAATGAAGGGTTAAGCCAAAAATTAAAATTCTGAAATAGCATGTCATGAAATGTTTAAACTGAACATGTAAAAAGTAATCTAAAGATATAATCTAAATTTCAGAGTAAAATCCAAAATTTTAAAAAAATTCTTAAATGTGATCAGTTGGGGTAGTCAATGTTGGTGAAGCCGAATTACAAAATCAAGCGATGAGCTTGAATGCGTGGAAGTTAAGTTTATAATTCTTTTTACAGAAAAGTGATTTTTCTTAATTTCTTATCATAATATTCTTAAAACTGTAACTTAAACTTCTATAACCGTTTATTCGTCTGCAGTTTTCTGAGTGTTTTTGGATGCCCATTGGACAAATATAGTAAAAATAACGACTTCAAATCGTTAAATATCAAGATTTTCTGCGGCTTTAAGATTTGGGACTCTGATAGTCTCCAAGCCACAAAATGTCAAGTCCTGATAAGTATGTTTCGAGATTATAAATATCACACCAATATACATTGTATACTTATCGTCTCTGCTTAGTGGTAAGGTTTCGGCTTTGAGGTCAGAGGCTCGAAACCCAATTCCGCTGAAGATTCGGGCTTGGTGCTCTCTAAATTAGAAGCCATAGGTCACACTTCTTTTGGCTGGTGTGGTGCGGGAATTTGGGTCCTCGTCATCTGACCGAGGTTCAAATTGGTCCTAAAATGCCCCTCGTGCTGCTTCAAAATGGAGCTAATATAACTAAAGCTAAAACTGTAGTCGATACCATTTGTGACAACTATGAAATAAATTGAAGTTAAGCGTATAAAAAGTTTTGCAATTGAAGGCATACTTTTTTAAAACGTTTTTTGAAAATATGCCTTATACCACTTCAAAATACAATTTTTGAAGTGGAGTGAGGTATTTAAAGCAAAAAGAACTGTCGTTAATGGAAGCTTGTGTTTGGTGGGGTTATGTCGATTATTTTCATCTAAATCTTGAACCCAAAGAAGTAAATTTTTTATATAGATTTTTATAACTCACAGGAATGATGTTTTTTTTATGCGAGCATATATATGCATTTTTAAGAATACCTACTGATTTCTTTAACAGAAAAAAATCGAGTGCTCAACTTATCACGGAGCGTTGCTCCCCTCTTTTTTTAAGATGCAAAATTAAATCTTTTGCCCTGTGTCTCACTTTAATTCTGCATCCGCTAATATGCTATTTAAAATAATTTCTTGAACCGACAGGTTGAAAATGAGTGAAAATATTTGACTCTTCAAAAGAATTTCAATAATAACCAATTAAAAACTACGTTCATTTTACGTATAATTTCTGGCATACTTTTAGATTTCATGACATCGCTTAAAATTTCTCCACGATATCATTACTAGTAAATTTTCGCAAATTAATTTAATGGAAGCATTCCCCATACATTTCTTTAGCAAAGGCTTTTTAAATGTATAAATCTAAAATTCACTTTTATTATACACAATTAGGAACTTTTACAAGTAAAAATATGACTTCATAAATTAAATCTTATTTTTCATCTGTCTAAACTGATGAAATAATCCTTATTTCAAACCCATATGGTTCTCATACAAAGGAAGAAATTCATTTAGAAACCGAATTCTGAACGTCATGAGTAATGACAGGTTTGAGAGAATGCAGGCACTTAAGAATTTATTTCGGATTAAAAAGAATTATCAGTGCATGGATTTCTGCTTTATAACAAAATTTTGATAATCTGAACGCAGTTCGAAATTTTAAATTCAGAAAGAAGAAGTCAAAAATGAATTGAAAATGCTTCTTCTGTCGTGAGAGTTTATTCTATTTTTTTTTTAGTTTAAGAATGCTATTGAGAGTTTTAGTTCAAAGTGGATATTAGTTATGCCTAATTAAAAAAATTTCTGACATGTCAAGTAAATAAGAATAATAAAATGAAATAAAACTTGCTGCAAACAAGTAATCAGATACTTGGAGATTTGGAACATGCCAACGTATTAATTTTGAAACTTTTGGAAATTTTGGAACAATGTCTATGAAGATTTCGAAAGAAAATGTATGAAACAATCTCATAGATAAAATAAAATAATGCAAGATACCTAGATATAAAAAAAATGTGAATTAGCAAAATTTCTCAGCAACTCAAACACCACCAGCAACAAAAGCTATAGAAAAAACAATTTCAAGTCTTAAAGGATTTATTGAGGTGTAATATTGATTACTTTTCTACAAAACAAAACTTTATCTGCAAAGCCGAATTAATTTAAACATAATCACTTTTAATGCTTTTGTCATTAATGTAGATAAAATGATAGACAACAATCATATATAAATATAATTATTTATCTATAATGTTAAAACATATAATGTTTCTTTAATAATATGTTTATTCAAAGGGTTAAACAAATGAAAAGTTTGATGAATCTTATCCCCAACTGTGCTTTTCGGCTAAGTTGTGCGTTTTGGCTAAGCAAAAAGGATTGCTGACAAAATGAGGCAAGACAAACTCAGACGAATTTTAACCCTTTGAAGACGGCCGTGTGACAGTCTTCCTCAAAGGCTTAATTAATCATTTTGCGTTTTGCAACAAGATTAATGTTTCTTTAATCAATTGTAATAAGTGTTCGTTTATGATAACTAGATTAGCAATCTTCCAGATAAATCTTCTTGCTTTTAAACTGTAAGTCACAAGAGCATTAAACTTGTAAGAGAAAGCTAAATTACTGTTAAAACATATATTCAATACATTGCCTTTTATTTCGTTTTAAGTTAAGTTGAATTTTTACTCTCTTTTATTTAACTTGACTTAATTGATGTTTGTAATCTTGGAATGTTATAACTGGTTTTGCACTCATTTCCTGATGTTCCAGAGTTATTAAATTCTTTACAGTTGTGTGTTCCTGATAAAAATACAATACTTTAATGTTTCTGAAACTTAATTATTAGTTAGTCTATAAATTTTAATTAAATTTGGTTTCCTCATGAGAGGTGTCATTTGGTTGTGAATTTGAGCAAAATTATTACAAGCTTGCAAGAAAATTATTACAATGAATTATAAAATACATCAAAGGCTAAAAAGTGGAAAATAATAACAATTAATTTTTTAAAAAAAGCACGTTTTTATTAGTGAAATGGAATGTCGAAAATAATTTTTTAAATCTAAAGTCTGGAGGTTAAAGTGAAACTGCTAAAAGCATGAGGCGCCGAATGCAACATTATAAGGAAATTAAGCCACAATAAATATTAAAAGAAAGGAAATTCTTAAACATTTATTAAAAATTAAAAATATTATGAATGTAATTAAAATTACAATTTATTTTGATTATTTATGAACACTAATAAAAGCGTGCTCTTGAAAAACTATTTTTATTTTCATTATTTATAAATATCGTTCAATATCTTTTCTCGTTAAATATTCATTTGCTTTAATCATTATCCTTTTTGAATTCTTTAATCAGAATTTTTGTTTTTTGCTTAAACTTCCAATGAAACAAATATTAAAAAATCTATCGAATTTCATTTTTGTCTCAAACGGAAACATATTCCCACCTACTAACAACAACAACAAAAAAAAATCTAATTTCAAACACGTACTTTACCCAATCGCTCATTTCATCAAAAGCCTGAAATGCAATTATGTTTACAACCCTATTTCTCGAAATTATTAAGGCCGATTTTTCCCTGTAATAAAACAAGATGAAAGTTTTGATAGCACCGCATGTGAGAGACGGATCACTTACACCATCCATAAAAGCCCACCGTGTAATCAACAAAAGCACAACTCTCTAGAATAAAAGTCTCACACCCAAAACTAGACAGTTTCTGGTGAAGTTCAGTACCTAACAAAGCCCGGGGATCAAAGCTACACTAAATAGCTTCTGTCAGAAGTTAAGTGATGTCTTTTAATGTAAGTGTCATCTTTCCCATGGGGTTGGCTCCAGAATATCCCATTTACAGTTGGACCCGAGTCCTTTGTTCCAAAGGTGGATCTATGTTATAATGTCAAGAAACCTGTCATCTAAAAGGTAAAGTTTGACACTCCCGCCACCATTGATAATAGATTTCGTCTATAATTCATTACCTATGGAGGGCAGAGTTAAGCGTGGGTTAGTATGTAAATATAAAGCATGGAAGTTTTTCTTATTGGATAATTTACTGATGTTACTGATATTTTTGGGGGGAGAAAATTCTGACTTTGTCGACGAGAACGTCAGATCTTTGTCCAGGATAATGGATTAAACTTTCGGATTTGGTTGATTAAATTCCAATTTAGTTGTTATATAGACTTTAGGTTATGGCTAAGATAATCCTATATATTCTTTTTTCAGGAAACAGGAAAGTTCTTTCCCTACATTTCATAAGATCTGTGTTCCTTCAGAACTGCTGTGGAGGTATCTGTTCCAGTCTTCTCACTTTAATAATAAACCTATCCATCACGCATGTCGCGATAAAATAGAACAAGGCTGCAATACTATCTACAGGCGGATTTGAGACCCAACAAATTAGCGACACGAAGAGAATAAAATCATAATGTCTTACTGGTATAACATATGTACCAGCAAATACAAGATCTACCAATACGGGGATAAAAGCAAATTTCCATACCCCTTTTCTAGTCCCTGAAGATCAGATATGTATCTTTTCATATAGGCTGTGGGGTTAGCTATGTTTGTCATCTCTCTTTAGCAATGAACCTACCTATCATGTATGTCGTGATACAGTTGAACAATGGTGTAATACTATCTACAGACTGATTAGAGAGCCAACAGATTAGCAGAGCAAGGGAAGTGAAATTCTGGTGCAGCATAGGTACATATGTCCAAAGGTAGAGATAAAAACCACTGGTACAATATTTGTAGCACCCGTAAGGAAAAATATAAAGTCTACTAGAGTCGTAATGCATCCGTTTCATCCGTTGTTAGAAGAAGAAGAAGATATCTGACCTAAACACTCACAAATTGTATTTATTGTTTTAGTTTTACCCTACCTAATTTTCTGATTATTGTCTATATTCAATAAATTCTGAATGGAGAAGTAGGAATTGTGATATTCTTTTATCCTGATCTAAATTGAAGTGGTCTGGAATGGTGAACTGCTCATGTCTGAAACGCATTATTCTATTTCTGATTTACAGAACATGTTCTGCTTATGCATCCTGAATGTATGGGAAGGAAGGTAACAAGAAGTGAAGTGAGTTGGAGTGAAGAAGAGAAGATTCATTTTTAATTCTTAAAAGCCAAGAGAATTATCAATTTGTCGATGATACTGATTATAGGCTCATCAACCAATTCGCAATCTAGAGTTCATAAAAGTGCTATAATATTATATAACTTACAACAGAATGCTTACAGAGTACTATGTAGTTAAAATTAAAACTAACTCTTAACAGTATGTTAAAATAACTGTAATAACTAATTTTTTCAAGACACAAATTATGATAATTCAAAAATTACAAGGAATGAAATTACAATTTAGTAGTATATACCAGTGACTGTGTTTCTATATTTCTCTTAAAAAAAAGGACCCAGAACTTTATTCAGTATCAGAAACTAATTTTGGGTATCCTTCAAAGCGGTTAACTTAGTGCTTAGCTAACACAGTGATCAAGCAGTTGATTTTCGTACGCTTCTTACAGTTAAACACCTTTTCTAAGATATAATGCGATAAAAAAATAGCAGATTAATCCAGTCATTACAGGAAATGTTCTCCAATTTAGCTACTTGAAAGGTTAGAGAAGATTATCTAATTAAATTCTAAAGAATTTTAAAAAATCTAACAAGTAAAAGCATAGTTTTCGAGATGAATAAATGAAAGTGCCTCCGTCAATGTAAGAGGTGGTAGTATCCTAGTATCGAACCTACTCGGCTTCGGGCCCAGAGGGTTTCGTGTTCGAAACCGATTCCACTGAAGATCCGCTGTGTTTGGGGCCCTGTTGCACGCTAAATTATAAGTAGTGGCCAAACGCCCTCCTGCTGGTGCGGAAGCTTGGAGAGGGGGTACCAGCTCAGGCGTTGTCCTCGTCATCTGACCGCGGTTCAAAATTAAGAGGTCCATCACAAAATAGCACTCGTGTTGCTTCAAAACGGGACGTTCATATAACTAAAACTGTCAATGTAAAATGGCCTTTCAAAAATGTGGTTTATAATTCATTTAATTCGAATAAATATTTGTTTTTGATACAACTTATATTTAATAAATAGGCCAGTGGCTGAAATGTTACAAAAGTACGATACGCAATTATAATTTTGTAACTGCCAACATTCTGTTCTGTTTTTTTCTCTTGCTTGTTGTGTATGTGTGCTTTGTTATGATGTATAGGAAGTGGTCATCGGAATAATTATATGTTTAGAAAATTATTCTGAAAATCTAATCGACTCTCTTAATCTAAATCTAATTTTAAATCGTTACTTAAATGCAACAAGATTTACAAACTGGTGGAAATGCTTTTGAAGCGAATTTTTATTTCTTTGTGACGTTTAATGTAATTTAACGCTATGATCGTAAGAGATAAACACACTAGCACGCGAAAAAAGACCAACTTCCAGCCCGCGTACATCGTGGGATACGCGACTGGTTGGTTAATATGCGCAAGTTGCAAAATGCTACGAGTGGCCGTTTCGCTGATGAATGACGCAGCGAGTTTTTTCAGGTGTCTCGTGTCTATAGTAAGACGTCCATAAAATTAAACAACTTTTATTTTAAACAGACAGTTTTATTACGCAGAATATCGAATACTAACATTCAAAACTAAATAATGTTCAAATATATCAATTACTTTCAAATACATTAGGATCATATTCAGGATTATTTAAAAGAGCGTACTGATTAGCTATGTAGATTTCTCTATACTCTCAACTTAGGCTATTACTAAGTATAGATTTAATTAAATTTTTCAGTATCAGGATTAATAAATTAATTATAACAAGCTGCAGAGATAGTTTTCCTTAACGATTGTACTATAAAGACAACAAATCAAAATATAACGCGGGATTTTCTTAACTCAATTTCGAAAAGTATTCATTTCATCTTTAGCATAGAAAATCCCGAGGGAAATTTGCGCATTCCAGCAGCGTAATCATGCTTTGCATGCAAATTGACTTTCGGTGACTCTTAATTCTTCTTTCATGAGGAAACGCCCTAAAAGCTAAGAAACATTGCGCAACCTCCAAATACATCCTTTGCATTGCTATTTTTCAAGACATATCAACGAAATCTAGACGGTTCAAAAGAATACACATAAATTACTTTCCTGCGAAAATGAATGGTTTCATGAATTTGTATTTTGCACATCCGGGAAATCGCTACTTCAAAAATCGATACGTAGCTTTGTAAGCCTCACTTTCGCTTCTTATCCGGAAGAAATTGTAATAGAGAAGCAGCGAGGAGAATTTTGCAGTGTTGGAACGTCTTCAAGGAGGAAAAAATATTACTTACACAGCTAATAAATAACGCATATCGAAGCGAAATCAATGGAGAAGGATAGAATGCTTTTTTCTTTTGTAAAAAGTGACATAATTATTAATCCAGTACAGTAGTTATTAAAACTGTTGCAAAAATGTATCGTCAATCAGCAATGTCCTTTACAACTAATTTATTTTAACGTAAATAAATTAAGAATAAACACTTTATCACAATCATAGCCAATACAATTTCCCTAAATTAAACATTAAAAATAATTTAATTTATTTACTTATTTTCGACATTGTGCTCGTTTTTGGCGTAAACAACATTATCATGGCCAAATTACCATTTTAGTACAGTTTTATGTACTGATCATTCTCAGAAACGGAAACCCTCCGCGCTTGTGGTCATGCGCCAGGCGGAGTTGACTTCACCAAAATAGAACTGAAAAGAAAAATGCAGCGGGGGATATTTATATTTTACTTAGCAGTATACAGAAGAATTTATTTTCATTTATTTGCTGTACAGACTAACTAACAGAAATACGCCTAATCGGAAAAAGATCATGACCTAACAAAGAACTTCGAAAAAGCGCTCATCTTACTCATTGCCTGTCACCCTTTACCGTAGTAAAATCATCCAAAGGTGCTAATCTCGGGTTTTTGAAACGAACAGTACATTAACGCTGTTTTAGAACGGGTTTAATTATTTTTAACACTGGTGTGATGACAAGGACGATACCTGACCCTTTCCAAACTTGCGTAATGCATTCCAAAATTAAATACGGGCAGTGCATTTGACGTACATTAAATGAGCATAAATCAGCCAGTGTTGTTCATTTAATTAAGTTAATAAATTAATGTTACTCATTTACTTAACTAAAATGAGATTACGAGATACAAGCTTTACATGTGGTAATGAATGCAAAAATTTAATAAAAGTCAAAATACATCAATTTTTTGGAGATTCAAACCTCGAGAAATATGTTTTGTATCACTAGATATTTCTGGATTGAAGAACCCCCATACTTAAATCCAAATTTTAATAAAGTTTTAAGTTATCCACCGGTCTTCATATACTTCTTAATATAAAATTAAAATGGTGAATTTCAACACACTTTAAGGGAAAAATACCAGTCCATTAAAATTTTCCTCGCAATAAATTTTGAAGAGATTTTTCACTTTTTCGCAACTTATTTTTGCCTTGAATGCTCGTTTTGTATAAAAAAATAAAAAGAGATCGATAGCAAAATAATGTAAAAATCGAAGTACACTTTCTTCGAAAGAGTTTAATAAAAAATAATCCAAATTTCTGCACCTCACAAAAATCCAAGTTTTTTTCACCGTTTCTTGTTATAAATTTATTTTATCTTAATGTGCTACAAAAGCCATTTAAACCATTAAAAGATCATTTTTTGTCCAAGAAAAAAATGAAACCAACATTGGTTCATGATAGGAGACGGAAAGAAAAGCCATAAATTTTAATCATCTGTCCTTTCAGGTGAAAGAAGAAAAATGTTCCTCTGATCCGACCATTAATGCTTTTCGGCCTTTTCTTCTGAGTGGTTTGTTATTTTGTTCGGGAAGCATGTCCTTGTTTGCTAATAGATCAGACCTCATATTAACTGTCGTCATTAGCTTACAAACTGCTGATCCTAATTTATTTCATTGGCTTACGGTGGCCAATTAATTGTTAAGAGACGGATCGATTCGGGATGTTTTGCTGCTTATTGCTCAGTACTGGAGTTTTGTTGGCAAATATTTAACTGAGGTCTTGACATAAGGTTCTTAGTTTTTGTTGGTTTAAACACAGGATATGTCTTGTTGATGGAACAGATGGGTGAAATCGTTATATAGGAAGCCATCTTTAGTGATTACAGTGGACCTTGGCATATTTGAACATCTTTTATTAGAATTCGTAGGTAATTCGAATTTTTTTCTCTGGTCCCTTGAATTTTCTATTCACATCATGTTAAAATATCATCTATAATTCGAATTTATTTAGGTTAACTCAAAATCAAAACTAGGAACTATGAAAAACTGTTTTCATTTCTAAACTGCTTTCGTTTTTTTAATACATCCGCACGTTGTGACGATCGAAGGGAATAATTATTTCACTCAAAGACCTCACTGATGAACTATGCATTCAATGAAAAAAGCAATAAAAATTCATTAAAAAAACTTTGAGCACATTACATGTGAATTGTACTGTTTACTTTGAAGTTTAATTGTATAATTTTGGCATTTAAATTGCTGTTTGCTCTTTGTTTGTTAAAATTACTTAATTTTTTTGAAATTATTAACTTTAAAATTATTATAAATTTTTAAATTATAATTATCCATTTATTTAATAGAATTACCGCTTAATTATTAATTATGTATTTTTTATTAAGACTGTCTTATAAAAAATATAAATCTTTTTTGCCATTGTTAGTTTAAAATTGTCTTTTTCTCTTGTTGCACTCATTTTTAGACAAAGATTTTCTTAATTAGAATTTTTGGATAACGCATCCTGATCCTGTCAGTTTCGAATGAACAAAAACCCATTGCATTATATTGTAGTGGAATTTGGCAAGTAAATACTTAACTCTACTTACTCTGTATTCTAGGTCGATCGCTATGCAAAAAAAAAAAAAAACAAACAATTTCTAACTATTTAGTAATGTGATCCATTTTAATGTTACAGCCAGGTACTACAAATGAAATGCAAAAATCAATTTCAGAGCCGGAAACAATTAGAAAAAGCAAACATTAAAAAAAATCCATGTCCTTTGTGTTAAATTTGCCCGGCTTTGGTGATTTGACTGACGATTTAGTAATATCGGATAACTGACAAAATGCATTTAGACAAATTAATTTAAAAAAAAATATTTTATCTATCCTTTCAAGGAACCTTGACTGGCAGTCTTCAAATTAAAAGTTTGTTGCTTTAAAACTGTCATAAGCTGAGAAATATTAAATTAAATAGAAACAAGCTTGTGAAAGTAGACAATTAGTTTAGTTTAATTAACGTCTCGTTTTACAGCGATACGAGGGTTATTTTGGGGACTGACCTAATAATTTTGAACCGTCGTGAGATGACGAGGACAACACCTGAGCTGGCATCCGCCTCTCCAAGCTTCCTCGTCACACCAGCGGGAAAGCAATTGGCGCCGTCGGATTTGGCGTACACCAGGCTCGCTTACACGTCGGTTCTTCGATGGAGCCTCCCGATGGTTCCATCGGTTGGTCGGGTTTCGATCTTGGAGCTTCCCGATGCCGGAGTCGAGGCCTTACCACCCAGCCATCGCTGCCTCCAGTAGGCAATTAGCATAACTGACAAAAAGCATTTTCTCCTCTTTGCATGAGAGATGCCTTTTCTATAATGAAAGCTGTTTGTCCGACTGGCTGGTTCGCGGCCGCCGACCGAAGACCGCTGTAATTGAAACTCTATAATGTAGATTCGCTTTTCTTTTAGAGTTAATGTCACGATGATCGTATGCATTGTGTGTTTTACATAAGTATGTGCGTAATTAAATAGGGAGAAAAAGCTGGTCATTTACATAGTTGATTAAATTCTCATATTTTCTAAATGGAATCGAACTTTTGTTTCTTATCAAATTATTTCAGTAAAAGGCTATGATAATAATCAAGAAATGCTGTTTCTTTTTTTTACTAAACTAAAATTGGATTAAGCTGTTACTTCTAATTTGTATTTACCAAGAATAAAGGTAAAAGGTAAATAAAAATCTAGATGAGAGAAAATAAATAAAAATAGAATTAAATTATATTTTCAAGCATCCTTTTGTTACATTCTAGTGAAGAATATCAATCTTAAGTAATGATTGAATAAAATCGGTAAAATTTAATTTGTTTTGTCAAAACCAAAAATATTAATGTGAATTTGGCATTCACTTCAAACCAAATACTGATTATTCTTTTTGTCAATTCCTTACATGGCTTTTTGATACTTAGTTAAAATTACATAATTTTAAAATCTGGAACAACATTTATTCCGATTTGGAATACACAAAGAAAACAGATAACGCATCAGAATAGGTTGATACATGAAAATTAATTTTCGAAAATGCGTTATTCGCACGTCTGTTACATTGTAATAAAAAGTACTTAATTGAGACGTCTGGCAAATTTAAAAGGGCGACAATTCATACCTCAGTATGAATCTTTGTTTTTGAATTACGAAGCGATTCCATTTCGTAGAAATTTTTCTCTATTGAAAGAAGACTGAAAAATAATTGAGCAACTTCAATTTAATGCATTTAGGACCATTATCTTAAAATAATGTGAAAATCTTTGTGTATTCGTAATCAAATCCTCAGTTTAGTTAATTAAACAATTGACTTGCTGACTAATTAGTTTTCTGAAATCTTTAGCTCAATGGTTTAATAGTTAAACTGAATTAAAATAATTTTAATTCAAGCAGCGCACTATAGCAATATTTCCTTAATTATATGTCAAAAACAATTAGAGTTCTCTAACTTCTGTTATGTTGTTATGTCAAAACAAGGAAACTGCTGAACAAAAGGAGTAAGACTAAAATTTTTAATTTTTCAGACAATATAATTTTGAATGTTACTTTTCGTTTAATTCCACTTTATACTTTACTGCTAGATTAGACTTTACTGTAAAAAAATTATTTTAATAATTTATCTTCAAAAGTAAGGTAAAATGTATTTAGAGGATATAATTAATTAATCTATGTTGGTACATTCAGAATAATTTATCTAATCTTTTCACACAGTTAAAATTATATTATGTGCAAAATACGAAATATATGTATTATGAAAAAATATTATGTTAAATAAATGTTTATATTTGAAGTAAATCCGATGTTTTATCCTTCGACGGAAAAAAATCAATTTTTATTGCAACAGAATTTCTTAGCCAAGAGTAAAATCTTGTTTCATATTAATTTGACATCATATCTTTCTCTTCATTCGAAAGCTGAGTTTCTATTGTACCTGAAATGCCGAAGGTTACACTTGCAATTGTTTTCTTCTTGTCTCAGAGTGAAGTTGAAACTTAAGATGTAATTGCACTCGGCTGGTTATTTCCTTTTTGTTATCACGTACCGGAGTAATAAATTCAGATAAAAGTTGTAAGAAGTAACTCGAAACTATCACATAAGTTATCAAAAAACAGTAGCAAGCTATAGAATTTCTATAACGGTCATAATCATTTGTTTGCTTTTGCAAGTTAGGTTTCAGAGTTTGGATACTTTCTTGAGATATAAAAATTATTGGTAACTTCCAGAATGGTTGTTATAATACGCTAATTATATTTTATATTAAGAAGACATTATTTGCTATTAAGTACACATTATTTCCACATTTAACAATCACACAAGCCAACTCTACTACGATAAATCCAATTTTTGTTGCAAATAAATCACGGTTATCACGGAATTTGGGACATTTTAAACATTTTTATTTAACTTGACTTATTTGATGTTTATAAAATTGAAATTTTGTAATCAATTTTTAACTCACATCCTGTTGAGGTAAAGTTGAGTTTTGAAATTTCGTCCATTTGTGTATTCTCGATGACAGTGCACTATTTAAATAAGACTAAATTATCAGTTAATCAATGAATTAAATTAAATTTTTATTCCTCACGAATGGTGATACCGGGCAATGAATTTAAGAAAAAAATATTTTTTAGATTTTATAATTCTTGTAATAACGAATAATGATTTAAAAACTAAAAAAAAAATCATTTTCTATTTTTAGTACACTAGAGTATGTTCTAAGAAACTATTTTTGTTTACCTTGAATAGTTACTGGAGATTCTTTATTAATATAAAACCTATAAATAAGATTCTTACGTACTTTCTATTTTTTACATCCATCAAGTACCGAAGTTCTTTATGTAGTATATAATATATTTTTTAAAATCTGAGTTGATAGACTAGATTAACATTCCGTTCGAAGTTATACAAGGGCTGTTTGGGCGCGGATCTCGTAATATTGAACCGTGGTCAGATATTTAGCGCGTCACCAGAGGCACCTCAAAGGCATGCATAACACAACAGCGGGTAGGCGTTACACCGGCGACAATTTAAAGTGTATTAGTTCGGCTTACACGACGGATCTTCGGTGGAACAGGGTTTCGAACATGGAACACTGCCTGAAGTGAGGACCAGAGTGTTTAATGTTCCTCCTTACCACCAGGCCACCATGACCTTGTCAATTATACCTGAAATCCTGTTAATAAGATCTACCTCTCTTTTTGAAGCTACATTAGGGCTATTTTGGGTTGAATCTTGTAGATTTAAACCGATATGGCCAATATAACACATGAGCAGGCACCCTAAAACGAATACACTGCGAATCTTAGGTAAAATCGGGCCTGAAACACGCGACCCTCGGATGCTGACAATATGCCATCAGGCAATTAAGGCGCGTTAAACATAGAAGTCGAAAGATTTCTTTTATGCTTTTAAATATACTCATTAGCAGTTTGTCGTGTCATATAGCAAAAGGTTTTCAACGTCACATTTTGAGACGCATAATTGAAACTGAAACAACAGACATTATATTTTTGTTTAATATGCAGTTGAGTTAGTGGCTCTACTTCATATGAAGTTTGAGAGCTATTCGCTTGCGTGATATGGTAATAAAATTTTCCTTGATCATACTTATACACTGCTGTCATTCCATCACATTGTAGCGTTGACTTAAACCTTCTAGAACAAATGACACGAAAGCACGCAACTATTTTTAATTCAGGCTAATGAAAGCTTCTCTAAACGAGAAGTGTTGAAGAAATTTAAAACTTCATAAAAGCAATCTAGCTAACGCATTTTCTTTCAAAGAAACGTTTCACCAAGTCATTTATTTTATTTTCAGCAAAATTCTTAAAAAGGTTGCAACTAAAAACTTACAGGGTGTATTTTGGAAGCTACAAGCAATATTTTTTCACTCGCTACAAGAAATTTCTCATTAAGGTGAAAAATGTCCGCTTTTGTACTAAAGTTTTGTCAAAGTTTGGCCTCCTTACAATATTCCTTCAGATCTTCAGCTTGATTTCTAGTTTAACAATTTCTTCTTTTCCCGTAAAAGGCGACATTTTGTTTTCGTCTTGAAGGAAAAGGAATGAAAAATTCATTTGCCTTCCTAACTGCTGGAGTTTTTTTAAGCTAAAAAAACATGGGGTTATAGGTTTTTGTTTTCGTTTTTAAAGTAAAGAGAAATTATTTTTTTTATTAAAGCCGAAGGTTGTTTTTCTAGAGAACGGAATTTTCGAGAAAAACAATTCCCTATAAGGACTAAAAAGTAGCGACATTATTTACGAATGCAAAGAAATTTTGCAGTTTTATGTGTCTTAAAAAGTTTGAAAACAAACAGGCACTCATAAAATTTAGTAGATGGTTTTTATCTGATACAAGCAAAATGGAAAAGGTGGGTTTTTTTTCAGTGTTTTCGAATGATGGCTGTTTAAAAAGATACAAATAAATCGAGTTTTGAAACAATATTTTCGAGTAAGTGGTTGAATCCCAAATGCAATTTAATCAGATTCGCACCATAAGAAAAGACTTAATTAGAAACAAACCCTTTTCTAGTATTCAATTTCATTCAGTCATTTATTTATTCCTGAAATAGCCATGACTATCTTTTTGTTTCCGTTTCAAAATTTTCTTTATTGATAGACTCAAACCTTTGATTCAGACTCACAAAGGATTGGATAAATTTGCCTCTATTAGGCGATTGATTAATTTGTTATATTAATGCCCCGTTTCCGATGCTACGCAAGGGCTATTTTCGAAATGATCTTATAAGTTTCAATTGGGGCTTAGATGACGTGGATGGCACCTGAACCAGCACCTAACTCTTCACTTCCATGTCTCGCTGACGTGAGAATGTTTGTTTGACGTCTCGTTCTGAAGTTACGTGATGGCTATATTGGGACGGACCTGATAATATTGAAACGCTCGCTGCCAAATGACGAGGATGGACCCTGAACCAATAGTACGCTTTCCACGCTTCCACACCATACTAGAAAAAGGACGTTTGACCCTTGGTGACAGTTTTAACAGGTGCCAGACATACCTGCTCTGTTTATCTCCATCCGAATCGTATCTCAAACCTGCAATTTTACTTCAGACTCACACAGGATTCAGTTAAATTTCACTTAAGTCATTTAGTTAAATTTTGATTCCTTACTAGTGGTGCTGCCTGGTTGTGAATTTGAGAAAAAATTATTTCAAAGTAACATAATATTTATAATAATGAATTATAAATTAAGGACTAACAGATAGATAATAATGAATGTAAAAAATTCTTCTTTTTAGCATACTAATAAAAAAGTGCTTTAAAAACTATTTTTATTAAATTGATATTTTTGAAGCTATGTGATAGTTATTAAGGATGAAACACATAGTTCTGAGCCATTGTAATATGATGGGGGTAATACTGGAGCCAGTACCCTATTTTGAAAACTTCTACTACGCATCAATCAATGTAAGAACATTCAACCTACACTCCTGCTTACCACATACCAGACTCACGTACACTGCCTACCTTTTTTGAAATCAGACATTTGATTCCCTACAAAATTAATATGCAATGCTCGGTATACGTTACGGAATTAACTTTTGAATCCGAGACCTTTTGACCCAAAGGCATCCTTCTGGCACTATAATACTATGGCCACTCTGTTGTTTGAATATTAATATCTGAGATTATGGTAAAAACTAAAGCATTTGTTCTAATAAATATATAGCCGATGGCGAATGACGAGTTTTACCAAATTAAAAGACTTTATAATTGAAATGGCAGTAAAACTTTACATAACTAACGTCCTATCGAAACAAGCCGATCCGATGCCTACCTAAATATATGTGATAAACTTTAGTTATCAGAACCTTTAAAATAAACCCTTTTTAACACAACTTAGTTTTAATTAATAAAATCACATCTGCTTGAACATAAAAACCTTTCTATTTTAACTTCTGAATCGTGTGGATTTTAGTTTTATCCCCAAAAAAGTTTAGGCCAAATTTTTCCCGAATAAAATTTTTGGCCAACAAAGTTACAGAAATTAGATTCTTTCAAAATCTAATTTCTGTAACTTTAATGGCCCGAGATAAAACTTTCTTACCATAGTATCCCGAACTCCATAAAGTTGGTGACTAAACTCTTTTTTCGGGAAGTCCCGACTGGAAAGCCTTAAATCCCCAAGTAAGGTTCCCAAGACCTTTTTCTACGTCTTCCGTTAGTTGGAGAACACGCGCCCTGCGTTTGTCTTAATGGTCATGACTTGGAAACATATAAAAACCTTCGTAAAATTCTCCACTAACTTTTACCTATTTCTAATAATATATCAATAAAACAATATACTGATTTTTGGATTTCATCAATGACTGCCATCTATTTTGAAATGTCACAATTCCAAACAACTTTATTGCTTATATATTTCAAAGAACTTCAAAAATAAATAAATAAATAATGGTAAACGAAATTTAAAAACAATAGGAAATGAACACAAGATAAGTCCGCTTAGAAGATTATTAGTACTTTATGAAGCAAGTCAAGAAATAAAAGTATATATACCTACAGGTATACCTTTTTCTTGGTCAGCAGTATTGTTTTTGTATAAGCGAATATAACGACAGCTATTTTTAAAGAATTTTTTGTTAAGTAAGCAGACCTAATTAATTTTCGAAGTATATCAATAGATGGATATTAATCCAATATATTAAATGTAATGTTATTGTGCATAATTTTTGGAATTACATGAATAATTAAGATAATATTTTTGGGGAGAATTTCCAATGTTAATTATTAGACGCCAAAATTCATTCTATTTAAACATTTATAAATTGCACTACTATAGTATTTCCAATCCGAAAATAAATAGTTAGACTTTAACTATGAGCTTTCCTTGATTGCGCAACTTAAAAGCAGCTATTAATGCGTTTGAAAAAGCCATAGTATATTTGCAACAGGCACTATGTGCGTCTTAATACTGACCCCCAAATTTTTTTTCCTCTAAAGAAAGAATAAAAAGAATTCTTTCACATTTCATTAGATGCATGTTATTTGTGAAGTTACATGAAAGTGATTAAATAAATTTAATAAACTTACCAATGATTGAAAAAATAACCAGGGAACCGCAAGGAAAAATTATCTTTCTAAAGATTAGTTTCAAAATTCTTGGGTCATCTTTATTCTTACTGAAGATTTCAAAAAAACCCTGCTATATTATTTTTTGAGAGGGTTCAAAATATTTATTTAGATATTTTATTAGATTTTTGCTTAGGAAATGTTTTGTAGCTGAATTGAATTCTTTTATGAAGTGTAATAATTGCCTTTCGTTTATATTCCGCGCAAATGGTTCTCTAAATAATAAATTTGTATTAATTCTAGAATTTACAGTTTTACAAAAAGTCGTTATATTTGTACATTATAAATGCAGTATTAAAGATTAAATAACCTATATAGTAATTAAGATGAAGTAAATATGAGAGAAGTTATTTGGAAACGAAAAATTTAATGATAATATAAAGACTTGATGGATATCTTAGAAGTCTGAATTTTTGTCTTAAAATATACTCATCATTTTCTCACAAATCTCTATTTTTTTCTTCTTTAGGCGAACCACAGTGAGCTGATGAGAGAGTTTCAGTCTTGGGATTGGAAGGTTGCTGATTCGAGACCCGATTCTACCAAATATCCGCCGCCTAAGCTGTTTAATCCGTTAAAGTTTAACGTTCTTCCATTGGTGTGGAAGTTCAGAGAGGTGGACCAACGCATTGTCCTCATGTCTTGACCATGTCTCAAATTTACAAGTTCCTTTCCAAGATAGCTCTCATTTCGGTTCAAAACAGTTTGTTAATTTAACTAATTTCTCAATCTAGAAATTATGCAGAGGACCTTGAATTATATCAGATTGTGTTTTGAAGAGCAATCCTCATTAAAACGAAATCGGGGGCCGAGGTTGCTTAGTGGTAAGGAGCCGGCTTCGGGATCAGAGGGCTCCAGGCTCGAAACCCGATTCCACTGAAGATCCGCCGTGCAAGGAGCCTGCTGCATGCGGAATCATACGTAGTGGCCAAACGCACGGTGCGGAAGCTTGGAAAGGGGTACCAGCACATGCACTGTCCCCGCTATAAGACCGCGACTCAAAATTACGCGGTCCGTTCCGAAATAGTGCTCGTATGCTTCAAAGCGGGACGTTAGCATAACTAAACTAAACTAAACTGAATTCGAAATCACAGTATGATGTACGACTGAGTCTAATTGCATTTTTCACTAAAATACAGAATCCTTCGTTGTATTGTTTCTAATAATATAAAATACATTTTTGATAACTATGGAAAAGTTTAAAGATAAAAATAAAATTATTGAAAAATTGAAAAAAACTTTAACGTACAGTTTCGATATTTTCCACGCGAGCCCTTTTTTGTTGAATTATTTGTCCGAATGTTTTAAATGAAATAAAAATACTATAACTGTTATTTTTTTAAATCTTAGATATGATTATGTTTAACATCAAGTATTTCCGTGTCATATACAAAAGAAGTTTATTTGAACATTAGTAAATTGTAGAAAAAGCATTATTTCATGATTGGACGAAACTGGAAACTATCCAAAGATTGAAAAAAAAGACCCATTCTAAATCAAGTCTAATTTAAATAAACACTCTTTATTGAAATTCAATTCTTCAAGTGTTATTTCTTCGAGTTAAATGCACAAACTTCCTCTGTCTAGAGATATTCATATATTTCTCCATTACGAATACGATTCGGCAAATTGTAAAAGAAGAAAAACAGTGGACCAAAGTAACAATCCGCTTTCATCCCGCCCTATAATTTAATATCATACAGTGACGTCACAAGGAGCTCTGACGTCAGAGGCCCAGAGCCTACAATCCTGGAGATGGTTGGTGGAAAGTAAGCGACCTCATTATAAAAGGATACATCAAACCAATAAGAAGGATTGCGGGGGTGTTGGACGGATTGAACTTTTGAAAGTGCGTGGGTGTGACTCAGACAAGGAAGTCATAAGCTTATGTCCCTTCCCCTTCCTTTTCACTGATGTTAATTTGTAAGCTCTAGAATAACATTTTTATTTGCTAGACATTTTAATTGGACGATTGATTAAGAAAGGGAATATTTTTCCTCCACTAATTGCAGCTTAGATTGCAACAAGGATAAAAAAAACCTACTCAGTTTTATGCTTAAATTTGCCAGTTCTAAGAAAATTTTAAATCCGAAAATGTTGAAGAAAATTTTGTTTTTTATTCATCTAATGGGAACAGTAACGGTTTTCAAAGGTGTTTAATTAATAATTGACGTCTTAGCTTTTAAAAGATTAATTTCTCGCAATAACGTTCAATTGTAAGAGTGAAATTGAATTTAAGATTGAGAACGTTAAATTTTGTTTTGACAGGAAGAAAAAGTGTTTAGTTATCGTTTTTTTCCCCGTCGGTATTAATTTTTTTCTCAATAAGATTTAAGACTTTTGATGCACGTGTAAACAGTGAGTATGGATAATAAAATACTTTGCAGAGCTTAAACAAATCTGTAAAGTTTTTAGACTTATCGCTATATTGGTATACAGTTATCACTATCACAATTGTTTGCTCTATTATTTTAGTTTTGTTACCGTAATAGACTTTTTGGCTTTTCATACACCTTAATAGGAAGAATAGTAGTGAATATAAGTCTTTCAATATTTTGCGAAAAAAAACGAGAATAGAAAGTCTTTAGACTTATTTTTTATTTTGGTTCGTATTTTCAATGATCAAGAATGCAATTTTTAAAAAAATTAAATTAAAAAATTCATTCCAAATTAAGCTAATGAATTTTTAGTCTCATTTTCAATGATAATTTGGATTTCCTATGACAGATCTATAGAATGCAATTTCTTAAAAATACTAAAAATTTCAAATTGAGCTTATGAATTCTTAACGTGAAAATATTACATTGCACATATTTCACCTTTTCAATGACCGAGATCTATGAAGTGCAATTTTTTAAAAAAATACTTAACATTTCAAATTAATCTAATGATTTTTTTCAAATTAATCTGATGAAAATAGTTTCTTCTGAGATTTTAACATAGGAATTGAAACTATATGTTTGATTTGTGAATTTTTCTGGAAGAAGCAGAGGCATTTCTGGATAAGCGGTTGCTTAGTGCAAAAAATATTGTTTAATTAATATAATTAAATTATATACTAGTTAATTAAATTCGTTGAATTAAAGTTTAATCATTTCTGTCTAGTTAATATGTATTTTAATTACATTTAAATAGTTAATTTTACATAATAATTAAAATAAAAGTTTCCTTAATTATTGAATATTTGGTTAGATAGGTACTTAAGTAGTTATGAATAATAAAACACACCTATTATTAAAGAATTTTTATAAAACTAAAAAAAATTTAAAAAACTCTATTTATTTTTTGGAAAAACCGAAAATAAATACGTTGCAATAAAAAAATGTCCTCAAAGCTCTAACGACGTTCACTTGAAAGAACAGAGTAAAACGCCTAAAAAAATGTAAGAAATAGAAATCGATTTTTTTCCACCGCAGAGCGTTTTTGATAAAAAACCAAGTTTTTGTTTATGGATTTCAATGATAAATTAGTCACAGAGGGATTTATTTATTATTTTCTGTCACCATATATATATATATTTCATTTTTTTGGTTTTTTCTGGTTTTTGTCTATTTAGCCATTTTGTCCTTTTTTTTTTACCGTTTTTGAGTTTTTATCTTGTGTTTATATTTTGGTTTTGATATATATATATATAATGTTGCCCTTTTAAAATTTATTTTCTGCATCCACTTTAGGGAAGACCGTTAAAACAGCTATAAATCAATGATAATTCAAGTTAACAGTATGCGGAATGCTTTATGGTGTATCACGAAGCCTTGTTAAAAAGATTTTATTTATGGATTTTGATGATAAATTAGTCATCGACAGTGTAACAAATTGTTTTCAGTCTGAAGTCTTATATTTAAAATATTGAACTGATTACGGCTTTACCAGTTTTTTTTATGTATTTATTCTCGAGACACAGACTGCACGTAAGGTGAATAATTGTGATCGTTTATTTTTCAAGCTTGAAAGTTCAGTTCTTCAAATTTTCAGGACGATTCAACGACTTCTTTGCTCATAGCCTATTAAAATTTTATTTTTGATAGTACCACGGCTATTCCTTTAGTCTGACGTTACAATGGATTTAGTTACTGAGCTATAATCAGTGGCAATCAAGTTCAATGACAATTCAAGTTTACGGTGTTGGGAAATAGGCAATAGTGTATTATTACGCCAGTTAATACGTTTTGGTTTACGGATTTTGATGATAAATTAGTCATAGAGAGATTTAGTTATTATTTTTTGTCATTAAATATAATGTCGCTCTGAGAAGGGATTTTTCTGTATGCATGCCAGGAATGAACCTAAGCAGATTTATATTCGGTGACAATTCAAGTTGAAGATAGGGGGAGGCTTTATGGCGTATCGATTCTCCCAGTTAAAAAGTCTTGAATATTATCATAAAGTAAGTAAAAGTAATTGATCCATTTGAACAGGAGTTATTTGTACGTATTTAAGAATCAATGTAATAAGATTTTATAAATCTGCTTAGTTTCATGGAGCTCTTTCTAGAGTCCTAAGCCATGCATAGAAATGCGCATTACATCATTCCCCAGTGATGCTTTCGTAGCATTCCGTCTACTATCAACTTCAGTTGTTACGGATAAGAGTTATCACTATTTAATTCCACAAAAGCTGTGATGACGAAAATCATAAAATTACAACGGAACAGAATGGAAAAATTTATTCCAAATAAAACAGCGAATTCTTGAAAATGCATTTTAAAAAATGAAAGTAAGCTTTTTCACACCCTTGAAGTATTTCAGAATGAAAGAAAAAATAGCTATATAGCAGTCGTAAGTGAATAAGAGATAAACAAAAGAAGAATTTCCCTGCGATTTTATTATCATTTAAGTAGTTTTAAATCAAACATAAATAAAAAATGAAACATTATTTTGAGAAATTATCATTAAAATATCAAAATATTCAATATTAATTGTTAGTTTTATTGTAAAAAAATAATATATTTAAATTTGAGCATGAAACAAAAAAATCTAAAAACGGAAACCTAATTGTAACAGTTTTCTCCCAAAAAGTAAAAGCAAGTCATATCACGGAAATTTGCTACTTGATCTAGCATCTTTAGATCAGTTATTTTATATTGATTCATTGCCCTTATAAATATTTCAAAACTCATGAATAGGATTATTGAAAAACAAGGCAATTCAATTAGCCCAGTTTATCATTTTTATGTGAAACAGATTGATTCTTTTCCATGGCGTTCTAGGATACATTTCCATTACAGAAAATTAGAAAAACTGAATATTTATAAATAGAATAAAGATTCGTGACAACAACAGCAGGGAATGGCCTCAATTTGTTAAAGAAAGGAGCACGTTTCACAATGTAATGCATGGGGATTTTCTACTCATTACATCATTAAATTATTTGATATTTTGATGACTAAAATTTACATTTTCAGTTCAGGCTCCCGTGCTTTGAATATGCTGCGCTGTTATACAGTTTTCGCCTTAATTGAAATTCCGATAAAGAACAATACCCTATTAGCACAAGGTATTGTGCGATATCTCTACGATGTTTTTCGATATTCTGAATGCCGTATAATATCGTGAAAATATCGCAACGATATTGTCGGACATTTTGTGCTACTAGGGTATGTAATTAGATTTTACTATAATGTACGAAAATTCAGGTTTCAAATACAGTCCCATCAAAATAGACTCTCCATTTTTTTGCTTTATTGAATATCTTTAGTTATAGAGGAAACTTCGATACTATCGTGCTTTGTATATGCTGTGTAGTTATGAAATTTTGACATTAATTGAAATTTCAATAAAGAAGAATTTTAAATTAGGTTTCTCCATTTCACCACAGTACACGAGAAACTAATCTTTCAAAAACCGTTACATCAGAGGAGGCGCTCCGTTTTTGGCATATTGCATAACTTTAGTCCTAGACGAAGCTTTGATACTATTGGGCTTCGTGTATGCAGCATGGTTATATGTAAAAGTTTCGCCTTAGCTGAAATTTAGACAAAGAATAATTTCAAATTATGTTTTACAACAGTGTACCAAAAATTAATCTTTCAAAAACAGTCACATCAAAGCGGAATCTCCATTTTTTCTCTTTAACGCGTAGTTCTGATCGTAGTTGAGGCTTTGATAAAGTACAGGATTAAATTTAATATATATTTACAGTGTAAAAACTGAATTTTAACTTAAGGTATATTTAAATAAATTAGAATTTGTTCTTAAAGTTATTTTCTGTTATTCATGAAACTCACAAATACTGAACTGATGATATCTTCCCTAAAATAAGTGTATTTTTCATTTTGTTTCCTCATTTTATCTAAAATATAGTTCAGTCCTTTATTGTATATTTTTAATCCTAGACGAAACTTCGATAAAGTCCAGGATGCAGTTGGATTTAATTAGAGACCAAGCACTAAGTTTTAAATATCAGTTGTATTAAAAACATATTAAAATTTTCTCTGAAATTCATTTTTAATGAAGACTCACAAATACTGAACTGATGATATTTTTCTAAAATAATTTTTTTATGTTTTTCCATTTATTTAAAATTTAGTGTGGTTTGAAATAAAAAGCACTTCAGTTTGAAAGCCTAAAGGTAGTTTGTGTAAATTTCAAAATATTTCGAGAAGTATTCGCTTGCTGAATAAAAAACTCCTGAATTTCTTATGAATAACGTGAATGCAAAGAAGAAAAATTGAGCATTTGTTAAAAAAAAACTTGAAAGAAGGAAAGAAAGAAAGGAGAAAAAAAGTCAAAATTTCTTATGGATAATTTTCAATTGGAGAAAGATTTTCTGGGAAAACAGTGACACAGAGAAATACACACATTTGCAAGAAAAATACATATTAAAATGCATAAATAATACACAAGAATAAAACAAATAAATACAATTCTATGGTTAAATTTAAAAATGTTTCTGATGATAATTGTCGTTAAATATTTTATTTTCATAGAAAATATAGAAAGAATATTCACTTTTACGTCTTAACATAAAAAAAAATATGCATATAGTTGTGAAAACTAAATCTGACTGATTATTCGTTTATTATTGGTTATACCTTAACTAAGCATTCAGACTAGAAGTTTTTAAACTTAAAAATAATACTTTTTACAGAAGTAGTGGAACTTTTTTTTTTCATAATTTTTGAGTCTCATTTCTTTGCATTTTATTTTCTGTTTTCACACTATTTGAATTTTAAATCATCAATTTTTGTGAAAAAAAGGTGTAAAGCTTAAGAAGAAATAAAATAGTAAATAATAGTTCAGAGAAAACTTTGAAGTATCTGAGGACGGAAAAAAATTATTTACATACTGATCATCATGCTAAGATAGTTTTATTTTGCATGACCGCCTTAAAATTAAAATAGTGAACTTCTTTCTGCTAATTTAAAATATTTACCTAATGATAGTTTGTGTAAACTAAACATTTTTTTTGTAAAATCATTAAACATTGTTTGTGTAAACATTTATTAAAAACTCTCTTTTTCTAATGTGGCTGAGAGCTTAGAAAACAACATGTTTTAATTTAAATTAATCAATTTAAAAGTAAAAAAAATATATATGTGGTTTAATGACTCTCAGTACTTTATAAATTTCAGTAGTATGCTGAAGTGTAAAGTGTTACACTCAATTGCAAATTGATTACCAACTATTTCTTTCAAAGAAATAATCAATCAATTACTTTTTAAATGCTTCTTTATTTTGATCGCTTCATTTAACGAAATAAAAATTTTATTCTTGTTAGATTTTTTAAGATTATCTCATTAATTCAATTTTTCACTGAGTGAAAAAAGTGGTAAATATCAAACGACAATGTAAACAAGAATTCTTTCTGCGTGAAAACCACTAAGCAGATTAATATCTGTTTCGTGATTAATGTTGTTTGATGAGCCATTATTTCGTTAACATTTTCTTCCTAAATGTGAAGGAAATATTTTATTTTCGTAGTTGTTTAAACCTTTTGAAATATTTAAAATTTTATAATTTTTTTCCTGGGAATTCTTATTATTTCTAATAATAATGTATAAACGAGTCTTTTATCTTCATTATACTTTGCTGGTAAATGATACTCATCATTAATGTTACATGATGCTCAAGAAATTAAATTACGTAGCTCTATTGAAGTATACGCTATTTTGTTTTAGTATAGAAAAGCAACAGAAAGAACGTGTAACACGTTTCTTATTCGATAATTGTCGGGAATAGGAGACAAGTTTCTAAATCATTCAAAAGGAGGATCACTTAAAGCTTAAGTTCAAGTGCTTTTAATTCGATTTTTTTTTCTATTTCTCGAGGTTTCTTTGGATGATATTCTACTGTCATTAATATAAAACAGAGCATAAGAAATTATGAAAATTAAATCTTGCATTCCTTGTTACATCGTTTCCTGTTTCATTAAGAGCTGTGGAGGCCTGATGGTAAAATCTCGACTTCTGTATCGGAGGATATTAATTTCCGACCCGATTTCATCAAACATGTCTTTTACACGGGCCTGTGGCGCACGTTAAATCTGCGGTCATGGGTAGAAAACCCTCAAGTTGATGTATTGTGGAAGTTTGGTAAGTTAGTGGAAGTAAGTTAGTAAGGAGACACTTCATGTGTCACCATCCTCATCAGACCACGGTTAAAAATTATGATGTCCTTTGCGTACGGGCTTTGCATATGGGGATGTCAAGACGGATGCGTTAAACTAACTAAATCACTCATTTGATTGTTAGAAAATGGACGCAACTTTATGCCATCGAAGTTTGGTTAGTCGATAATATTGTTTTTCATAAAGGATATTGTTCTTCAGAACCGCATATGTTAAATAATCAGAAACAGCAAAATATTTTATCGACGAACATTTGAACATATATAACAATCGAAAACCAAATCCAGTTCCAATTTCAGGTGTTTTAAGTTTAGTCCTTATCTTTTATCTTGATGTTCAAAATATATTGAAGCTAATGATTTAAAATAAATTTCAAGTAAGCTAAAGGACAAACTTGGCGCAAAAATAAAGGCAATGGAAGAAACGATGATTGAAAAATGTCGTGTTTGTTTTGTTTCGTAATCTTTTACTTCGTGAAATAATATCAACTTTAAAAAAAAAGATTTAAATTTACTGTTTAACGGTCTGAGATTGAAAACATTGAGTCAAACCTTTCTGGAAAACCAATTCCATTTTGAAATTATTAAATTTTTTAAATATATATCTTACGCCCCATATATACAATATATGACTTAAATGAAACAAATAATAGAAAATCAAAAATTTTGATTAATTAATTTTAATATCTTTGTTTAAATTTTATTAATTGTAACTGTTAAATGCAACAACTTATATAGAACATATATGCTTATAACTTATATCAACATTCTGCTCAACTTTTTCTATATCAAATACTCATGCACACTGCTCAAATATTACTATATCAAATATTTACTGTTCAACATATATGCTTATAACTTATACAACATATATTCTTATAACTTATATACAACATATATGCAATATATAACTTATGCAACATATCGAAACTTAGGCAGGACGAAAAATTTGAATTTTCACTTGGCACGAATTTAAATATTAAATTTTTTTTTGCATTTTCTCAAATAATTTTCTATTTAACTTTTTGTTTTTATCACTATTTATTTTAATAAAAGCACCATTTTTTCGTGAAACGTTAAAAAGAGATTAGAGACTTTTTATTTACATAATCGGTTCTTTTGTAAACATTTGGATCATTTGTATCTATCCCGATTCAGTTGTTTCTTTTCTGCATCAGGTTAATATTCGAAAACCTTTATCTCAAAAGTCAATTTTTTGACAAAAGCTGAAAAAAAGAGCAACTCTGTCTCTTCAACCTCAATAGAGCAGCCAGCATAGTTATTTTTAAACACTTTTATTTAACTTGATTTGTTCCATGTTAAGATAAAATATTTAGGTAACCGATTTTTCACTCACTTCCCTATGTGTTGTTAGAGGATTGAAATATTGCGCACTTGTGTATTCTCGATGACAATACACAATTTTAATATTTTCAGAACTTAATCATAAGTTAATTGTTAATTTAATTAAATTTTGAATTCGTACTAATGGCTCCACATGGTAGTGAATTTGAGAAATAATAGATCTTAAGATTAAAATGTAGAAAATGACTACAATAAAAAAATCTGCTGTTTAGTACGCTAATATAACTCCATTTTTAAAACTTTTAAAATTATTAAATAAATATTTATCAAAGAACTCAATACCGTAAAGACACCAATTTTTTCTATAAATAAATCACTAACCGACTTTATTATGATCAATTATCGAATTTACTTTGCCTCAATTCCACAGAATGCCTTAACGCACGACGAGAAATAAGCTCCCATAAGCTCTTTCATCCATTAAATTGATCGGATACGGAAAGGGTGCTTCTGCATATCTGCGAGATTTGCCCTGCGCCCTTGTTCGACTAAGATAAATGGGTTGAATGTTTTATCCCATTTAAATGGGCATCGATCTACAATTAACACATTCTGTAGCACAGAATGGAATTTATCCCATTTTTCCAACTCAAATACTACATCTCCCGTGCATTGTTAAGTGGTGGGTTGATACTGAAGTGGAGGCAAAGTAATTTGATGCATTGGATTGCTAAATTTAGGGTTTCAAGGGTCAACATTCCACAAATGAATGAAATGGTTCGTAGTGGTATTTATTGTCCGTTTCGTATTGTTTAGATTAGAAGAGAATGAATCTTGGCATATGGGAATGGATCGATCTACGATTATCATGATCCATAAAAGAGACTGGTGAGATAATTGACGGATAACGAACCCTCTTTTAACAATCTACTAGGCAGCTGACACCGAAATTTCCATCATTAACTCTTTGAGGGCGGTCGTACGGAAAAAGATGCGGTTCCGTCTGGCCGACGTTTCTCAATGCGCGAGTCTGCTCAGGGCCGGCGCACTTTTTCTAGTTAAGTATAATTGCACTAAAGCTGGTGTCACACAGACGTGACAGTTGGTAGCTAAAATTCACAAGAGCTGGCACGTATTTGCGACAGTCGGGAGAGAATGTGCTAAGCAGTTTGCACGCCCGCGTGACAGTCGTCATCAGAGGGTTAATACTTAGATCTCTGGACTCGAGGATTTAAGTGAGCTCTTCGTGATTTCTCTCATAATAAACCATCGAATTAGAGTTCATAAACCCACTTAGAACAGACGTATACATCTTTTCAAATTTATTGATTTATTGTTAATTTTCAGTTTCATTTTAGACATTTATACTTTCCCGGAAAGCTTTCTCCGGAACGGGTTTCTTTTTCTAAAGTTATACATTTATTTTTTTCTCTTTCTTCCACTATTACCCATCTAAACTGATAAGGGACCTTATGGTTCTAGTTCCAGGGATTTTAGTGGAGTGCAAATGCAAGAACAGAAATTGATTTATCATAGTTTCTCCAAAATAAACGACGCGTTTTCCGGTGCTTTTCTGTTTGTTGAGGCGATAATGAAGTGGAAATAAAAAAATTCATGCAATCGACTATTAAGTTTTGGGTTTCCAGGGGTTCGACATCCCGCTAATTCGATGAAATTTTTCGCAGTGACTTTTAACATTAATTTTTATTGTTTAGAGTAGGAGAGAATAATTGCGGGCATTTGGGTGGTAAAACTACAGTCAATATATTTTGTAGTACAGATACGGTCGCAACTCGTTTACTATCGCGAAACTAGAAAGTTATGTGAAGACTATAAAGGAAACGAGAGTGGTCTTATTTTGAAAAAAAAAACATTACTATTCACTCTTTGAGTTGAACAGAGTTTGTCAGGATTAGTAGAGCGTATCTGCTGTGATGGATTTCTTCCAAACACTACTCAAGTTTCGTTATCGTGCAGACTGCATTTTGAGTTCATTTTAATCTCCCACATGAGAATTAAGTTCCTTCTACTAACGTAATCAAAGTATTGGCAAATAACTTTGAGAAAAGAATACTACTGCTAGAAAAGATTTGAAGGTGAAAAAAGATTGCGAACATCAGAGATTATAGCAAGCTATTATTAGAAATACTATTTTAACAAAACTGGACATTTTGGGTTTGCGCACGCTATTTCTAAGCAATCGTTCATTTGTTCTTTAACGAACAACTAGCATCTATCTGTTGTGAGGATTTCTTCCAAACACTACTCTATTTGGGTTATTGTGCCGTATGCATTTTGATCTCATTTTATCTCTCACATTAGAATTAAGTTCCTTCTGCTAACGTAATCAAAGTGATGCTAAATAACTAAGAATGCAATAATAATATGAGGAAGTGAGTTGTAGAAGAAAATGATTGCGAACATCAGGTATTATAACAAGCCATTATCAGAAATGACATTTTTAAAAAGCCCGAAATTTTGTGTAAGTGTAAGCTATTTCTAAGCATTCATCAGAAATTGCGGGTATTATATTTTCATTTCATGTTTGCTTAATGTTGTGAATAATCTCGCATCTCTAGGGCACTTTAAATCCTTCCCTTTTCCGCCGCAACCTATTCTACATCTCCAGTTTATTCTCCTGCGCTATGTTAATTGGTGGGTTGATGCTGAAACGGAAGCAAGGGAATTACATGCATTCAAGAGGTTAGCTTAGGGGTTCTAAGGGGTCAGCATTCCTCAAATGGATGAAATGTTTTGCGGTGGCCTTTAACGTTCTTTTTTCTGTTTTGTGTCGGAGAGAATCGATGTTGGCATTTCTGATTTTAGACGCTGGCATGGTGGGAGTCATTGTTCAGGCGGAAAGATTTATAAGAACCTTTTAGTTGCTCACATTTGACGTTAAACTGACAGCCGCTGAGTTGGAAAATAGCTCCGTTTCGAGGAAAATCCCCTTTATTTTGATGAAATAAAAGATGGGTTGTTGAGATTTCTGCTGTCGTCTGTGCTGGGAATGAAATTTTTTGGCGATCTTTGTGAGAAACAGTTGGGTGTATTTTAGCTGGAAAAGATTGTCGAGAGCTTACGAGAAGATCAAGAAGTAATATTTTCATGTCTGGCAGGTCACAGAATAAGGTTTTGATCTGTAATTTTTATTTTATATAACAATTATTGTCTGTCGTGGGATTTTATGCTGATTTTGTTCATGAAGTTTTTGTGATTGTTTTTGTACTTTGTTAGACATGAAAGAATTAACTACACAGTTTCGATGTGCCGAGGAGGCGAACTTCTAGTTTTGGAAAAAAATTAAAAAGAGATTTGAGAGAACAATCTTTTTTCCTATAAGAAAAGTAAACAAAAGAATAAAGTTGATTTACCGTCAGTCAATTTTCTTTATTTTGGAATAAAATAAATACGCCGAATCTTACAATTTTAACCTACCAGTGTGGTCTTTTACGTGATTTAAGAATAGAATAGGAATTTTACTAAAATATAATAAATGTGTCACAGAAATAATGAACTTGATTTTGTTTGAATACGAAATTTAGGAGGCTTAATGTTCCCAGTTTGTAATGCCTGAAGTTTGAAAAAGGTAAAACTCACCTGTTTCAAAAGCAAATAAGGTGCAATCAATGTAATGGCCAGATGAAAGTATAATATTACAGTTAATAAACAATAATGCATACTGATAAATTTAATTTAATACATGATAACACCGTGGATATTTGATTCTTATTTTTGTATCATACTCCTGAAGAACATTTAATGTTTATTTCCTCTGTTAATTTTTATAATTTTAGTATGACTTTAATCAATGTATTTTGGCGTTCTTTTTCAGCATAAAATGCCTGTTAATCTTTTCCTTGTGAAGAATATTATTAAACTAGAAGATTTGTGCCCGTCGAAGACGGGCTCTTTCAGCTCGCCAACAATATCTCAGATCTGATTGCCTCAGATTTACTGACGAAAGTTGTAGTAGAAAATCTCATGCACATTAGCAAGAATGCATAAGAAATAAAAAAAAATTGAGAAACAGAACTGATGAATCAATTGACACAAACTTTCGTTTTGTTAATAACTTTATTTTTAACAATTACTTTCGTTTTGTTAATAACTTTATTTTTAACAATTACTTTCGTTTTGTCAAAATAAAAATAAGGCAAAATCCACTATAAGAAAAAAATGCATTACCAAATACAAAATAAAAAAATGCTAAATTTATAAATGAAAATCTTTAAGTAAAGAGAGCCCTTCAGTGTTCTCCAACACTCAGAGAAAAAAACATACACAAAATAAACAAGCAAAAAGAATGCTGAAATATTATATTAAGAAAATAAATTAATTCTGGTATAATTCCTATTTCATATTAAATCCTCACAAAATCAAAACATTATCCCTTGCGTATGCTAATTTGTAGACAGGCCGTCTGAATCTCTTTGGCACGTAGCCAAAACACGTGACAGTCACCAATTTATCTGGCCTTTTCTATTATAGATTGCCCTCTCTTAACTGCGCAATATTTAAATGGTTATTCTGAAGCATCCTAAAATTAATAAGTAAAATAACTAATTTAATTCAGTGGAATTTTGTCAATTAGATTTTGACGAGACCATAATAAAAATTCGATCTGCCCAAAAATTTGAATTAAAAAATAACTGGATCTAAAAATAAGTACGCAAGAGAAAACGACAATTTTTGAACTAAAAATGATAGTAAAGATTTATTTTTAAAACTCAGTAGCTATAATTTATCTTTTATTTTAAATACTCAGATATACGTAATTAATAGATAAACAATAAGTAATTTTAATAAATTATTTAATGTGAATTTTAATAAAAAAATTCTAATAATTTAAAAAATAACTTAGTACTAAATAAGTACGCAATTTTAATAAACAAGCAGTATCCAACACTTTAAATACACCAGTTGTGCAATAAAACTTTAAAACAAACAGTATAATTCCTATCTAAAGTGTTCAGAGTTTTTAAAAGGAAGGCGAAAAGTTTTATTGCTTTTTTGATTGAATACGTTGTACAGCAGTTAAGATCTCGAGTGAATTAAGAGCTTATTCAATTGCATTTCTGAGGATGCAAGGCGCGGACGTATTTAACTACCGAAAACAATCAAGAAATACCAAAAATGTTTAGGTTTGACTTCGATTTATAGACGACCAAAATATATTCAATTTATGGACGATATTTCAACATTATGTTATTAGGGATTTCAAGGCACCAGAGAAAAAAAATTGAATTACACATTCGAATTGACAAATTCGAACTAAAAACGTTAGATTTAGACAATTTCTATTGAAACACAATTTCAAAAGATGCATTCTTTTTTTCGTAAGTCCTTTTTTCCCCTTTGAAATGCACAGTCGAGTTCCATAGTTTATAAAACAAACATAAATTATACTAATTTAATTTTTAAACCGACAACTGTTTTAATAAAAAGAAATTTGATACATCTAACAAAAAGCTGCAGCAATTTTCCCTCTCTTTAAGAACCATCTTATCAATGACAAAAATAATTGTGAATCAATAATTGAATTACTCAGCTTCATACTAAATTTTAAAAAATTTCTTTCCAAATACTTTACATATACGAGACGTATCGATTTTTGCAATCTTCCACTAGGAATTTTTTCTAACAGAATAGAAATAAAATTGGCGAAACTGGGATCTCACATAGTATCGTGTACATAGTCCTTGGAGACAAAGAAATAGATAAAAAAAATCCATGAAGATTCTCTCGACGCTACTGTTGTTTTTCATTGTTTGCATTCGTCCACTGATCTGATTAATACTTTTTCATCCTACTTTATTAAATTACCTCCTCGACATATTTTCTAAATCTTCTTTGATTTTGATCCTTTTGTCTTAAATGAAAGCATCACTTTTCATGGTTCCTGGCAGTTATTATAAATAAAGGTTTTTAGTAAAAATAAATTGCATAATAGAAGGTAAGTGAAAAACAACAAGAAATAAGCGTAGAAGCTTTTTAATAAATTGTCGATTATTCTTGGTTATTTAGAGAATATGAAATTTAATACTCCTTTTATTAATTTTTGAATTTCTGTTTTTAAATAAAAACGTGGGTCAAATGTTTGAATAAAAACTAAATCTGATTGAAGTTAAATGTTCTAGTTTGGAGTGTAATAACGAAATATTATGATTTATCGCTTATGAGTAGGGATTATTTAGGGCAAGGACGTTTTTCATAGAAGGAGTGAAAACGATAGTAAATTCTCAATTTTTTAAAAGTAGTTGAAGAATTATTTTCAGTTTTATTAATTATGCGTATTTATTAAATTAATCTTCTTTTGTGTAATCTCAGGAAAAGTGACATACATAGAGAAATTCTCCATGATTTATTTTAAATGCTGACAATAATTTAAACATCTGATTATTATAAATGGAATAATAAAAAAATGAATTATGGAGTGGATAATTGAGAGTTACAATGGAGTCCATTCATATTTACAAGTCACAAGTCAAGTGTGCCTCACTAATTTAATTTAAAAATTCATTGCACATCCTGTAAGAGGGAAAATGACGCCACATCCAATTTTACTTTTAGGATAACGAAGAATAACATGCTAGAGGACGTGAGTAATTACATTTTTCATGTGACTATGACGTGACGTCAGTTAAAACATAACTTTCAGACTGGAAAAAGTCCAATCCTTTTCATAAATTATCAATTCCTTAACTGCAAAAGATAATTTATAATGGTTAACTTTTAGTATCATATCTTTATATAAAGTTCTCATTTGTATGTAGTATTTATATGTATGTCGTCATTCCTTTTAGTTTACATATACTGAAAATTTGGAAGTTTTTAATGAAAATGCTTTAAGGTACGTGGCAGCACTGTCATCATTTTCTTTTCACCTATCCATCTACTACGTAAAATAAAAAGCATGCTTGTATTGTACGTGCATATTAGCATTGAAATCTATATATACAAAAAGCAAATACCCTGACTCACTCATTCGCTCACTCACTCATCACGAAATCTCCCAAACCATGAAGCCTAGAAACTTGAAATTTGGCAGGTGGCTGCTTTTTGTGTAGTAGATGCTCACTAAGAAAGGATTTTTCAAAATTTTAATTAGAATTTTAATTAATTAAAATTTACCTTAAATTTTAACATTTTTCGGCAATAACTTCGGAGCATATTGTCGCACAAAAACCATTTTCAAACCACCTTAAAGATTAAAAAATTATCTTTTCAATGACACCAATTTTATTTCATGAGACGTTCTGTTTAATTTTAATTTATTTTTGAAAATGTTTTCAATCACGATTTCCAGGGCAGAAACGGCGTTGTTCAAGATTCTTCAAGGCTACAGATCTATTTTTAGCACTGGAGGGGAACGTAAGGGTTTGTGACGGGTTACGATCGAGGGAGAAATGCTGCCCATTCATAGTTCACATCAGTGGCGACGAGTCCGGAGGAGAGAAGGGTCAGTCGCCCTTCTACATTTTTAGGGAAAGATTCAATTTTTATTTCATTTTAGCTGCCTGAAATTAGGAATTACAAAAAAGCAATAGTGTTCGGGAAAGCTAACTAATTTTTTAATTAAATTTTTAGATTTTATTCTCTACCCCCTATACTCCTGGATCTTTTAGATGTCAATAAACTTTTTGCCGCCTCACTTTTTCCACCTAATCTGGCACGCACTGGTTCACACGGGGCGACCAATATTTTCGGCTTTTGTGACCATATTCAGTTTTAATCGTTCTACCGATAGGTTATATTTGAATTGAGTGAGAGTTATTTGAAACGCAGTTTTTAAGTTTCGTTAGCTGTGATTCATCATATAGAATTGTATCGCTGGCATTTTTAAAATACTCCTCTATATATTTTACTATCTGCGAAATACAATAAAATATTCACTTTTTTTGTCCATCTCTCCTGGCATGTCGCGGTTGAAACCGCGATGGGGAATGCTATAATTGATATAAAATACAAAAATAAAAATTAATTTAATCGGGCGAACCAGCTGGTCGCCGTAGTCCGTTAGTCATTAATAAATGGGAAATTCAAAAAAGTTTGTTTTATACTCAGTAAGTAACTGATTTTTTAAATTATTAAATCTTAAATCTCTTTTTATCTATTCTAAGTCGATATAATTCAACTGAAATCCATAATATATAAACCCATAAGATGAAAACTGTTTAAACATTTTAAATATTAGTTTAAAAACTCTATAGCGCATTTATATTGTAAACTAAGACATTATTTTTAAATTCGAATTTTACAAAAATAATTAAATAAATAAAATAAAATAAAATAAAAATAACATTTATTAACACTCCAATGTTGGGATATTTTAAATCGCTAATTATATACAGCGCTTACAGATAGGTCTAGATACTTTTGAAAAGAATCAGAATGCTATTTATATGCAAGGCAATCACTATATAATACAATTTAACGTCATAAAAATATAATATATTTCATTTCAGTCAATCTAAAATAATGTAACCTGCAAAACTGTATGGAATTGCTGAAACGTGATTTCCACGTTTTCCGATGCAAGAGGATAAAAATGAACTAAAATAAAAAAATATTATTCTATCCACAGAAGTACTAATAACAACCTTATATGAAAATAAAATATTCCTTTTAGGGATAAGAGTGTATATTTTCTAGCATTTACAGCAATTACAATTTTCTGAATGACGATTAAATTATAGATACATTTTCTTACATTAAAAAATGTTACCTAGATTAGAGACAACATTATTTCTTAGAAGAAAATGTATGTTAAAACAAACATTGGGGAGAAACGAACTTCACGAAGTGTTGTGCAAGCAATATTTTCAATTGAGCCATTAAATCACAACTCAAGAGGAATAAAAAGACAGATGAAAGCAAAATTGTTGAAATAAGCATTCATCTCCAAGAGAATTGTGGAGAGGATGATAAAAACATTCTACATCGTTAATCCTGCTGCCAGCATTCTATAAATATATTTATTTGTGTTTAATGACGCATGAGAAGCTTGCTTCTCACATTATGAATTACTGATAAAACATCATCAAAAATACATCATCCGTTCAATGTACTTTAACTCGATTTGGGAATCAATTGGTATATTTTGTCTAAAGATAGGATGGATAAAGATAAATTATTTTTGGTTCAAATGAGCTTTTAAATTCATAGCGTTTTGCAATAAATCTAAATGAATTCCATGGTTATGAGAATTTTTAGACAGACTCAAATCGATTTTGAAGGGAACGTTTAATAAACAGTGAAACAACGCTATTATATAAGAAAATAATGTCTTCGTTGAATTCCGGTTTTCACTAGTTTTGAACACGAGTTATTGCTGCTGGTGGAAATTAGATTTTTATGAAAATTTGAGAAAACTTGCATTTCGTGATTTGAAAAATAATAATACAGTGGGCAATAAAATTGGTATTTGATTTAAGTCTTCTCTATAGCAAAATGCAAATACAACATATGGACATTTTGAAATTTTCTTATCTTGGATTTCAAAATGTCTGTTACAAATGTAATTTCTAGATATGGTTTTAAAAAATAAAACTATGTATTCAATAAAGATATCAGAATTACAATACTTGAAGCACAAAAAATGCATTAATATTAAATTTTTATTGGGTAGAAATATTTTGCAGAATAGCTTTTATTTTTTTAAGACAGAAAATTGAGGTATTTGTGGAGTCAGCACGTATCTGGTCAATGTCATAAATAATTCTATATAACATTTGGAGGTAATTTGGTACTTGATTAAAATTTTTATTGCAAAATGCGTGTCCAAAATTATAGATGCCTTAATTTTTTAAAAATTTTATCATGGATTACAAAATGCTATTCTGTAACAAATACGACTTATATATATGATTTTAATGAACATAAAAATATGAATTCAATAAAAATAGCAGAATTGTCACACTTAAAGCATAAAAAATGTGCAGCTAAAACTGCAATACTAAATTTTTATTTGGTAAAAATATTTTATGGAGTAGCTTTTAATTTTTGAAACAGAACATTTACGTCTTGTAGAGACAATGAATATTTGGTAAATGTAATTAAAACAGAAGAAAATCTTTGAATTGTTTGAAAATTGCATAGTTTCATGCAAGTTCACATTTCAGTTGTATCTATTTTTTATTTTACTAAAACATGAATAACTTTTCCGAAAATGTTTGTATGAATTATTTTATTCTGAATTAACATTGAACAATTTTCAGAAAGCTCGATGAATTTAGTATTGAACTTTCCTTAAAATGTTTCAAGCATTTTTTGAAGCATAAGCCATTTTTCTAGAAGTCACATTTGTGAAAGAAAATTTGAAGAAATGCCTAAAATTTCTCACGCTACTTAAATAATGATTATTACTTTATAGTAAATAAATAAATAATAGAAGACGATTAATTTCTTAAGAGTTACATATTTTGTATGTAATTTTTGCATTGTTAATAAAATCTTTGTTATTCCTAATTAGAGAAAAGAGATTTTTTTTTATGAATTGAACATTGATGTAAGTTAAGAGCAAATTTTTCATTCATGTACTTAATATAAAATTTTTAATAAACTATTTGCTCTAAACATTTTACTAAGATATACAATATCAAAAAATCTTGTACACATTTTATAAAAGTGAAATCAAACTTTCTCAAGGAGATATTTTACTAATATTAAAAAATGCTGAAACAAAAAACTGACTGTGACGAAGTGCAAAACAAATTCATACTTTAAGCTGTCTTAAACAAAAAATATTCTTTTCCTGGAAATAAGAACACCATACGTATTCTGTTTGCAATCATGCTACAGAATAGGCTATACCTTAAAAACGCTAAGTTTTTAGAAATAAATCTTCCAATTCATAAAACAACCTCTTTATCCGTAGTACGTTTTTAAAAATAGTCTCTGTTGCATTCTACGATTTTTAAAGATTCTTTTCCCTAAAATTCCTTGATTCTTTTAAAAAATTATGGCAGAGTTAAGAATTTCTATGTTCCTATAAAAATAATGCAGACGTGATGAGCTAAGATATAATTTTTACCTGGTATGTTGATGAAAATATTTTACTGTATTGAAAATCTATTTGTTATAATTTTATGTAACAAATGAACAGGAATATGTGTTTCAAGATTTTGGCAAAGAAAACTTATAAGCACAAACGTTTAGAATAGTGATTTGTAAATACTAACTTCTTGTTTTTAATTGAAAAGAAATAAAATAATAAACTATTGGTATGGTAGCAATCTAATTTGGCTGTTATTAGATAAAAAATAAACTTATAAATACAGAAATCTTGTATATTTAAGTTTTATTATAATACTTTATTAGATATTTATTAAAACACTAGAAATGCATCTGTATATATTACGGATTTTTTAAGACATTATTTATTGTTTATAGATATAGTATTGATCAAAAGTAATTATTAATAACAGCAGTGCACAGTTGAAAATGCTTTAATAAATCTAATGCAGAATTAATAAACTTGAAATTATAAACATATATTTTAATGAAAAACATATGAATTAATACTCATTAAAATATGTTTTAAATATATTTATCATAAGTTCACATTAGAATCTACATTTCCTATTTTAATTTACAGCAATTCTTAATTCTGAAGAAAACCACCATAAGTTAAATCCAAAAAATAATATAAAGCCGAATTCGAAAAGAAATATAAGAGATAAAATCATAGATTAATTTGAACTGTTGTTAGTTTTCATTATTATTAGCTTCATTTTTGATAAATTAAGTATTCATTTATTTTAAATGATTTGAAGTATAATTGCCTGCACTTCAACTAATTGCTAAGTAGATATTTTCGCACATATTTAATATTTATTTACAGATCGCTTAAAGCATGATCGTCATAAAGCGTGAAATTCTTATTTTTGTACTTTTTTGCAATTTAAATGAAATATTAATGAAAATTAAGTATAAACTAAGACTATTCCTATTTAAAATATTTTTCTTTCCATAAAGACAGAACAAGTCTTGCTGAATTATTAACTTCAGTCCATTTCAGACATCTATTCCAGACAGTTTTATTTCTTTCTTGTTCAAGTTTGCATTATCTACTTAAAAATTATTGAAACGTAGACCTATAATTCGCATATAAAAGCTAAAAAATAAACGAGCGCTTATTAATGTTTAATTCAAATTCCGATTCAAATCCAAATTGCATTCTGATTTTGAACTTTCTTTTTCATGAAAACTTAGATAAAAATTTTAATTGTTTGGAACAGACAAACTCTTTTTGGATTGAGAAAAAAATAATGATGGCAAAAACAAGTTTAAGTCTGCGACTTCAGCATAAAAAAGGCAATGGAAGAAATCATGCATATATCAACTTTAAAAGACCGAAGAAAAAATACGTGTATTTAATAAAATTAATGTACTCACTTTTAAGCTCTGTTTTCGTTTGAATTTTTTCATAAATGTAACTTCTTCTAATGCCTTTTTTGTCTAGATATATCCTGAAAACTTGTATTATATGCGAGAACCTCAACAGCAAAAGTTTCCTCGCGAAGTTATTTTCTGAAAGAAATTACAATTATTTAGAGTTTGTATTGGAATCGGATTGACAAATTAGTTGGTTTATTTGAATACAGTTTAATTAACTGTATATCTTATATACCAGATATAAGAAATTACAATTTTTGGGGTATGAAATGATATTAAATTAATTACTTTTTTTCTGTTACGAGCTTAGTAAAAAAAAACGATGACTTTGATAATTTAATATCTGAACCTGGTTACATTTAATTTATATTTAGCTGGGGATTCTTGGAAAATGAATGATCCGGTTACTTACAACAAATGTCATTAACAAAAAAATTTCTGTGTTGAAACTACGGTAAGAATAAATGATCGACCGACTCGCCATAAAAATGAAATTCTGCTAACTTTCATTCTTTTCAATTTTTAAAATTTTATATGAGTATTTAGAAGCTTAGTACCTTCATAAATAAAGAAATACGTGTGAATGAATCAGGAAAAAAATTGGTGCAGTGTTTTTTCTTGCAAGGAATGTTATGTGAATTATACATTGTCGCTTAACAAGCAACACCATCGCTCTCATTTTTTTTGAAATTTCAAAGAGGAAGAAAATACTCAATTTTTCTGAACCAATAATGAATATTTCTGAATTTATTTAACATCTGATCTAAACATGAGACCACATGCTCCTACCATATGTGAAAAAATTCAGAAATATCTGTTATTTGTTGCAAAAAATTGAGTATTTTCTTCCTCTTTGAAATTTCAAAAAATGGAGATAGATGGTGTTGCTTGTTAAGCGACGACATGGTAAATAAGTGATGAAATATGAATTTATTAGTATGTTTCGGAAAATAGCAATCAGTGAAAAATTTGGACATTCTTAACTCAAGAAAGGAATTATAATATTGAAGGACAGTTGAATTCTCAGATAATTATCGTGTTTCTAATATGCCACTATAGAACTGAAGAAGGGTCAGGAATGTGTTTGATAGCAGCTACTGATCTCGATAAAAACCACTTGAAGGGTTGTAACATGGAATGAATCAATGACACATTCAATAAATATTATAAGAAACATAGTAAATGGTATAAAAAGGGCTTCAGCTAATGAAAATTTAAATTGGTACCTCAAAAGAGCAGATCTGAAAAACTTGTTTCAGAATATATGATTAGCACAAATATTTTTTTGCCGATTCTCGAAACAGTTTGTGGTCTACGTAGCATGTGGTATCACGTGTAATACGTAAATACATTAAAATATCATTTGATTGAATGTGATCTTGATGAGTAGTATTTGATTTTCATTCTTTTCTTAAGAAATATTTAACAGGCATTCATTTAATCAAATCAAAATATTCTAAAATAAAATAAGTGTACCAAAGCAGCACCTTCTGTATCTATCTATAGGAAATCTACCACGCTTTATTCATTTCCTATTGCGCTTATGAAGTGAGAATGCATGAATAAGGCATTTCAAGCATGAATAAGGCATGTACACGTGGCCTAAGGCTTCAAACATAGAACCTTATGAATAAAGATGCAAGAGATATTCAGCGATTGTTAATTTATGTTGGCAGGCAATATCAGTTCACTGTGTAATTGTGAACAGTCGTGAGTTAGAAGGTTTCTTCAATGCATTATCTGTCTGAACTGTTAGTGATCCTCTACGAGTTTCATAATATGTTTGGTAACCTTCTGCGGAAACAATAGTATTCAATAGTCAGGAACTTTAATAGTGGAAGGTATGTGAGTGGAATTTTAATGAAGATTGGAAGATTTGAATAGTTTCGATGAAAATTTCTAAGGTTTTGGTTAAATTAATTTTTAATAAAGTTAAGAATTTGATGTCTGCTGTCTACCCTACAGTATCTTATAACGAACAATACTTTAGAAGCTTTATTTTCAAACTTTTATCTCCGCGATTTGGTATTTCAAAATATTATATATATTTTTGTATCTCTGTTTTCTTTTAATTTCTTTCTGGCAAAGACATCGATATATGTAAGACCAAATAAATAGTGAGGAGGAGAGGAAAGGAAGAATTATTCTCGATGGCCGATTTGTTGAATTCAGTTATTAGAATTTTTTTGTGTGTGAGAGGGAACTCCATGGAATTCGCATGCACCTTAGTTTAACCTTGGGTATTTTCCCGTTTCCGTGTACTTAAGAGAGCATTTTAGTTCACTCATCGACCGCTAGATGACGATGTAAACTGTGACTGTTTCCTATTGAAAGATTGATAGTCAATTCCTAAGAGAGGAAACCCAAGGGCATCATCAAAATGTTCAATAAATTTTTTGATTTAAAGTTTCAGGCAATTTTTTAATGAAATAAAAAGTTGAAATCAAAATTGAGCATATAAAGAACGTATCAATTTCAAATGTAGAAGGTGTATGAAAATTTATTTTGCTTTGCACTATTTTCAAAATTACTTAATTCAATAACTCATAATTGGAAGTTTTATTTTCTCAGGTGATATTTATTTCTATAAAATGAGATAAATCATCAGTTTTAAAGATATAAATAAAATTTCAAAGTTGAAGGAGTAGCCCTTTTTCATATTTTTCCGTTGAGAATTGGTTAATTTTTATAATATGATGAATTTTTATATTATGGAACGTTGCGGATTTCCTACAGAATTTAAGAAACTATAATTCAGAAAACTCTGAATTTTACTTTCTGAATAAATAGTTTTTCTTATTAAAATTTCCCGCAATAGTTTTTGGTAAAATTATATTGAAAGTTAATTGGAAATACCATAGAAAAAATTAAAGAATTCTAAAGTTTCTTTGGAATCATATTTCGTTTTTAGAATGACTTTATTAATTAGATAATTTTTACTGAAGTTGTGATATATAAGGTTCAGAAGTTGTGATATATAAGGTTCTTTTATTTCCCCGAAAAAATGATTGCAGCCGTATCAGAATTATCATAATCGGTTCTTAAAGAATAAATCTAATAATTCCTTAATTTAAAAATACTTTCGATATAAAAGTTTAGTAGAAGCAATCTATATTTATAATTAAAAATAAATAACCATTTTGACTTTATTTGCATCAGTAAATATCAGCCAAATGTGCCCAATACTGTCTGAAATTTGCTCAAAAGTACCATGAGGCAAAGTGTGAATATACGACATCATTACATTTTGGGAGTAAATATCCTTTTTAAATACAGATAATATAAAATTTATTAAATATAACAGTCATTCATTCAATATTTTTCCATATAAGTCATATGTAATTTGATTGCAACGGAAAAAGGAGCCTATTTCGTGCGTAATAGGTGTAACTAATATTAAAGTCTTATTGCAATAATATTTCGTTTCTAGAACAACTATATTTATTAGATGATTTCTATAGAAAACGTAAAAAAACATGTTCAAGAGCAATAATTCTTATTTTCCCTTAAAAATGGCTGTTGTCATTTTTAGGCGCAAACAAGAACTATTACTTTTGAACATCATAGAATTTTCTTCATTTTCCATTCTCAGAACAACTCTAATAATTCAATATTTTAAAAAGAACTCTCGATATAAAAAAATTCAGTAGTAGTCATCTTTATTTCTATCTAAAAAGAAATAACCAGTTTTGGCTTTATTTGTACCAGTAAATATCAACCGTAACTGTCTAATGCAGTCTGAATTTTACTCAAAAGTACCATGAGACAAAATTGTCATACCCGACATTATTGCCTTTTGGGAGTAAATATCTCTTTAAAATGCGGCTTGAGATGCAGATAATGTGAAAATCGTGGAGACGAATAAGAATGAAGGCTAGACGTGCTTATTTATTCATATAAAGTGAACTTTTACTTCTTAGCCACCTGAATTTTATATTACTAGTCTTAAAATTCATGGACAGCCCTAAGACCAAAAACTTATTTAAATGAGTCTGAAGTAGAGAATTTATATGCCAAATTGTATATCCAGGGCTACAACTACATTTAGATTTTCTTGATAAGGATTAGAACAGCAGCTGTTTGTTTGCACAAAAATAACGAATAAACATTTGTCCTGTTATTGCTATTCCAAGCTATTTCTGTTAACAAAATTACGATGATGGAGTATTAAAAGAAGATATATTTGAATGTTTTTGAGTGTTTAACCAAATTTTTCCAACGATAAAATTTTCATGTAGTGTAAAAATTCTTCGTTCATATGGGTATGAAGAATTTAAGCGATTCAGATTTGTATTGTTTTCAATATAAATTTGCGTTCCGAAACAAGACTTTTATCCGTATTGAATGTACTTAGAATTAGTATCAAAACTTAATGCTTCACTCATACTTAAATATGCCTCGGTGTATGTTTGTAGGCTGGCATGATGTAAAATCTTAACACGGTTGCCTGATGGTAAGGTCTCGTGTTCGGAGTACCAAGTTCGAAACTCGATTCTACTGAATAACCGCCATGTAAGCGGGCCTGGTGCACTCTAAATCCGTCAGGTCAAATGTACTCTCGCTGGTGTGGAGTGGAAATTTGGAGAAGGGGTGCTCGTTCAGATGTCGTCCTCGTCATCTGACCGTAGTTCAAAATTAGGAATTTCGTCCCAAAATAGCCTTCACGTTGCTTCAAAATGGGACGTAAATATAACTGAATTAAACGGTATAAAATGGCATTAATGAAAATGGAGAGAATTTCTTTTATATAGCGATTTATATTACTTAAAGAAATAACTTGAACTGAATTTTTCGAAATAATACTAATTATATTATAATGTCTTCTGTTTTTTTGATATTTTGGGGGATTTTTAAGATGTGAGTGAAAAAGTGACTTCTCATGTTCAATTTTCTACGATATCTATGAATAATTTCAGTTGGGAACAAAATTTAAATTTTCAAATTCACACACGCACCTTCAATAACAAGAATACACAAAAAAGATCTGAAAACTCAAGCTCATTCACTTTCCTGGAAGAAACATTTAGAACAAATTTTTCTGAAGATACAAATTCTTAAAAACAGGGAAAGGAGAAGTTATTTGCTCGTTATTATATAACTAAAGATATAAATGATAAAGTACTTTCATAGGATCTAAAAGAAAAGATTCTCTGTCACAAATCATAATATTAAAGATTTTCACCGGGAAATTCGTGTTCAAATTGAAAGAAAGTTATTTTGTCATTCGATATTATCAACTGGTATTTGATCAAAACGTTCAGGGAGTGAAACCTCCAAGAAATACTAGAAAGATATAATTTCCTACCAATAGTAATAGCACAAGTTATTTGCTTATCATTAACTTACTGAAGATATAAATTATTAAGTTTGAAAAAGTTCTTTAGGAAAATATTCTCACTCAGAATTCATGATTTTTAAGATTTTTCACAAAGAAATTCATGTTCAAACTGAAAGAAAGTTATTTTGTCAGTTGGTATTATCAATTGGTATTTGATCAAAACATAGCGTGGGATGAAACCTACAAGTAATGTAAGTCTCGCTTTCTTTTATATAAAAAAGAGAAAAAGGAAGAAAAAACAATTCACGATCAGAAGCAAACAAATGAAAAATACTATGAAGAAAGTAATCTGAAATTCAGGGCAAGAACTTCTCTTTTTACCTCATCTTTTTTGAAGTATTTGAAAGTATAAAAAATAATAAATCGAAATTTTAAGCCAGATCACAATGTATAGAATCGTCACTCTCGATGATGTTCCAAAGAAATTGTAGACTGAGGTTAATTTAAAATTTTGCGAAACGCTTGCTACTTCTTGTAGATACAGAATCTCGTCTGAAATTTGAAATGGAAAATCTTGATAGGAAAGGAAAAAACTTTTCTCATTTTAGTCAGCTCTATAGAATGAAAAGAATTTCACTTCCAACTATTTTCTTTTATGCACCTCCAACACTTTTCTCATCTACATGCGAAAATGTGACAGTGAATGTTTAGTATATGTTTCTGATAAACACTTTGGTTTTATATCTGTTTTATATCTTTTACCGAAAGCACCGTTGTTTGTTGTATTTTAAAACAAATGAGACTAGACAGTGCCTGAAGGTTTAATTCATTATTTAACTTTATCCCCTTTTTGGGGTGCTTGCTTTATTTTTATTTTTTGCCTAAACAGTGGAATTTTTAGTTTTGATTGTTGCATCTAAATATTCAGCTGACTGCTATAAAAGTTACAAATCCAATAAAAGTAATTTTCTAATTAAAAAGATAATTAATTCTAATTAAAATTTAATTAATCAGTTCTAATTAAAGATTTCAGAAATAGCATTTCCTTTCATATTTCATTCATGTTATCATATTAATGTAAATGTTTTTGAAAAAATGAAATAATAGAGTTTTGGCTTATAATGGGTTGAGGTAAAGTGTTTAATATACTGTCTTGATTTTGTATTTTCAAGTAATTTCAACAATTTAGTTTTGATTTTAAATTTGTTATTTTCCTTTTAATTGTTTGCGTAGAAAGTTATTCCTATTTTAAATTTACTATTTAGATTTTCTATCACATAACTGTTATTATTTTCATCCGAAGCTTCCTGTGTTCCATTTTAATTGTTATAGGAGAATACTAGCGGGAAAGAAGCTTTTACAGAATTGGACGGAGAACTGAATTGAGGAAAATTGTTCTTCAGAATTTTGAAATTTCTCAACAATTCTAGGAAAATGTTGAATAGAATGATAATGCAATAATATCGCTAAAAATTATTTTTATGACTATTTCTAGGCGTTTGATTTTAATTCGATTTCGATTTAAATTTGTTGCTTTCTTTTTTATTGTTTGCATTGAACATTATTCCTATTTAAAGTTGACTGTTTAAGTCGCATAGCTATTATCGCATCCAATGTTATCCATGTGCTAACTTACCTTGTATAGGAGAGTACTAGCCGTAAAGCAGCTTTTACAGAATTGGACGGAGAACTGAATGGGGGAAAATGTTCAGAATTCAATAAATATTAAATTACAGCTGATTGAACAATTATAACAATTATACATGTTTAAACTGTTACTTAATTAATTCGAATAGTCATTAATTTAATAATTTTGCTACATAATTAATTTGTAATTTGATAGTAGTTAGGAAAAGAAATGATTTTGTGTGTAGTAGGTGTAATCAACTTTTATGAAAATTAATTTTATCTTAGGCGAGTAGAAAGTCATTAAAAATAAAAAAAATCCTACTTTTTAGTACACTAATATAAATGTGTTTTTAAAAACTGCTTTTATTAATTGCTCGTTTTGTTATCTTTCAATTAAATTGCTTAATTACTTTAATCTTCAATCAGTATTCTATTTTTGTACTTTTTTTCATGAAATTATTATCATTATTATTATTTTACTCATAAAACAATTCCAAACCCTACAAATCCTCTCTAGTCCCTACTTTTATATTAACTCTTTAAATTTGTTTACCTAAAAATTGTAGTAAGCTGTTTTTTATCTCATTGGAAAGCATTATCTATTTTTTACCTCAACGAATTCAAAATGTCAAATGTCAGATTAAATATTCACAGTGAATAAAATATTCGAATGAAAATAGTAAGCGGAACTGCTTTTACAGTTTACTGGTAAGCAAAAAATAATTTATACAATTTATCTTATTTAAACATACAACATGAGTTTCTTTGAAAAAATCCTAAAAAAATGAAAAAAAAGTTTATTTTATTTAAACGCTATGAAAGAAGGCATGAAAAAAAAATCAAATTTAATAAAATAGTGTAAAAAACGTTTCGTAATTTTCACATTTGCTAAATGATACAATGTATAAAATATATATCTGACCCCAATTACTCTAAACAATTAAATTCCCTCGCTACACTTTCTTAAGAATTAGTTTTAAATCCCAACTATTGTTACAAATATAAATGATTTAAGTTACTTGAATATTAAGACATCGTGTAAAATGTGGTATAATATTCTTTTGTCCTTAGTTATTAGTTTTATCACACGCAAAATTGATTACCTAAAACGCTTCTACTCGCATATTAGTTCCTTATTAAACCTTATGGGATTAATTAATAAATGAATCAACAATGATAAGCCATCCTGGAGTGACTTAGGTTGTCGGCTTTATATCGTGGTGTTTCCGCTAGCGCTCTCTAATTGAGGAGATGTTATTATAATAACTTATTCAGTCATGTGCTCTTAATTCAACTAAAGATGATAGCAGAACTTATTAAAACTAGATATCTTTAACCGTAGAAATTTTAAACTGTATACATGGATGCATTTATTTGAGAAGTTTAATTTTCGAACCAACACGTCGCTTAAAATTAAAACTAACATATTTTTCATCAAATTTACATCATTGTTTGAATTATCTCCAGTGTGAATTAAAAATAAAAAAATCTGTTGTGAATTATGTTCATCATTAAAATTATATATGATATATGATTCGTGAAAAGAAAACTCTATTTCTTCTTAATGCCGATATACGTGTGGGATGAATAAAATTTAATTTTTATTGGTATGAATAGTATTGTTGGAATTATATCTTGTGTGAATTATGAATTATAAAAACTGATTATGAATAATGTTCATCATAAAACAACAAATGATATATACTTCGTAAAAAATCTTGGTTTCTTCTTAATGTCGAAGTATATATTCGACAGAATACAACTTAATTTTTATGCTGGTGATATTATTTAAAATGGCCTTTTAAATTTGTATATGTGTTAAAAATGATTTGTTTTTCTACAAAAATCAAACGTGTAAAATGAATTGCTTCTTATCAACTTCTTTTTATACTTTAATAAGTTTGAAAAGAAGTTCAAAGGGAGTTTTAGATTAGACTGATCAAAAACAAAATATTTAGTAAGTTGCTTTTAAATTTGCGACGCTATTTGTCTTGTTGAAGATAAAGTTTCTTCAAAGCTCTACAAAGGAGATTATCTTTCACACCATTATGCTTTACTACTTTTTCTTCTGCTTAAATCTCCTGGTTTCTTCTATGGCTATCTACTTTATCTCACAATCCTCTAAAAGTTCAAAAACTTCTTCCCCCCGATAAAGCTATTCAATAAATATACATCTATAAATATTTAAGCAGATAATTTGAAGAAACCATAGTTATCCACGTTGAAGTCGCTGAATTCTCAATGATGTTAGCATAAATGTTAACATCATCAGGTAATATGAATCAGTTTAAAAATGCAAATGTATGGTTAATCTTACCACTAGATAGATCGATGTATTAAAATATCTGTATTTTAAAGAAAAGAAGGAAAAACAGCTGCAAAGTGTTGATAGAGGACTTCTTGTTAATTTCTTGTGTACGAAGTATAGACAGAGAAAGTATTTTCATTGTGAAAAAAATTATCCTGAGATTTTGATGAACCTCCAGGTTTTAGATTTCCCCGAGTCCGAAATAAACATTTCTTGAATTGTATATGTATGTCTGTGAACACAACAACTCAAAACGCAATGAACTAGAAATAAGAAATTAGGTATACATGGTCTTTGCACCAAAATTGCAGACTGCTATCAAATTTCGGGCGAAATTCGCCAACGGGAAGTCTGCTTGTCCACATGCATCTAAACACGATAACTCAAAAACTCAACGAGCTAGAAGTAAGAAATTAGACAGATTTTAGATATATTCTTTGCACCAAATTTGTAGTTCCTATCAAATTTCGGGCGAAATTCGTCAGCGGGGAATCTATCCTTCCTCATGAATCTAAACACGATAACTCAAAACCGCAGTGAACTAGATGGATAACATCTGTTATATGGTCTTATCATCAGATTTACAGATTTGTACCGAATTTATCTAATGATAGATTGTCTGTCCGTCTGTCTATTCTTTGGTAAGTGAACACGATAAATCAACAACACAAACAAGCTAGATAAATGAAGTTTGGTATGCGGTCATGGCATTATAGTTGTTAATATGTATAAAATTTTGGATTCAACCGGCCAAAGAGAATGGCCTCTCGGTCTAAATGCATACTTGATTCTCTTTTCTGTTGTACGAAGCTTAACAGAAAAACGTATTGTGTACGCATACGAGAAAGTAAAGTAAATAACATTTCCAAATGTTTAAATTCCCTACGTAACTGCCTCTGCTGGGTCTTAAAATTTCACTCGAAAGGCAGTAATAACGTTCTAACGTATCATAATCTGGATCATACACGATTTGAGCTTTATCTTATTAGCACCAAAGCTAGTTAAACCACTTTGAGGATTTATGTGTTGGCGGTAAAATGATCCATGCAAAATTCTTTAAAAGTTTATTTTATCAAAATTAATTAATCAAATCAATAACTGGGTCTATTTGGAATTTTAAAATTCGCACCAAAATGTTAGCAATATGCTATTTTTATTACTTTGAATCATTTATGTGTTGGGGGTGAATATTATGAATAAAATATTCTTCAAGTTCATTCAAAAATTCTTGCAAAGTTCATTTTATCAAAATTAGTTAATCAAGTCATTAACTGGAAAAGTTTGGAAATTTATACTAAGATTAATAAATAACTAGTTGCTTCCAGCTGAGAATATGAAATATGTTCTAAAAAATACTTGATGTAATACGGAATCTCATCCCGAGTGTTAAATTGCATATTTCGCGTTATAACAACTCTTGATAATTAAGATGTATCTGTTATTACAAGTTCCTAAATCATCCCTAATACAATTTGCCAGCAAAACCATTTATCTCAAGCATATCTGAAAGGTATTTAATCCTGTTACTTAGAATTTAGCGAATTTTCATAACCTTCAGTACACGTGTCTTGTTGAAAAAAATGACCACTGGAAAAAAATTGACGTAAAAGGAATTCTTAATGAACCTAATGCTCTTAGAAAACAAGTTTTTACTTCCGAAGAGCGGATCTTAGTAAGTCATTAACCAAATGAAGCTTGCATTGCCTAGCTTTCCATCAATGGCTTTAGTTCCAATTTATTTCTAAACAAGAAGTCCCTCGTCGTATAAAAACATCGGCAACGTGACCTGATCTTTAACGAAGGTGAATGTCAGAATTTAGTCCCGTCTTTCATACAGAAAAGAATGAATAAGATGGCGGAAGATGATAAAAAAATAACGTGGTCTTATTACGTTTAAAGCACGCGCGTTTTACTTCAGGTACCCTAAGGGAGATTTCACTCTTAGCACTGGTGATATTTATATCGATTTTGTTAAGACAGGGTTGTTTTTTGTGTTTCTGTCGTTTTGATACTGAAGTTGAAGGAAAAGAAGACAGCAGGATCCATTTTTTCATTGTTATTTTTCAGTTCTGGATGCAACATGTTTGTGATCGAGGCCTTTCTTCCCCTAAAAATAAGAAGTTTTAAGTGGAAAAGATTATTTGTGATTTTACCTATCGTTTTAAGATCTATATTATTGCTTATTTTATGAAACCGCTTTCCACACGAAGAGATATCACTTCTCAATAACGGGTAAAAAATATTCTTTATTGGGGAAACTTATATTTTAAGAATAGCAAACCTATTATATTAGTAAATTTCAGATAACGTTTAATAGTTTACGAGCTTTATGTTAAGACTGGCAGAGATTTTTTTGATTGTCCTGGATTTCTAAGAAAATTCATTAAAATATATTGTAAGATTTTCATTTAATATTTACGAAGAGATAGCCGTATTAGTAAAAATATTGTGATGGTCGTTTGATATTTATATAGATGTCCAGTGTGTAAGGCCAAAGATACTTTCATTTTTTTGCTGTGTTTTGTTCAACCGACTTGATACATTTTTTTTCCTGTAAAAAATATTTTCAAAGCTTAAAACCGCTTCCTTCAATAAAAAATTAAAACAGATACCACAAATTAATATAAATAGTGAAAATATCTAAACAATGGTATTTATAATCGTAATAAATATTTAAAAAGAAAAAAATTTAGAAAATATTCATATTTAATCACTTGAATGCTAGATTCCTTTTTTTCTACAAAAGTTCCTTAAGTATTTTTATTTTCTATAAAGAATTTTGGAATGTGAAAATTTATCATAAATTATAGTGTGAATAGTAATTACTACAACAAGTCTGATTCAAGATAAGATAAAAAAATATTTAAGATAGTTGAGATAATACTTTTGATAGTTTCATTTGGCTGTTATAGCTTATTCCAACACATATACATTTGCCCCGACTTAATACAACAAATAGAACCGAAACACAGATTACGATTGTAATCAACTCTAATCAAGTAAATACATAAAAATTACTATTAAATAATTAATTGCTGACAGTTTTTTTGACAGAAAAAATGGTCATCAGACGAGTTACATGTTTATGGATGTCGAATTGAAACAGGCAAAACGCGAAGTAAATTAAATACAAATATTAAAATAAATATATAAATATGACGTACAGATATTAAAATAAATATGTAAATATGACGTACAAATATTACATAAACAACAAAAAGAACTCTTTTTAAGGATTCAAAAATGAAACACATAAATATCAAAGTCAGTAATTTGAAAGCATCCTTGATTTTATTTGAATTTTTAGATTAAAATCCCATCTGAAACTAGACGAGGGCTACTTTCACTACTTTCAGAACTCACAGGTTCGGCCAAATTTTCAAAACGTCCCAATTTTGAAGAAGTTCCCTTATAGCTTTTAAATATTACCAGCCACATATATTTAGATTTGAAAGTTTCCTAAATTCACTTACTGACGGTTTTTCGTTCGGAGAATACATCTCATTTTCTTATTCAGTATTTCGTTACAAGAGTATTATTTTGTTATTTCAAGCATACGGAATAACGGATAATTATGCAGCAAACAAAGTCAGAATGATAGTTTTAAAATCTTGCAGTTCATTTTGCCTTGTATTTTCCGTCAACAAGATAAAATTTCTTTATTCAAGATACAAAAAAGTTAGGCCAATTAATATGCATATTTTGCCAACTCATAAATTAAAAAAGAAAGAATGCAAAGCGCACTGAATTACGTTTGTTTTCTTCAAACCAAAACGTTTAATATTTTAATCAAGCAGAAATATTATAATTGATTGCTTTTCAAATGTATGATAGAATGGTGTCGAAATTAGCAGCACATTTTCAGTTTTTACTTCGTAAGTCTGTGAGACAAACCAAAACTTGTTGGAGGTAAGAAATTATTCCTGCTTTGGAATGATGAGAAATAAAGAATATCTCAATAAATGTTTCATTTAGTTTGAAACAATCATCTATCAGAATTTTAAATCATCTGTATTTCTTTTGTACTACAAATATTAATATTCTTGTTTTTGTATTGAATTTAGTACTGCTTTCTATTTAAATTGTTTCCTAAACATTTTTATTTTTTCTTTAAAAAACATTATACAGATGAAATAATTAATGGCGGGAAACAGTATTTCAAGTGCTCATAATTTTGACGTTTTTTCTTCAGTTTCCAGTTGTAAATTTATGTTTAAAATTGGCTTCAAAGATACGAAGTTTTAAGTTTTGAATGAATTTGTGAATGAACTTCTTACTTGTGGAGGGATGAATATTTTTTGAACTTCGATTCTTTTTTTTACAGATTGTATATCAATTTTCGGTGAATGCAATTTTTGTCTCAATTTAAAACATTTCCAATTATACGTTTTATAGATTAAACAAATAAATAATTATTTTTGAATAAAATATTTACGGAAATACTGTAGTTAAATAGCTAATCCTTTAAATATAAACAGTCATTGTCTTGGTTTTTTAAAATTAAATAAGCCTGGAAGTATGTATATTTCAGTTGCTTGATTTGGTAAGGGTTGGAAAGAGACTTTCTTAAGATTATTAACTAGGGATTTGTATGTGACTATTTAATATCATTGACTTTGCACTAGAATTCATTAATATTACGACTTTTGTTAATGATTTGATAATAAAAATAAGCGAAATCTATAAAAAATTAAAAAGAGTTAAAAAAAGAAGAGAAAAATGCCTAAAATTTCTGTAAATGAAATGATTTCAAACATCACAAAAGAATAATTTTATTTAAAATAAAACTGACTCTATGCATGTTCATCCGAAAACTACAGAATATAATGAATTAGTGAATAAAATAAAAAAAAAACTTACATTTATAACTTGAATTTCTCAATTAATTTATAAAATATTTTACTTTATAACAACTACGAAGCTAAATTATTTCATAAAATTTAAAAGAATAAATAACAAACTCAGCACGCAAATAAGCACTTAATAAAAAATGGATTTGTATTTTTATGATAATATGACAACTAGAAAATAATGAGCTAGTAAGTAGAAACATATAATACACATTTATTACCTGAATTTATAAGCAGATTTAACAAATAATTTAATTTACTACAACTTCGAGTTTTACTGATTTATAAACTTCAGAAGCCCATGATAATAAATTAAACGATGTTAGTAATCAACAAATGAAAAATGGATTTTCATTTGCTCTAAGTTGAAATTTCTCTATTCATCGAAATTCTGTAATGTGTTCTACGGCATACAAAACCTTTATCACTACTCCCTTTGACCTTTGTATCATGCAACTCAATTTCTTCCTGGGATTTATTGGACGCACCGGTAACTTAGACGGAACTTAACATCAATTGAAGAATTTGTGCTTCAGTAACATATCTTCGAGGTTTGATCGATAATAGAATAAAGCCGTCGACGAAGTGATGCAATTAGATATGTGTTACGGTTCTTGCTTTAAGCAACTTCGTTGCAGATCGTTATTAAACTAAAAGGCAAAGTTAAATGATTACTTTTTTTAACATTAGAGGAGAAGGAATGGAAAAAATAAAATAGGGCCATTAGTTTTTTTCGTTATGTCTTAGTTGCCGATTATTTGCATTTCAGAAAACATTTAGTTCAAAATTCGTTTTCTAAAATTAAATTGTCTTTTTGCTAAGACAAAGCATTTCTTAACATCGTAACTTTTTGGCTCAGATTATATCAACGTTCTTATGGGTCATTCGAAAAAAAAGTTGCTTTTTACAGTCCCGGGGTGATAAAAATTAGAACGTGCAACAAGTGTCCTAATACTTTTGTTCTTATGTATAATTTAAATTTTAAGAAAGCTATTCAATACGTTTCTATTAAAATAGTTTTACTATTTAACTCTCATTTGTCAACGAATATAAGACAAAAGTCCCCTACACATGAAATTCAAAATAATATTCACTGAAACTCAAGCAATTTTTTAAAAAATTGCATAACTTTCAGTAGTAACTAGTTTAAAGTCTCTAGTTAAGGTCTAACCTAACACTTTTTTAAAAAAATTATTTTTACTTAGTAATTAATTTTTACACTTTGTCCCCAGTCAAATACGTCTCCTTCCGTGGACAAAGAAAATAACTTTTAAAAAATATCATAAATGGCAGCTCATGTCAAATATTCATGAAAGAGTTTATAAGAGAGGCAGGCAATTTGTTCTTTAAGGAAAAAATTTCGTTCTATTGCGAATTTATTGAATAAATTCCAATTTATTAGTACCATTTAGAGCTTAGTAAAGTTCTCAGGGTCCATGCCGTGGGCATCATAAATAAGTTAAGAGAAATCTAATTTATGATTAAAATACAAAATTTTGATATATTTAGTATCGAATTTAATAAAAATAAGTGTACCACTTTAGCCACCTAAAAACCAAAGGACTTAAAAATTCAAAACTTAGTTTTTGTCTCCTCCGTAGAATTCCCCTTCGTGGACACAGCATCTCCACAGACAGGACGGCATTGTCAATGACAAAATCTCAAAAATCATGATACAGTTAGATAAATTAAAATAATATTAATTAAAAGTTCTTTGGTAGATATTTTTTATGAAATTAGTGATTTTCTTTTGTATTAAAAAAATTAAAATTGAAATTATATTCTCTAAAGGAATTAAGGTAAACAATTCATATAGAATATTTATAATATTAAAACTTCAATAATGTATAAAAACATTTTAATAGATAAATTTATTTTTATAAAAAATGGGAATATCAAAAAAATACGTATATAAAAATATATAGAAACTTAATACGAGACTTACTAGATTGTTTATTAATAAATAAATATATGATATTCCTTAATATAGTATATAATTGATTACGTTCCTGCAAAATGTTGACTTTTATTTATTTGAAATTGTTTGTAAATATTATTTAACTAATGCACAGTCAGTGCCATTATTTTAAAAGTTCTATATATTTTAAAATATAAAGTTTTCTTGCACTGGTTTTTAAAAACCAATTTTATTGTTTAATTATAAGAAATAAACCTATACCAAATCTTCCCAATAATTAATCAATCATACTTTCGTTTAAAATGCAAAAATTCCGTTGACTATCATGTCTCCTTCATAGACAGGTCAAAAATTTTAAAACAAAAAAAACAGTGAAAAATAAAATAGAAAACTTGTTCACTAATATAATGTTATTTATTAAGCTTAAAAGGAAACATCCATGCTATTTTTAAGATTTTTTTGCATAGTTTTGTAAAATAAAATTTTTATAGCTATTTGTACCTTTTTCATGAGAATGACCCTTATAATTATTTTGATCATATATTCATTTTATTTCATCTGAGACCCATAAAATTAATTCAGCATTGCCTGATTTTTTATGAGGGTAAAATACAGAAAAATAATTTAAAAAATTAATTTTAGCTTAAATTTTAATAAATATAAGCTAATTTAAAAAGCCAAGAAGTTTTTAATGTGTAAAATTGTAATAATTTTACTTTAAGAAAGGGTAAACTATGAAAAAATTTGACTAAAGAAATCAAAATTCGGAATAAAAGTTCTACAATATGCTGAATGGAAAAAACTACGATTTTTTAAAATAAATTAATGCTTCAGGAGGTAAGTATTTGATGCTTATAGACGAAACTACTAGTGTCTATCAGGAATCTCTCGTATCAGTGGAAACAAACCAATTAGGTCGTGCGATTTATATACGTGGTAAGAGATTAAATTCTTTCATGTATTCTGATTTAATACAGATCTAGGCAATACAGGCTCGATTATAGAGATCTAAAGGAAGTTTCCCTGTTGTGAAAGTAAATTACCTAAGTGATTTTACTTTCCATCTTTTCTATTAAATCTTTAGATTCTAAACTGCTGTAATATCATTCGAAAACAGTTTCTAAAGTATGATATATAGAAGGCTCAGAGTTAAAGTCGACTAAGTTCATGAGATTTATTTCTGAGAAAACAGCTCTTTCAAAGTTGAACAGCTGCATTTAAAATAACAGTGGACTTCTAATTGTTCTTGCTGCCTGGTGTATAGAAATTGAACTATGGACTTGAATACTTATTACTAAGAAAACATCATTTCTCCTCTACCATGGCAGTGTTAGTGAGAAATGGGCTAAACGTGGACTTGGTCCACTATAATTATGAACCCTCTATATATGTATAGATTTAATATTGGCTGCGCATTTGAACCCATCTTTAAATTCTTAGGCATGAAATAATGTACAAAAGTCAATTTCTACCTGTGAGTTACAAATAAAAATTTGTGCACATTATTATTTTTGAGCTCACAGAGAAACAAAAAATTCTTAAAATTTTAAATCATTGCATTTGTAATTGAAATTCTTTAATCATTTACTGATACATTTCACCGAAAAAGTTTCCTTCTAAGGTGAAGGAAATCCTAAAGTGCCTGTTAAAATGTGAAAGTAGAAATGAAATATTCAAACGCCAGATTAAGTCATACAGGCCGTATCTTGTATTTTCCAACGACATGTTTCTTTCAGTAATTGCTCACAAACACACATACACCAAACCGCTATCATTCGAACAGAATGAAAAAAACGATCTCGATGAAAAAAACGAGACAAGTACCGATGGAGCCACTAAGCAGTTAAACAGCTCTTGTCTCATCAGAGCTCACGCGGCACCGTAATCTTTGATCAGATGAAAGTGGAATGAATTTTGCAGAAGGCACTGTCTGTGTGCCACAGGTGGAAAGATCCCTTGATCACTTAGTCGAGTTTCTTTCTCTTTGCTACTCATTGGGGGATTAGAAACAACGTCTCCAGGGACCTTGTTGCCATGCCAACAACTGGATCTCTAACACGCCCAACGAGCCACAGCCTAATGAAAGAAGTACTACCAAGCCTACTTCTATGATCATATTTTGTTTTCGCGACGTTTTATCTAGCGTCACGTCACCTGTCCAACGACTCGGTTTATTAACGGGAATATACACCCCCATTGTTACGGGTAACGGCTGAGTTTGACTGTCCCTCGTGAAATGATGTATGAACCGACCTGTATGGTCTCCAAATCAATTCATGCTGTGCCCACCACGTTCACCTCTGGGATGAAGGAGGGTTGCTGCATAATATTACCCCGAAACTCATGTTTAAATCATTTACTGTTTCCCAGAAAGACGGATGGAATCAATTGAATCATGAGGTGACATCTGTTTCGTGAGTAGAAAGCGTAGAGTCGGGAATGCACAGCACTTTCATGGCTTTTGAAAAATAGTGAATTTTGTTCAATATCATCTTGTAATTGAAGATATCAGTTATCACCACTTAAGTAAATGAATATTAAAATATAATCAACTTAAATGCAATTTAAGTACTGAAAAATAGCTTTTGTTCCTCTTGCTGTTTAGGAAAAAAAAGTGATATGAGTTTTTCGATCTAGTAACCCAAATGCTTATTATTTTCTTTAACTTCAATGTGTGATCAAAGAGCAATTAAGTTATTCAGAACTATCTTACACGCAAAAAAATTTCCAAATGCATTTATAAACGATTGATGCCATTAACATTAGAAAATGAAAATAATTAATAAAATAAAATAAAGAATAATTCATTTTCTTGAGCAAAGAATAAGAGTTTGTTATTTTTTGTCTCAAAGGACGTTATTTGTATATAAGTTTTGCTTTAACACTTTATGAGCCGGTGCTTCTATATACAAGATATATTGTGTAGTCGGCGAGCTTAAGTTTTATCAAATAATGTAACAAATATGAATTATATGGAAACATTATTTATAAAATATGTTTGATGGAACAAATGCGTGATATATTGGCGTAGGCGTTCAAACACGTTTTGACTACTAGCATTTTAAAAACTAGAAATAATATGAAAATGTTCATTTTATTTCAAAACAAAATAAAAAAATTACATTATAGTGCTCAATAAGTTTTCCCAGAAATTTCATTTTTATAGATTTCACTACAACTGAGCATATCAACATCAAAACCTTACCAACGTTAATGTTAAATAAAATTTAAATTCGTTAAATGCTAAAAAATTAAAAACATTAAAAAAATTATATTCATTAAACGTTAAAAAAATTTTAATTCATTAATAGTTTTAAAAAATTAAAAAGTTAAGCAAAAATTAAATTCGTTAGACGTTAAAAATTTTAAAAAATTAAACACTAATTAAATTCGAAGAAAAGAAGAGAAAAAGAAAAAATTAAAACGTTAAACAAAAATTACTATACCATACGAACAAGAGCAGCCTAAGTAAAGCACAATCTTACTCTAACGGTTGACAATGTGTTGAAAATATCGAAAAACAGTTGCCTTGCATGTTTATTTCGTCCTATAACTATGTATATAAATGCAGAGCTGTCTTATATAAACAGAGTTATTTTGAGCTTTAATATTTATATCAGGTCGTATGCGTGAAAAAAATTGAACAAGCTAGTTCTCTTCGTTGTAACTGGTATATCACAGACATGACAGAAATAAATACGCATGTAAGCAGAATAAAATGTAAAATAGAGACACGATCATACCTTGCATCTTTTTGACCAGGCAGTTAACTAAATATTTTATATTATTCTTCCCGTGCTTTAATTGCTTTTTTGTTTTAAACATTCCAAAATATATATTGCCTGCAATCATTCAAAACTGAAATTTTGCTATTCTTATGAACATCTGGGTTAAAATTGTGTTAGTCTAAATTATAGAATTCAATCAATTTTTTTTAACATTTAGTCTATCCTTTTATGTCAATTGAAATGTAGGCCATAAAATAATAAAATCGAATACAAACAGTTAAAGAACAAGAAAATGACGAAGTGACTTTTAAGAAAGTAAATAATTTATGACCATCTCACATGAGGAGAAATTTTAGTCAATTTTCTATCATCATATATAGTGAGACATTTAACATTAAGTTTCTGAACACCTTACAAATAAATAATCTGAAGCGATAATTTTTGTACTTTATTTTTGGAGATTTACTACATTCCTTTTTCCATATTTCAAAAGTTATAGTTAATGTTTTTTTTTTCCAAGATGCTATAATATGAATACACTAAAGGATTTTGTATAATATAAGAAGACAACATAGCATAATTAAGGATCAGACATTTTATTACTTTTGCAGCAAGAAATAAAATATGCAATGTGTTTTTCAGAACAGGAAAAAAATGCCAGCGAAATATTATTAGCGATTTATTATGAGCATTTTAAGATGAAAAAAAATTATAATGCTCCTTCAAAATTTTGCCTTTATTCAATCTAAGACAAAGCAATGAATTATAGAATTTAGAATTCACCGGAAGAGATGCTGTTTAATTCCTTTTATGATTTACGTAACAATACCCATACTTTATTTTAAATTTATTAAATACTCTAATATTTAAAATAATGTGTGATTTATCCATATTAAATAATTGCATTTTCTTTATTGAGTTTTTAAAAGAAAGCATAACTTTCGTCAAAAAATATCATCATAATGAAAAAAAAATATTGAATCAACAATAAAACTCAATCAATGAATATTACTGCTGAACGAGAAATTATGAAATTCAAAACAAATCCTAATAGCAAAACATGAGTACCGAAGTCTTAATTGCCATAACACCTTTTCTAACTTTGGTGGAAAAAAAGTTCTACGCCAGCTTACGAGCTCCATAGAAAGAAGCTTTTATTATTAACTACGGTTGTACTATGGTAGAGACATTTTGCCACGGTATGTTGGAGATGATGGACCCTCCCAACGTTTATCGGATAATATACGATCTAATGTGTGAGCAATGTAATCAATTTACGCCACGCATGTCACCACGTTTCACGAATGACTAACTCCTGCTAACTCATTTGTTGGACTTATATTATAAGAGGTAGGAAAAAACTGTCACTGTCTCCCTCCCCAATCTTTTCGTCCCCTCATTTTTGACAAATTGAGTGGGGGGCGATTTTTTTTGTTGTGGTTTCCTCTATGACCTTTATCCCTCCGCATACAATGAAAAATAAAAGCAGTTTTGATAACGTGGGGACAGTGATTAACTGTTAACTTCAAAACGGCTGAATGTTATTTTAGTGATATGTAACATTTTAGTCAAATGTAACAATTTTCTTATGTATGATTAATATATTGCAAGCTACTGTATAATAAGATTTTTTTTCTTTTTTGATATGCGAAATAAAGAAAAACCAGAAATATCCTCTAATTTATTTGTTCTTTAAATATATATATTTACAGTTAAATACTGATAACCTTCTCGAAAATTAGAGCCATTAGGCTTCAGTTAATATTTTTTTGTTTTTTATTCAGCTGATATTTCTCTTCAATATTGATGAAACGGATGCAGGAAAAGTAAATTTTATACATTGATAAAGAGTTTCCGAACTGATTATGATGGAAACACAAAAAATTATTAGTTTTGAAATAAAACAAAAGAGGTATGCAAATTACGATTTACTATTTTTTTAGGCATAAGGATTGAAATAATTTTTTAAATTTTTTGTCAAATTAAATGAAAATGATTTTCCAGTAGTTTTTCCATGTGACCTGTATCTCTCTATACACAGAAACAATTTCGATATGGGGGGGGGGGATTTTCCTTTTCATAGTATTCGAAACATTATAAAATAAACATAGCTTTTATATTTCGGTTAAAAATAATAGTTCCTTAATAATGCCACTAGTTTTAATATAATTTTTAACTTCCCTGAAAGCTGGAAGGTTAAAATTTATTGTTTAAATATTCAACTACTAACATTGATAAACGATCTCATAAAATTCATTTCATGAATATCACAGAAGTTTTCTCAAGGGAATTTTATTCTTAATGATTGCCATGATCAGCTATTTCTCCTAATGAATCAGCTTAGAATTAAAATAAGGACGATATAAGAATTGCGACATTCAGTTCATCTTAAAATTGAAATGAATTAATTGCAATAATTGATTGCTGATGTGCCAGTTAAATACGAGTGTGTATGATTCATTTTAAGGATAAACAAAGGTTGAATTTATCATGAGCTTATGTGTAACTTCTTGTTCAAGTATTAATAGCATTGTTTATTCACCTCAAATAGAGACTGCTTTACAGTTGTTTACTCTTATAAACAACGCCCACTCATTAATTAATTCTCTTTGAAAGTGGATGGAGCATATGAAAGATCTACATCACTGTTTAAATAACTTGAAATTTTACCAAATGGTGCTTTTACATTTGTAGTTCGATCGATAAAACTTCTTCCCATACTTAAACATGGACATTTTTTCATTCTGTTTTTGAATCTGCTTGTCAAAACAGTACGGTGTATAAGCTTTTGAATCAGAAATCCAATGGCAAATTTGTTAATTTGAGAATGGGAAATACTTAGTACTCAATTCTCTTTCAAAGTGGATGAAGCATATTGTAAGACCTGCATAACTGTTTAACTAATTTGAAATTTTGTCAAATGGTGTTTTTATATTTTTAGTGCGATATATCAAACACCTGCATATACTCAAAATACGGAAGTTATTTTTTCATTCTGTTTTACATCTGATTGTCAAAACACTACGATGTTTAAGCTTTTAAATCAGAAATCCAATTGCAAGTTTGTTAATTTCAGAACGAGAAGCTTTAGTTACAGCTGCTCATTAATAAGAACTATGTATACACAAGTGTTCTGTAAAAATAAATATTTTTCTAAAAATGCATAATGGCATAGTAGGGAGATTTAGATTTAGGGTTTTGTGATAATTGACGAAGATGTATTGTCCTTCGAAGTTATCATTATGTAGATAAATTTAACGAAATTAAAAAAGGGCAAGGGAATCACGAGCTTTTTAAATTGCTGTCTTAAGCACTTTTATTTACATTTCTATTGAATCGAATTAATTTCATTTCTTTTTTTATAAAATGTATCAGAACTCAATTAATTTTCTGCCCATGGTTATCAAAAGACAGTTTTATAGATAATGATAACTTGATTTAGGAGATATCTATAGAAAAGATTTACTGTGCTCGTTAGATGATACAAATGGAAAAGGAATCCGATACGCATTGTGATAAAAAGCATGATTCCATTCACCTGCAGTGAAAAACAACAGCCAGGAAAATCTCTCGAACAATAGTATTTGATAAAAGAACTTGAACAGAAAAGGTTTGGTAGATTATAAGTGAGGAGAAAAGGAACTAAGAGTCGGCTAAATTACGAACTGTAATTAAGACGTGTTTTCATTATGATGAATCATTTACAAAAAAAAAAAAGAAATCACACGAATTACCAACGGCATCAAAATATTTTCCGATTCGTTATGTTTCTTCATTTCTCCATCATCTTGAATGTAATAGGGTTTAACAAGTTCTATTGAATTGTTTTTTATAAGACTTGCAAGCATACATGTACTGAATTAATACATCCACGTAAAAAATTTGGAATGTTTAGATGCTAGACATTCTTAGAAATAAGGGTTCCTTCAAGATGACAAAAATATCACTAGTAAAACATTTCGATATACAGTTTTCATGTTCAAAATCTCGTTTCTAAAAATGTTGAAATTATTCAGTATTGAATACATGGGAATAATTTTGTTTCTAAGAATTTTTTTCTTGAAAATTTGTTATTTAATTTTCCTTCATCAGGAAAATCAACAATGCCAATTAAATTGAGAGAGGAAAGTCTCATAGATGTATATTGCTCGTTTCATAAATAGTTTTTATCATTATTGTGTAAGAAAGCTTTATGAGTTTGTTTGATAAAGCAATACAATTTATTCAGAAACAACAGTATTTAAACGGCATATTCCATAATAAATACGAAATACTGAATGCAATCAATTCAGATCTTGCTATGAAAAAATATAGGTTGGCACATCATAGACAGTTATAGTTCTTGTTCACTCCACCAAACAATCAACCATTCTATAAAACAAGAAAGCAATTTACGCTACATTACATTTTCCTTTGCACGCGAAGTATCGGTTAACTAAAGAATCAATTGTTGGTTATCTGCTTCTACAAAGGTCAAACTAAAACATTCAAGCAATTTATCGCGGGTTAATTGAATAATACTGACCTTTATTCTAACCATTTAAAGCATCATCTAATTGACAATACAAGTTAAGTAATTGATAATGTTGCATGCACCTAAAAACCATTAACCGAGAATTTCGGGAATTAAATGAACTTCCGACAAGGACATGACAATAGCCAAATGCATTCTAGGAAACCTCATTGTATAGATGCAAAACAAATGGAAATGATCGAAGTTAACATTAATTAACATCGTTTTATTTGGCACCTAAACGGCCTTTTTCATCTGACATAATGGATAGGAAACAATGTAAATGGTACCGGTGCTATTGATTAGCTACAAAAATTGTTTCCCTAGAGTTTAAGGGGAAATGAATTAATGCTACATTTAATGAAGACAAATGGAAAGAGGAACTAAACAAGCTCCGTTTTCACCTCATCGCAAATTAAGAATACTTCGAATGTTTCAAAATTTTGGAGTAAAATGGTGTAGTAATTACATTGCAATCAAAAAGCATCTCTGGAGAATTAAGACGTTCAACAATATTTTATTTGGCTCATAAACAAGATTTTTCTTCAGTTATTAATTATAAAAGGTTTCAAAATATTGAAATGATTGAAATTTAGACACATGAGCGCGTTTTAGAATGTATAACGTCATAACATTTTAAAAAGAAGCAGTGGCGTTTATATTAAGAAAAATTACCCTCGGTCCATATCTCCATTTTGAATAAATATTGATTTTTTATGAATATGATTATGCGATAATATTTAATTCTAAGAAGTTCCATTCTTATAGAAATAAATTAAAATAAATAAATAATTGCCGTAGGTTAATGTAAAAAGTTTGTAAGGAATAAGAATCTGTATGAAAGTCATTTGTATTACAATTCAGTCCTTAGCTTCTGTGAAACGCCTTCTTTTAAAATATCACAACATGTTGTAGTGTTGATGAAGTTTAAGCTTAAGCGCTCAGTTTTTAAGCTTTAAGTATGATGTCAAATATTGCCATTTCAGTTAGATTCTAAATACATAAAATGGGAAATAGTGTTTCAAAAATAATTTACAGGGATAGGCTGTTTGAAATTAAGTTAATTAGATAAAATAATCATGAGGACAGTAACAGCTGCTGAAACGATGTTTAAGCATATCATTCTTTTATACATTTTAGTTTTATATACATGCATAAATCTGTAAAATGTGGTTTCAGAAAAATACAGTTTAATTTATATAAAAAATGCTGGTTCAACAACATAACTTTTCGTCTTGTTCATATCATTTAATTCAAATCAAACAAATGTTTATTAACAATTAAAATGTTTGATAACAATTAAAATGTTTGATAATTCTTTACTTCCATTTAGTGACAAAAATATTCGATGCATTCTTTCACTTCTGCTAATGCAAATTTATTATATTCTACTGCATCTTATTATATACACATACCTATACATGTTATAAAAATTATCACATATATAATAGTACAAAAATGTAACCGCCTATAATATAAACAGGAGGCAAAATTACAAATTCGAATTTATCTAAACAGAAACTAATAAAGAGATTAAATAAGCACAGCTCAAGACTTCCAACAGCTTATAATAATAAGACTGCTAAATCTCTTGACAAATTTAACCTTGCGTTAGTCATTTTTTATTCTTTTTTTTGTTAGTTTTAAAACATATGCTGACACATTTTTTATCGCAAAAAAAGTCTTTCAAAAATTTTAATTTCCGCTGCATATTTATTTATTCGGAATATGAAAAAAGAAAGAACAAGATTTTAATTCCAGTTTTAAATATATTTCCAGAAACTTTTTAGCGAAAGAAAGTCAAACGAAGAAAGATGATTTCCATTATTTAAGATTATGGATTGCTTCTCGAAGATAAGATAGAAATTCAAAGAAAAAATCGTTCAAAAGAAAGCATGTAGGTCTCGGCGGATTTAATTATGAAAGTGTTCAAAAGTGAGCGTAAAAAATCACCCAATTTCAAGAGCTTATTATTTTTGATCTCGAGCTCATTCTTATGGAAAGAACAGTTGCTACTGCCAGACGAAAAAGAAATGGAAAACATTTTCTATTTCGTTAATCTTTTTTATTTACTTATTCATGAGTTAATCATGAAGTGCGATTAAAAAATCTTGAATATTACGATCTCAATTTTCAGGAAAAAGTAAAAATGATTCTTGCATATTATGCTTTCGAAAGAGTTTTTTAATTGTATCACCAATTTGTAACGTTTGTTTTCTGTTATTTGAAAGGAGCTTTTATTATTTATTTTCCAATTTAAGTGAAATATCTAAAATAAACAAATATGTATTATTTTTTCTTCGTTTGAGGGTATTTTCTTCCATTTGATTTATAAAAAGCGTAAATACTCTCTTTCCTTGCGAGAATATTTAAAAGAATTTCAGTTCATTATTTAGTTTAAGACAGTATTTTGTACTTTTGATTCACTCAAAAATGAATAATGCAAAAGATTTATGATTATTGCATATCTATTGTTGAAAAGATATCTGAGATGACTATCATAAATATTAACTATTATAAAATGATAAACAAAGAGATGAAATCAAAAAATTTAAAGCAACACAATAAATCTTTTCATGACTCAATTGCTGTTATTCCTTTGTTTATCATCACAGACAAGCACAACGAAAAAAAATTGCATACAAGAATAATAATATTTTTGCTTTGAACATAACTGCCAAGACAAACTTATTTTTACTGCTTTTAATGAAAATAGTTTTTTCTCATTGTGTATTGAATTCCAAGCTGCTGAGCGTAGGATTTCACAACCATAAATAAATTTGTTTTGGTAAAAAAATTGAAAATCTGCAGTAATAAATCATATAGCATTTTGAAATTTAAAACCAGACTCTTTTAATCTATAAAGCATTATCTACAGTCGATTAACATTAAAGACTACTATTGTAGACAAGCAGAAAACTATACTTTTTTATATTAGGAAAAATGTTTTTTGTCTTCATACCTTTTTATAAAAATGCAGTTACTTCCATTATATGAAAAGGTATACGTTCCAATACATATAAAGTTATTTCACGAGATGAAATAAATTTATTCATCTTGCGATATCATAAACATTAATGAGTTTATGATTTCACAAGGTGAATAAATTGATTTCGCTGAAAGGAGGAAATCTAAAATGGTTGGTTTGTGGAGTTTAAACTCGCAAGATCCATGCTTAACAATGCTGCTCCAACATAATATTAAAGAATTTAAGTTATTAAAATTTTAAGGAATCTTGAAATGATATTTTAATATATTTGATATTTCAATGCACATAATGGATGTAGAATTCCTTAGAGTTGGTTAACATGCAATTTGGGTAAGCATGTCAAGTCTGATTAACAGTCGCGTTTTCAATATTAATTATTTTTAGCTTGATTTTAAGAATTTTTTATATAAAAACTGTTTTTATTACTTGTTTTCAAAAAATTTGTTTTTACTTTTTATTTTCTTGTGATAGGCTTAATGTTTGGGATATTTTAGCTGTCAGAGTTGAGTTTCAACATTGCATTATCTTTAGATCAGATTTCAAACATGTTATGTCAAAATCCAAAGTTATATAAAAAAAAAAAGCAACAAGTTTGACGAAAACAGTTTTTAAAAACATGCTTTTATTAGTGTAATAAAACGAAGAAATTATTATTTAAATTATTTTCTACAATCTTAGTTATTTCTATTTTAATTATTATCTTCTTTTTTGTCTTTAGTTTATAAATCATTATTATAAATATTATGGAATCTTGGAATTAATTTTTCACAAATTCATTACCAGATGGCACCACTTGTATAGAAAAATGTAATCGAATCTATCGACAAGTAAGTTCTAAAAATATCAAAACAGTGTATTGCCATCGAGAACACGCAAGTGTACAAAACTTCAAAACTCTAGCACATCAGAAGGGAGTGAACAATCGCTTACATTGTTACATCTTTACAAACATGATTGCCAAATTTGCGTATGTTACTTCAAGGCAAATTCATGTGATAATTCTTTAAAGGAAATATCGTAAGATAAAATGTATCTTAGTTTGGCAGTTTCCTCAAAACTGAATGTGTCAAATATATTATTTCAGCTATTATAACAGAGTTGAGAAGATCACTCTTACAAATAATAAAAAAAATGCCAAGTAACCCCCAAACCATCAAGAAAATCGAAAGAAAAGAAACTGCTTTAAAATTTATAGAATTTTTTCTTCAACTAAAAAGGGACTGAAACTCGTGATAGACAATGGATCATATGTTACTGTTATTCTTGTTGTTCTCACTTTGCCTACATATGGGTAGACAAAGTTCGGAAGCTCAGTACTCATGGAAGGGCAAAAACTGGTAATTTTTGTTTCGTTACTTGGGACATGGGCCATAACAAGGATCAAAGACTGAATTACCTCGTAAGATATTTAAGGGGAGGGAGGCCATGCCTTTTTTTAGAAATTTTTCAAAAAAAACTTGTGCCCGCTTATGTAAATAATAAATAAAAAAATGGGGTAAAATAAATCTGAGGGTAAAATAAAAAAAATAACAGCCTCAGGCTCAGATACTCATGGAAGAGAAAGAAATGGTCCATTTTTGTTTCGCTACATGGGACCTGACCCATAACAAAGATAAAATTCTGAATTACCTCATAAGATATTTAAGGGGGAGTGACGCCTTCTTTTAGAAATTTTTCAAAGAAAACTGGTACACATTTATGTTCACGAAAGTAAAATTAAAAAAAAAAACTCATACACCAAATCGATTATAGTGTTATAATTTTGCTTGCGTTTTTATTCCGTCAATTAATCTTCAAAATAAGCTCAGATTTGCACCTGAAACCTTTATCTCCTATTTGACAATCCGGGTTTCCTCATACGTTTTTGTAACACATTCTTGAATGATTTTATTATATTTAAAATCATTAGTTTCACTAATCGTAAGTGATTTGTGAATATTAGTTTGCGTCTACGCGCATTTTTTCTTCTAAATTTCGGCTTTGATTCACTAATCTAAGATTTTCATTAGTGCTATCTGGCATTTTTTTTACAATGCAGCGAAGCAACTGTTTATAATTTTAATTTGTTACTAATGGGCTTTATATGATATTTATTTTTCAGTTAATTAATTTTGCGTATCTTCTTGGCCAAGAAATCAAATAAATCTCTCTTCCAAATTATCTTTCAATTCATATCTCAATCTAACTGATTATAGAATGTCACGTTGATACAAAGATTAATGGTTTCCTGTTATCGTGGCTTTGTTATTTATTAAATAGGAATAAAAAAATGATTGGTCGTAGCAAAAAACCGAGATAAAATCTTCTCTCAATCCTCAATGCATCTAGATTTATTTTGGAATCTGGAACACCAGTTTGGAAAATAAAATTTCTATTCTATTTCGATCTAATGCTTAAAGTATCATCTCACATATAGAAAAAATTTACTCTTTTGGAAAATAAAAAATAATCATTTGGCAAAAAAAGAAGAAAAAATACATTTGGAAAATAAAGAATAAAATACAAAAAAAAAAACTAAATGGTTTCAAATTTCGGCAATTGAGAATTTTATCTAATTCCAAAGATACAACAACAAGGCAATTAACGCCTTAACCGTCGCGCCCGTCATATTGACGTGCATCGAATTATCGCATTTTTAGGCTTATAAACTAAAATTTAATCATTAATTAGCTTTATAATTTGACACAAAAATTAAGTAGAATCCATGAGCATCTCAAGTATTCTGTGCCTAACTTAGATGAATGAAAACGACAGCTTTTTCCAAAACAGGAGGGGTCATAGATAGCGAAGAAAATGCGATTCTTAAGGAGTTAAGATAAAATAGAAGAACAGAAAATGAGAAGCAATTGCCTAATTCAAAAACCATTTTGTTTTAACTGTTAGACATCCTTATTTATTCTCATATATATTTTGAGAGTACTGTATTTTTTCTTCTGATAGCAAGAATTCCGACATAACCAAACATATGAAAACATGAATAATTCATTTTATATGCTATATTCTAAATACGAGAAACATGTGTTAAAAAGTAGAAATGGAAGTATCCTTAGAATGAGCGTTATTTTTTTGTTTTCCATTTATTTGTAAATCATGAATATAAGCATTTATGAAGCGCAACGATTTTTTCTGTAAATAATTCTGTTCAGCTGAAGCCAATGTTAAAAGTTGTAAAAATTTTCATGTTTTCCGGACAAGTTTTCGACAAGTTTTTTGCATCACTCCTCATGAGAATGGATAAAGATAATTTTTCATTTAAAAAAGACTTATTTTTCTTCATTTTAAAGAAGAACATCAAAATCGAATTTTTTCAATAATTTTCCTTTAACCAATTTCAAGTACAGTTGGATTTCATGCATGTTCATATACCTATTTTGTGTTTGGGACATAAATTCATTTAAGGTTTCCTCAAAAATTTCATAAGCTGCATGTTTGAAGACTCACAAAACTGCAGAGACAATATATATTTATAACCAATCTTTAATTAAAGAACAAAATTTGTGAAGATAATTTTATTTGTAACAGTCAGAAAATGCTTCATTTCCTCATTATATACAAACTGATATGTAAAAATAAGTTTATGCGTAACCTACAAATATTTACAGTAAAACTGAAAGTTATTTGTTAATAAAGCGACTAGTAAGAAAGAGACATTCTCTAAAGATGTAATTAGAATTAAGGACTAGTAAATATTACATGAAACATGATCTTTTACGGAGATTTAGCGCATGTATTCGAAGAATTGGATTGAAAGCTGTAACACTCCTCTGATTTAGATTACGTATAGAATTATTACTTTCTAAGAGAAAAAACGAAAATTCATGGATTGTCACTTAGTTGTCATGATTATTTAAGATTTTAACAGGAAAGAAATCTGTAAAAAAAATCTTAAATTCACTTATAAAGCAGATATTTGCTGCCTGTTGCGGGAAACGAGGATAATTTAAGGTTTAAAGCAAGGAACATATCGATATATAAGGTTGAGAAGCTTTTAACAACAAAATAAAATAACAGCTAGGATCAAAGACTAAAAATTAAACAAAGAAAAATAAAAATAAAGCAGAATAAAATAATAAATAAATAAAAGAATTATAGGAATAGAAAAATAAATAAAAGATATAAGAATAAAATAAAGAAAAAATAAAATAAAAATAAATACGTTTTTAAGAAAAAACTTTTATAAGTATACGAAAAAGTAGAGAATTATTTTTTAAATCAAGAATCTGAAGGTCAAAACAAAATTGTAGAAACTTGAAGCTCTAATAGAAGTACTTTAAATAAATTGTAATTTTAATTAACTTTATATTATTTTTCATGAATATTTAGGAGTTTTATTCCTTACGATATTCAATTCGGTGTCTAGATCTTTAAAAAAATATTTACCAGTTTTTAGTACTCTAATAAAAGTTTGATTCTATAAACATTTTTATTTTTATTATTTCCTATTTTTTAGTTGTTAATATAATTCATAATTCATTATCATAAATATTATGGAATCATGTACAACGTCAACGTCAATGAAGTTCGTTCAAGTAAGAAATAGTTTGAAATGAGGAAATTGAGAAACACAAAGAAACGTATATGCAAAAGAAACATTTTATTAACATTTGATACGTTGAATACAACATTGTAACAGCATTTGTGTTAGTTTGCAACAAAACAGATAGTTATGATAAACGGTGCAAGTGTATTTCCTAGCGCAACTAAAGTCAAAAATGTTCGTTCGGTTCGATTATCAAGAGGTGACGTCACCTTTACGGCGGATAACCGCAGCAAGACGTTTAGGCATGGACGACACTAAACAGCTTAAGGTGTCTGTAGAAATTTTTTCCCATTCCTGCCGCAGATAATCTTGTAACTGTTGTATATTGCGGGACGACGCTGGGCCATATTCTGCTTAAGAATTCTCCGAAAATTCTCTATAGGAGAGAGATCCGGGCTTGCTGCTGGACACTCTAAAACAGGGACACGTTTCGTACGTAGCCATGTTTTTGTTATCTTCGCCGTTTGAGGCCTTGCGTTATCATGTTGGAAAAGATATCGTTTTCTGCCAAACAATCGCTGCAATGATGGACGTAGATTCTCTTCAAGAACACGTATATAGTCTGGAGCCTTTATCGTGCCGTTACAGAAATGCAAATTGCCAAACCCATTGGCTGCCAAGCAACCGCACACCATCACAGAGCTTGCTTTAAGAACCACGCGCTTGTAACAGAATGGATCGTTTGCCTCATCCTTCTCCCTAATAACCTTTCGGCCAATATTTCCATATGAAACCTCAAATATGGATTCATCTGTCCACAGTACCTTTTTCCACTGAGATGGAGTCCAACTGAGTTGAGATTTGGCCCACTCAACACGCCGACGTTTATTCGATGAAGTGAGAGATGGCTTACATGGCGCTTTTTAGAATGCCCAGCCGCGCCTTTTGATATATCGACGCGTAGATGCTTCGGAAATGGTCTTTACAAAACTTTGTCTAGCCCATGTGACTAGGTCTGCGACTGCCATGTGCCTATTTTTACGAATATGTCGACGAAATAGGAGTACTTCCCGATCAGACAACGTTAGCTTCCGACCGGGGACCTTTCCTGTACCGCTATGTCCAGTTGTAGTGAAACTTTTTATAATACTACACGCTATAGATTGTGCCAAGCGGAACGTTCGGCCAATTTGGAGCTGGGGTATATCATTTTGGTGATGTTGTATGATTTGATTCCGTACTGCAAGGTCAGTAGCTCGTCCCCTTTCCATGCTTACGCTTAGCACTGATAACGATCGCTAATTGCTAGCCCTTCTATGCTGTTTGCTTCCTCTGATGTCACTGACTCAGAATTGTGCGCGAAACGGTTGGGATATTCTCGTTCTTTCTACTGAACGAACTTTATTGCAAAGCGTTGGGATTAAGAATACAAATTTTAGACTAACTTTAGGTTCTTTCCTTGTTTTTTCAGTTGTGACATTTGTACATAGTTTACAACTACGTATAACTATGCATTTTACAATGTTTCGATGACCCCGCATTTTTTTAATTACAGAAACCTTAGTGAACGAACCTGAGTGAACGTCATTGACGTTGACGTTGTAATCAATTTTTCTCATTATCACAGCCAGGTGGAGTCCCACATACGGAAACACACTTTAATTAAATTTAACTATTAACATATAATTAAGTTCCGAAAATATTAAAATATTTTACTTTCGCCGGACACAAAACTGTACAAAATTTCAGAATCTAGGACATCAGGAAGTGAGTAAAAAATGCATGACAAAAATCAATCGTTATAAACCTGAAATTGAGAGACATGAAAAAAGTTGTTGAATGAAAACCTTGAAAAAGTTGAATATTTTAAAATTTAGAGAAAGAATTTAAACAAAAATTCTCTTTTTATGCTTTTGCATTTATTTGAAAAACATTCCTTTTTTGATATTTCCATATGTTTGATGAAGAGAGCTGAAAAATTCAAGCATATCTTAAACAGTAGAAGAATGTTTCCGCATTCATTGACTTGCTCCTTTAAAACAAAAAAGAAGTAGGCATAAAAATGAAGGAAGGTTTTTCGTAGCAAATTTTTAAGACGGCTAAAAAGGACCTAAATTTTGCTCTTCACCTTTAAAACGTGCTTAACATACATATGAATACTTTCGAGGCAAAACACGTACATGCATTTGAAGTATATCTTCGCGTGTCCTTTAAGAATTTTAGTTTTCTGTATACGGATAGAAGAATATACTCTTTTCCTGTAACGTTATTGGATGATTCCTTCTTGTTAGAAATTTTTACTTAAAATTCAAGGAAAGACGAAGGAACTTCAGTATAAGGAAATAAGACGAATATGTCAATATCAAACTTACTGAACTTCGGAGAAAGAGACCAGATGTGTAAATAGTAAGACAAAATGTAGATTCATTTTCAGAAGAAAAATTTTTAGATTTTCGGATCGATATCTATATTGTTGTCTACCGTCAGATGAACATTTTTAGGAGTTTTTTATATGACGATTTATCTCTGTCTGTAATTATATTCATTACGTGACTGGCAATTCAAGAAAAAAGAAACTACTCTTTTTTTTAAGAACTAAACATTTATACTTCAAAATTTGGTTGAAAATTCTCAAAGTCAAATACTTAAATTTAAATAAGGGCAATTTTGTATTGGCCCAAATTTGTTTATTTTATCATTTATATCTATAAACTATTTACTATGAATTACGAAATCCCAAGATCTAAATCGCTGAAAAATGTGAAAAAACGTTAATTTTCCTCTAACTGTTTCATTAACTCTTATTGATCTCATCAATAGATACATAAACAAAATTTGTTTCTTCGTTTCTAGTATCGATTTAACTCTAAATCAAATGATTTTTTCTATTTTTCAATCTAAGTTATGCAAATATATATAAATAAGTGCAAAGAAAGTAATAAAATAGTTTTAAATTAATTATTTTAGTTTTAAATTTATATTAATCAGTTAATAAAAAAATCAAGCAAATTCTAATTGCTTAAAAAATTTTTTTTAGTCAAGTTTTAAAAAATTCTTTGATAAAACTTTCCTTAGACAAGTTTACAATCAAGTTATTTCATTAATTATTCATTAATAATCGAAATTAATTAAAAAACACAGAATATGAAAATGGTACAAATATACAATACTATTATAGCGTATAATTTTTTCGACATATTTTTTTCATACTCATTTTATTTCCTATTCAAAGATGCAAATTCTTAACAGATAATTTTTGCTCAGAAAGAAAAAAAATTAGGAAGAGTTTTTAATAACATTCTGAAGAATTAGTTAATTAGACGAAAACGCCTTCAACATAGTTCTATGCGTAAAAGTGGAAATTCTCCTGAACTGACTTCTACCATTTATATCATATTATCGCATCTGTTGAACGATTATTTAATTAGATTTTAACCTAGACAATTGTGTTTTTTACTTCATAGCTAGTTTTTTTTTAGTTTTCCGTTTCATTTTTAAGGTGAAGCGATGAAAATTATCTTCAAAACAATATTACTAAGACAGAAACGTTTTTAATACATTCAAACGAATCCATATTCCATATATTTACAAAAAAAGTACTAAAATTCTTAAAGAAGTGTTGAATACACAAATGAATTGTATTATATTACTATTTAGAAGCGATTTTTTTTTTTACAAATCTATTTCTTTTGAAAGAATTTAGACAAAACACCCCACGATTTTAATAAAGTCAAGCTTTCTATAGCAGCAAAGGCTACAGTCAAGGCTTTGTTAATTACAATTAGAAATTAATCAACATTTATCTAAAGGCTATCTAGGAAGATGTGATTTCTTGAGCATAAAGTCTTTTAGAGCTATTGAGTGAGATTTTCAGCAGGAATCTGTTGCCAGATATTGGGGGTAAATCACACAGTAAGTGTATGATTGTTTCTCCTTCTCAAGGCCTTCTCAATTAATGGCCTTCTTAATGACCTCTAATTTCACCTAACTTTAATCCATTGGGTTTGTTTGAGGCTGAACATAAAAAACTGTATAATACACAAATATGTCTGCTGTAAGCAATTTATTGGCGAAGAACGGATGATATTATCTCGAGTGTTCTTTACAGAAGCAATGGACTTTTCAAAGGGATTGAAATCCTATATTAAATTCAAAATAGCATTTTCAAAGCAAATTCCCAAGTTTATTTTATTGAAAATTTTTAGAAGAGTTCCTTTATCGTAAATCAATGTTTAGCAAACAGTCCTCAAAATCTCTTTTCTGAATCAATTAGATACACACTGAAATTATTTGGAAAGTATGTTTCAGTTGAATCAGCTGCTCAATCGTTTGTTAAGTGTCTGGAAATCACGACAAGATAACGATGCATACAGCAACAAGCTGTTATTTCGTTTTAGAATATCAGAACAATTTGAAATACAATAGATGTGTTTGTCATCTGTTTAGGAAGTTGGATCTCAGTTTCATGTATTTTCAATTTAAGGCAATGAGAGAGAAAATGGGTGTAAAATGTTTCAAGCTTGTAAATTACCAAATCTATTCACGCTTAATGCAATATTCCATGTAAGAGAAATTTATGCCATTTAATGCCTTGTATCAAATAGCTCTACAATTTTAGTTGAAAATATTTAAAATTTTTGTCACAACTTACCTTCATTGGTTATCATTATAAATATTAATCCTTCGTCTATTTTGTTAAATTAGGTTGCATTTTCATGTCACGTCTATTTGATGAAGAAACTTAATTGGTATATTTTATACAGAAATTGTGGGATACATTAATTCGTTTTTCTAAGATTAATTTGAAAATTAGAAATAAAATAAAATTTTGTCATCCAGGACAAAGAATTTAACGAAAAATTAATGAAAGAGCAACATTTGATAACCTGAAAAAATTACCTTAAGTCCTGAAACATTAAAAATATTTTTCGAAAACATGTTGCTTTAAAAATATTAATAATTTTAAAACGCTTGGATCTCACAGTAAACCTTTTTAAACCCAATATACTTTTATTGTTAAATTAATACTTTACTACTGAATTATAATCACAAGATTGTTCACACACACAAAATAACTACCATCCATAAGAAGATTAATCACGCAAACTATAACTCGATTAACCTTTTTAATCTCACAACATAACTAGTTTATCCCGTTACTTAAAAAAGATTGTTATTTTTATTACACACTATGTTTTTAAAAATAAAAATCAATAATAAAAAAACACAGCGCACGTATGATCGAGGGAAAAATTAATAAAAATTCTGCACGATGATGAATAACGCTCAGCTTTTCAAAGAGTAGAAAGGAAGGAAGTAATTATACAGGGTTACACGTTGCGTGAGATCCCATGCACCTGTAAAGCATTGTAATTCGACAAGCATGTAATTTTCTTATTTCACAAGATAATTTTTCTGAGTGATTGCAAAAGAATATTTAATAAAAAATGCCACAGAAAAAGCAACATATTATTACTGTTTCCGAAAAGATTCAATTAAAGAAGAGTTTCTAGCATAAAAACTGATTTTGAATGGATGAATGGAAAAGAAAGAAATGGATCTAAAATCCTGAGATTTTGATAAAAGCGTAAAATTAGGCAATTAGAAAAGGAAACAAATTCCACTGTGCCTTTTTACCTGTAAAAAATACTGGCATTTACATCATAAATTAATTTTATCTGTAAAAAATTATTTTTATCTGTCGTCAAATTTATATAACACTAAACTTTAAGGTGAAATCAATTTTATCCGTAGTCAAATTTACACTATATGCACAAAAGTATCCGGACACTTACAGATTTTCACATTTTTTAGAATTTCTCCGGAATGGTTTAACCAACTGCCTTTAAACTTCAGACATGTAAAGAATGTTCAATAATTCACATTTTACATTGAAGATTCGGTCCTGAGGGCAGTTAGAAGACCGTCTACAAAATGATGAAGACAAAAGAGTTATTGACCCACCCCGCTTCACAGAATACTGATAACAAGATGACACTTTCAGAATTGGTAATGTTTAATGTGCATAATATTTACAGAAATTTTTGTAAACTCAGCTCAAATATTTGGGAAGATATAAAGGTTTTCTTAAAAAATCTCAAATTTTCCCACCTGTGTTTTGCTTATAACATGCAGAGTTTTCTGTTATATTATACAAAACTTACAGAAAAGATGACAATACGTTAGATAAGCATTTGTGTAAAACTTTGGAAAAGAATTGTTGAATATTACAGAAATTATGAGCATTATTAGTAAATAATGTTTTACTGCGCATGCGCGAAATATAGTGTAATTTTTCTTTCACAACTTTAAAGCCAGATATATAGGACAACTTATATAAAAAAATTCAGTTCAATATCATTTGTATTCAGAAAGATGTCGGCATTACAACGAGTAGAATTTTAGCTCCTGTCGAAGAGAAGCTAAAAGATGAGGGGTTGTACACAAATTGATATTTTTTAAACTTATATCTTTAAATAGTTATATTGAATTGTATAGCGGTTAGAATTTGCTGCATACCCATGAACACTTATCAATTACGTGCATAACTTAAATTCCAGCTAATTAGGCACTATAAATAACAAACATTTTATTACTTTAATTATATAATTTACATGATTATTAACAAGTTACATATTACAATTTTACGGCCAAACGATAATTGTAGATGTATTTATTTTATGGCGAAACTATTTTTTATCTAATTAATTTCTTTTCTTAAAATATTTTAATAATTCTACATATGTATATTTTTATTCGTTACGAATATTAGATGTGTTCATGGGTATTCAGGAAATTCTCACCACTATACAATTCAATATAACTATTTAAAGATTAAGTTTTAAAAATATAAATTTGTGTACAACCCCTCATCTTTTAGCTTCTCTTCGACAGGAGCTAAAATTCTGCTCGTTGTAATGCCGACATCTTTCTGAATACTAATGATACTGAACTGAATTTTTTTTATATAAGTTGTCCAATATATCTGGCTTTAAAGTTGTGAATGAAAAAATACACTTTGTTTCGCGCATGCGCAGTAAAACATTATTTACTAATAATGCTCATAATTTCTGTAATATTCAACAATTCTTTTCCAAAGTTTTACACACATGCTTCTCTAACGTATTGTCATCTTTTCTGTAAGTTTCGTATAATATAACAGAAAACTCTGCATGTTATAAGCAAAACACAGGTGAGAAAATTTGAGATTTTTTTAAGAAAACCTTTATATCTTCCAAATATTTGTGCTGAGTTTACGCAAATTCTTGTAAATATTATGCATATTAAACATTACCATTTCTGAAAGTTTCAATTTGTTATCAGCATTCTGTGAAGCGGGGTGGGTCAAAAACGTTTTTGTCTTCATCAGTTTGTAGATGGTCCCCTAATTGCCCTCAGGACCGAATCTTCAATGTAAAATGTGAGTTATTGTATATTCTTTACATGTCTGAAGTTTAAAGGCAGTTGGTTAAACCATTCCGGAGAAATTCTAAAATATGTGAAAACCTGGAAGTGTCCGGATACTTTTGGGCATATAGTGTATTTAACACTAAACCTCAAGGTGATCAGGAAACAGTCGACATGTAGAGGATTTATGAAATGGTGTTTGATGAGTTTTTTAATGTGAATGCAGTTCAGAAAAGTTGTCAGCATTAGGGCAATAGAAATGGCTAATTATGAGATTTCACATGCTCTGTGTTAAATCATTTCATATAAAACTTACATCAATTGCAAGTTCATGATTGTTTAATCATTACGTTATTTATAATTTTGGAAACGAACTCGGTAAATTACTCTTTAATTTTTATTAAATTTTTTGGCTGTTTTTTAAATTTAAGAGCCAAAAAATATCAGAAGCAAAGTGTTATTATGGCTCCCAAAAATTAATTTTGCATTCAAAATTCAGAAATGCGATTGAATTTTTTATTTGAAAGTAGTATTAATAAAACTCATGCAAGAGAGAGGAGGTTCACATCAATATTATTAGAATTACTTTCATTGAGTATTTCAAATCAATATTTATCAGGGCAACATCAACAATTAGCACAAACTTTCTGATAAATATTTGAACCCAAAATGTAGGAATGAAAATTCTATTTGCATCCATAGCCTTCATTTTCAAAGAAAGGATTCTCAACAGAATCTTTGAAACATATTCTTTAGATTTATAAGCCTTCGACAAATGACGAGGTGCTTCAATATGTTTGTATTAAAAATGCGGCTTTTTAAGTACTTTACAAAATCTACAAAGTTTATTTTTACTTATAAAAGAGAGTTGATAAATAAAAGAAGAATATGGAGCTGAATTTGAAGACATTTTGATACCGCTTTCTTAACATTCTTGGGGTCTCTCTCCCCTCGAATATGAGTATGGAAGATCAGATGCTTTGTGTTCTAGCATTGGACATCTTGATCTCCCATCAACTATCGTTTCACTAACGGAGTTGTACACAGAGACTTACTGAGCGAATACTTTGGTACAGCTTTCTTAACATTCTTGGGATGTCTCTCACATTGAATATGAGTGTAGAACAGAGGTTCTCAACCTGTGGTACGCGTACTCCTGGGGGTACGCGAAGGGCCATTTGGGGGTAAGCGAAATCAAAGTTGTTAATGGCGGAAACAAGAATAAAAAGGGATTAAAAATTTTGTTTCTCCAAGTGAATACTTTCTATTTAATAACTATACCACTTGAATAGTTGCTTATAACAAAGTGTTATTTTTAGGTATCCTTATAAGTTAAAACGAAATAATTACAATACAAGTTTCATTTGCTTTGGCATTGAACTAATGCTATTGTAAACATGGAATAAAATGTGAAATCAAAAATAAGTTCTGCAAATGCTAATAATTCGAGGAATTTTACTTTTAAGCTAACCTTAACATTATTGATAAAAACTTCTTTGCATAGACGGAGAGTATTGGGGAGTTGGGCATGATAGTAGGGGGTACGCCAAAAGAAAAAGAATAATCAAGGGGTACGCGAGGGAAAAAAAGGTTTGGCACCCCTGGTATAGGAGATCAGGATGCCTTGTGTCCTAGTACTGAACATCTTGATCTCCCTTCATCCATCGTTTCACTAGCGAAGTTGTAGAGAGATTTGCTAAACGAATACCGATTAGGGTTTAATACTTGTGACTGAATTGCAGCGTAATAAGCTTGTATGCAAGAAGTTTAATCCTATCCCTTCTTTTTGTTCAGCGGGTATGCATCAATAATCTCGGATGCTTTATAACGTGCGTGTCCAAAACTTAGAATATCTCGGTTAATCGAAAAATTTCAACTGCAAATGCAACTGATAATTAACTGGGCTTATCAGTATTTGACTGGATGGCTCAAATTACACAATAATGATATTTTTTCTATGTTTTTAATAGAAGAACATCCGGAGCTTTAAATGCTTACATTCTTTTCACGATCATTTACTTCGTCATCAAGCAACTCTTTTAAGTATTGAAGAATAAAGCACAAGAACTTTTATTGTACATTTCCATATCTTAAATGGAAAATAATATTTTATGTGACATCTAGCTGCAGCAATTTTTTTCAATAAATTTCCTATCAGACAATTCTAAAGACATTTGTTTTCGAGACAGATGAGAGAAATCAATCGAAGTATGAAAAATGTTTTAAAAATAAAATATAACAATCTATAATAATTACAGAAAAATTTGTTTTATGGAAATGATACCAAGGAAACCTTACAATCTTACTTAGTACTTAATGTTGGGACATTTCAGCCTCATCTTTGAGCCCAATTTAATCATAATATCTCGTGGAATTTTAGATTACCGTAACATGATAATTTCCTTTACGAGAAACATCGAATTTATTTGAAAATTTCAATTAATATATGCATAATAATAAGGATTTTAGAGATTAAATACTATTGTGTTTGGCTTATAAAGTGAAATTATAATGATTTATTTGCTTATATTGCAATTAAAATGCAACTGTTACCAATTCTATTCGAATTTTTTTCGTAGTTATTTCAATGTGACTTTTCCCCGTTATTAGATGAAGAGAGTTAAATCGCCAAATAAAATACATTTGATTAAAAACATTTATGCTTTTGATTAATATCCTAGTAAACGACTTTTTAGGCCTTCTAAGTTTTGAAGTGACTTTTTAAATTTTTTTCACTTTTTTAGGGTATAAAGTGATTTGGATAATTCATCTCTCAGAAATGTGAGAAACGTATGTTACTGTATTCTTTTAATAGCATTCTGAAAATTGTGAGAAAGGTTAATGATTTTAAGGACTGTTTTCTCAAGTTTCATTTTGTCCCTTTCTTTCGTCCTGTTTTATTTCATTGTTAAATTCCAAAGGGAAGTGAATATACTTTTTGTGAAGGACTATGTCAAAATGAATACTGTCTATAGTTTCCTGCAATTTCATCGATGTTTTTCTTGTTCATAATTAGTCAAATAGATAGTATTCCAGAGTCTGCTTATCCTGGCATTCACATCACTAATTAATTTTCTTATAAAATTAATTAATTATGCTTCAAATTTATATAACACTAAACTTCAAGGTGAACTGGAAACTTTTAAATTTTTATAGAGTACAAACTTGATGAAAAGGCTATGTAATGAATATGTTATTACGCATGCCTTCTTTATTAGTTATCATGCTGATGCGTTCTCTGCTGCTACCTGGGTGTCGAATGCAATTGCAGCCATTAACCAAAGACAGAAATTCATATAAAAATTTCTTGTTTTATAATTTCTCATATCAGCGAAAATAACCTATCCACACATAAGGCAAAATCAGTATATACGATAGATTATAGTTATTTATTTGGCAGCCTTTAATTTGCAATATGATTTCTACAAATTATTCAGGTACACCTATAAAGCTCGGGGTTTAAGACTGTATAATATAAAACATATAAAATCGTGTTACGGATCGTTCCATAGAAATAGTAATTCACATAAATGAGTGTAGATGAAGGTTTAAAATGATAGAATTTTGGCAATTTTAATTTTTTTCAATCGGTAAGGAAAGGTTTTTGAAATCATGTGCGAAATTTTTGTATAAATGCTTTTCTTCTTTTTAACTTATTATTCAGATTTGATGTGGTCCTTTAGTGCAGGAAAACGAAAACTCTATTTAGTATGAAAATATATAATGACAGGAAAATATAATAAAATAAAAAAACCTACATGACTTTATTGTCGATATATTTATATTTGAAATAAAATTGCATTATGCAATGACCTAGTTTATGCTGGCGCGGGATGGCCGATTCTCTCTCTATCTCTTACTCCAATAAACCCATCTAACCTAGACTTAAATTCGGCCTTGCTTATTTGTTATAAAAACATTTTGAAGTGGAGTTAAGGTACTTGAAAGAAATAGGACAAATTTCTTAATTGAATCTTCTTTTTTAAAAATTGAGTTGATTCTTTTAATCGATATATTCGATGTATTCCGAACTGCCGCAATGAATTTTCCCTCATAACTGATTGTGCTGTCAATATTTTTCTATACTTTGGTTAATGCCCGATGAAATTAATATATAAACAAACAATATGCTTTTTTGAATTAGTTGACAAAATGAAATATTGATTGTAATATTTTGATGTAAATTTAATACATGAATTTAGTATTTAAGGTACGAAATCGTCACTTGCTTTGATTTTACATCCAAAATTAAACAGTTTCATACAAATTTCATTGCTTATATAATAAAACGATATAATTTTCTCATAATATAAATGTGATCATTAATATAAATGTGCATTCGTAAATTTGATTTGTTTAGGGAAATAAAGTTTTGGTTCCTTCATATTGATATTATATATGGAAATCAGATCGCCGCGTAGTAAATATGTTCTGATAAAAAAATTAAAAGGAGAGACGGATTTTCTAATGCGGCTTGTTATTATTAATGCTATCAATTTCGAACAAAATTATTTTTTGTGACAGTCCATTTTTTTGTTTGGTATGGAAAACTGGATAAATATCAACTAAAAAATATGCGAATACTGAAGAATAATCATATTCAGCACATTCTTTAATACAAAATGCAGACATAATTTGCTTCAACATAAAGTAATTTTTAATCTACAGTTATTTGTTTAGTACCTCAAATTAGATCATCAGACATTCTTCATGCGTCTTACGGAAGTCTGGAAGCAAGCCAGAATTTTGCTTCGCAAAGTTCAGCTATTAAACATTAAGGGCTGATTCATGGTTTTAATATTTTTTAGTATGAAGCTGTGAAGTACTTGTTGTAATGGAACAACTACTTGTTGCATTGGAAAGATGAAGATTTTTAAGTCTCAGCATCAAATCTTTTTATCTCCAAGACTTCATTACTGCCTTCTTTACTCAAATATATTTTCTGGTAAAGTGACGAACAATAACTTGTTGAACAATTATAAAAACACGATATAGAAAAAGATTAAACATATGTAAATTTTTAACAAAATAGTTGAAAAACGGAAATGATGAAACACTTGCTCTATTTTTGCTCGTAGTGCTGTATATTTTCAGATTACATGTACAAAGATAAAGACACACATTGACAAATTTCACACAATAAATAACAAAATACACACTGTGCAAATGGATATATTGAACGGAAAACAAATTATACTACCTTTCACACTGATATCCATAATGATAACCATTTTGATTAATACTGAAGACTTACCTTTAGAGTCCCGGATCTTGAACATTCGTACTGAGAAAATTCTGTCTTTCGTCGGTAAAAATTATAAGTTTACCTTTTATTTTATTAAGTTAAACAGTCAATATTCATATAAATCATTAATGAAAATTAACCTATTGTGCTCTTAAAAACTTGAATGATTTTAATAGTATACAAATATTACATTTAAAAATGAGATTTGTAATAAATATAGCATCTATTATATTAATCCTCTAATTTATTTAGAAATTATTTCTGCTAATAATTTAAGAGACACTTATTAAAACATTTAATTTGTTTTTAATGTACATATAATTCATGTTTCATAAGTTTATTTTAACATTAAAAATTGAAATTAATAATTAATAAATAAAAATATAGAGTTTATAAATGTTAATTTAACTTTTAATATTTCATTGAATGAATAAGTGATCAATTGTTATGTGTTTCTATTCCTTGAAGAGATAAAAAAAACTAAAGAAAAATGTTAAGTACTAATGATTACTTTGCCATTAAAACATATCAAACATATTTCTTTTTAATTCAATTGCATGCACATTTTCTCTGAATTAATAAATGTGCTTAGCAAATATCAACCATAATTAAATATCAAGCATCAATTTGTAACGAATAATTTTGGTTTTCCAACCATCGAAGCAAATGTTTTGTTTTTAAATAAAATTAATAAATATTTTCATTTTTTTCGTTTTCACTCAGTTTGAAAATATTTTCAAACTGTTGATGAATTAGATGTATCAACACACGAATAAAGTATTTTCACATTTTCAATCTGAGATCATAGAAGATTTTCAACATTAGAAATAAAACTTACACATTTCATCTGATGAATCATGCATATGAGTAATGAATTTATATTTTAAGTAGTTTCGCACCTTTAAAAATAATAAATAATACGAAACATTTTGGTTTTTAAATATCTTATGCTTCTTCTTCTACTGCAATAACATATCTAAATTTTTACTATTAAATTTTCCAGAGTTCGGAATGGAATCACTACTTGAAAAATGAAACGCATATCATAGAACAAAGGTTTCGAATGAAAATTTTTATAAATAGCATTAGTGATGATTTTTTATAGATTTCCGAAATTATAATTAAGAAAAAATATGATGATTTCAATTATGTATAAGAATTGAAGAATATAATTTTGTAAAGATCATTATAATTAAAATTCAGACAAATTTTGCGCCTTTTAATTTTCATTAGAATTAAAAAGCAAGAAAAAATTTCATTTCTTAATGAAAACTCATAAATACTGCATTTAAGATTTTTCAATGGAAAAAAATCAAATTATTTTTAAATAATTCAAAATAGGAGTTTTTCACTTTTTATCGCAGCTCGCTGAAACAGCCACAGAATTCCTCATTTAAACCATCATTAATTCACGCAAAAGAAGATCACCGTGCATTTTAAAACACTTTTCGCAAAATGGTTATGATTCAATTCAAGCAAATTTTGCGTGTTTACATTTGCATTAATATTAGAGAGCAAGAACTAATTTTATTCCTTAATTAACAACTCATAAATTCTGCAGTGTTTAGTTTTTTTTCAATAAAAAAGCAAATTAAATTCTTTTTAATTATTCAAAATGGGATTTCTTAATTTTTTTTCATCGCAACCCTCCGAAACCGTTTCAGAATTCCTTTTTTAAGCCAGAGTTAATTTATGCAAATGAATATTATCGTGCATATTCAAACCCTTTTCGCAAAAATTAAATCCTTTTCTTAAAATTTCAGTCGAATGAAGCAAGCGCGAGTGGAGTAAAAAGTGGGAGGAGAATCTCCTGCAGCACTAGCGCGCGCGTTTTACTCGCGCAAAACCCCGCTCTAAAGAAACGAAGTTTCCTACCTTCTCGTTTGACGTTTGCCAAATTGTGGTGAAAAACTCTCGAGAAATCGATGAGATAGGCCCCTCTGACCACAAAAGCCAAGCTAAGGGCCACCAACACTTGCAGGTTCACTGCTTTCCCGACCAACATGTTGCTTGCTTAAGCTGGAAGTGGAAGAAACCGCTGGAACGGAAACTATCGCAAGAATACGTCGACGTGTGTAGCGTCCGTTGACAAAATCGAATGAAAGAACTGGAGTTGGGAGCCGGGGCTTTTAACGCTGCCCTGGGCCTACGCATGTTGAAGGAGAAGCGCCCCGATACGGGCATGCGTGGACAGGTATGCCGGGGCGGCCAATAGCAGCCCTCTCACCTACAGCTTTTTCTTCAAATGGGTGGAGGCTGCAGATGACATCATTTCCTTCAAAGATCCCTGTGTCTAACTCTTTCGGATTCAATATTTGGATACCTTCGAGATTCAGGGGGTGATTTTTATGGTGTGACTCTTGAGTATATGTTATCGGTTATTTTATTGAGCAGTTTATGTTTCGAACAATAAGCGAAAGGGCAAATGAGGACTTTCGAGCATTATTTGACACTTGAAATTTATTTTTTATAATCGGGATTTTTATTTGTCAAAAAACTATGATTTGAGCCTTATATATTTATTAAGAATTATATTTGTTCATCATTTTCATGATGTGATTCTTCAGTATATGATATCAGTTATATTATGGGTAGTTTATTTTTTGAACAATAAGTGGAAGGGCAAATTAGGCCTTTTATCGGTGTTTTCGGGCATTATTATGCACTTGAAATTATTTTTTTGTGTTAAAATCATAATTTAGGATTTTATTTGCAAAACCATTATAATTTGTTCATTATATATCGACGATAGACGTATTAGTTAGAAATTAAGCTTTTAGCTCCGAACAAAAAAAAACGTGATTGCTGAGAGAACTGAGGTTCTATTCGAGAAGATCAGACCACAAGAACACAGTTTTATTTATTAAGGTAGATAGAAAAAAATGTCTAAGCATGCTTAATAAAATTATTGCAGGTCTATATTCAAATTTAAGAAGCAATTATTTTTTCTACAGAACTCAATTTCCGACTGCATTTAATTTGCTAAACGTAAAAATAGTCTATGTTATGAAACACAAAGCTGTGATCTAATTGCATTATTTTAAAACTATAAATATATTTTTAGTAGTTTTCTAAATGAAATAGGATGTTTTAACGAAGAGTAGTACGGATATGTACTACATTACTTATATGTAAAATAATAATGCTTACTTTTTTGTATGAAAGATGGAATATTTCTGTTAAAGCTCACCATATTTTAGTTATTATTTATAATTATCCATCAAAGCTGTAATTGATTTTTTCATTGATTCAGATTGGAAATTTTTTATCTATTAATTTTCATTGAAAGAACTGAGAGCCGCGATTCCCTAGAATATAAAGTTATTGAATTGCTTTTCATATTAGGAAATTTTAGCTCACATATTTATCAATTAAGGGAAATTATACAAATTCGAAGCAAATTTTATATTTTTTTCAAATAAAATTTGAATTTAAAAGAAAAGTCTGACAGGAAAAAAGAAAAAAACCTAAATTTCGAAGATATTGCTGATAACAATTAAGGCCTTTTCCTGCGTAGGACGATTAAACTTGAGTCATTACTTCCTATTATACTGAAAGGAAATGCATCATGTAGCTAAATTTACTTTATGAGAGAATAACATAATACGCATGCAATTTAATTTGATCTCCTGGTCCTTTGTTTCCGTAGTTGTTATTTTATTTTTGATAATAAGTTATCCGATATCGATTTGTTTCATTCTGTGGAGAATTTAAAGATGAAATTTACCTTTCATGGAACACTTCAGTCATATTAAAACGCAGGTTTAAGGACATGTTTAATTTCTCGAAATATTCTTTTGAAATCATTGACTGTGGATGAACTTATTTAATTTATAAAATGATATTATCAATGATGCAATTTTAATTAGCATTCCTCGAAAATAAAAGCAAAGGAGTAAATTTATTTAAAATATTTGTTTTTAATAAAATTTCTTGGTCTTATATTCGTTGTTAAATTGTTCAATATTTATACACCTGTGGTTGAAAAGGATACAATTAATAACGGAAAAGAGAATGGAAATTTATTAGTGTGTATAAAAGAAATACCTGTATATAAAAATTTATCATTGATAAAATGATACAGGAAAGCTTACTCGCTGCCCGCATACCTTATAAAACTAGAATAATTAGCTCCAGGCAGCAAATAAGGATTTAAAATCCTTGTAAATGCATTTCTTTTCATCGAATCTCACCGTTCCCTCAAAGAACTCTTGCCGTTACGATTCCTGCGCGTTATGTAGCAGTGTCAGAATGATATATAGAAAGCAACTGGACTGCTCTATATTAGACTATTCTCAGTTTAATGAAAGCCTCCACCCGAGAAACTAATCAAAGGAAGAGGGGAAGCATGCAAAGCAATCTTCAAATAGATGATTGGCAAACCAAACTATCACCGATGTTTGGACTTGTTAGAGTATGCGTTTACAGTCAAAATATAAGTCCTAATCATGGTCTTTCTTTACAAGTACTGTTTGGATACAGAGTGGATGACCTGCCTGGTAATTCACTTTTGACAGCTGTAATGATTTACCATAGTAAATATTTGTTTTCTGTTTTCCATATTTACTTAGATTCTCCTTTTGCCCATTTTCTTTCGTTAATTGGTCTGGCGTATCGCTAGAGTTTGGAAATAAGGTCAACATATGCGATTAAAATGAGAAGTTTGAGAATATCTCATTTATTTAAAACTGTAACAATTTATCAAACAGTTATTATTTTCTTTTATCTTATATTATCTACTTTAGAAAGGCGTCTGGATCAGAAATAAGATGTCATTAAATTTAAGAGTAACTTCCGTGTTTTTTTTATTGCCCATGCTGACACTGCTTACCCAAAAGGAGTAACGTATGTCACGAGTCGGCGGGAAGAAAAATTTCAATACAAATATTAGCATAATACATTGCAATACAATATAATTAAAGTATGCAATATAATGCAAAATATTAGGAAATACATACAAAACAATATAAGTAAAATTATGCAAGATATGTAATAAAATACAAATGTCAATATAAATACAAAGAACAAACATAATAAATAATTAAAAACATAAATAATAAATAAATAGAAATATGCGTAATAAATAAAGAAACATACATAAAATAAGCAAAAAAAAAGCAGCTTGCATGTTTGCAGTTTTGCCACTTATTACTTGAAGAACGTACTAACTAAGGGGGAAAAAGTAATCAAAAAACGCTTATAAATATAAACAAAAATGCATTAAATATTCTGTTTCACCTATTATTAAAGATTTATGTTCAGAATAATTGTGTAAAGCAGGAAAACTATTGCCAACTTTCCCACATTACGGTAGGTTTCTTTTTCTAAAATAATGAATTAATACGAGAGATAATTAAGTTAAGTTAAGTTAAGTTAATTACAAATACATGAAAATTTACTTAAATATTTTACATTAAAATGTATTGTTTTTATTCTAATAAACTTGCGAGTTTACTCGAGACATACTGAGTTTAAAAGAAAACAATTACGACAAGACGAATCTATCCGTTTCCCTAATTTCTATAGTTCTTTTATATTACAGGACTTAGAGATAAAAATTTTCTTAGCAGAATCAACCACATCAAAAGCTACACATAAGGCATTTCGATGTTTTTCCGTGTCAATTTTGTCTTAAAAAGACATCATCCTCATTTGATGCGGATTTACTTCTATTCCACCACCACACTTAGATTTTCCCCTTCTTTCAGTAAGTGGGAAATTTCCCTGAATCATGCTGTGAAGTCATTTAGGCCGAAAAGATTCACCTGCCCATTTCAGTGTAAATAGCTTTCCCCGACTGATGGCTTTTCCAAATCGGTTTGCTTCCTCCGACGTAGAATCCCAGAGGATACACTAGATAACAAAATTATACAGTAGACGAAAAATTATTGCATCAGAGCAGAAACTGTGTTGTATTGCTAGGGGTTTCTTTCCCACCATTTTGTTTTCTTGTATCTCCGGAGATGCTTGGGTAATGTCTAGGACTACGAAGTAGCTTGGTAGAGATTTCATAAATAACTGCGAGTTTTCTTGAGATAAAGAGCGAAATTAATGTAGTTTTAAATAATTCTCTTGAGAAAAGCAGTAGTTTAACTTCACGAGAATAGAGAATGATTGTTCTTTAACAGAGAGAAATGCGAAGTGCATATAGGAAAAGAAAATGTGATAGGTATAAAATGATATATATATATATATATATATATATATATATATATATATATATATATATATATATATATATGATAAATTTGCTTAATAGATATTATAACTAAACCTACAATTTCAATCTTGTGAAATCAGAATAAATTAACAATTATTAAAAATATTTGTTTTCAAATTACAGAAAATAAAATTATGGCTGTTAAAAAATGAACATTTTTCGAAGTTTTTTGTCAGATAATGCATCTCTGGAATATATACTTGCATTATAGTTAGCATACATGGGAGCATTGATGTATCTAGATAAACTGCATAAAGATACTTAACTTGTTCCAGGATGGCATTTATTAACTCCAGACAGTGTCCACATCATATACCTCTGGGCAAAACATGTGGTTAATTATGTCAGCCGCATTAATTTATCCTTAAAATCGGGTACAACTATAGGGATTTATCATTGGAAACCTAATTTTCTATGCATATTATTGACGCAGTAAAAACATTGGAAAATGGGAATTAAATTTTTGAATTTTGATCTGAGAGAGAGCTGGGTTAGGTTAGGTTAGGTATAATTTTTTACTTATGTTGTTCATTTTAATAAAATTGTTACACTCATATAAAAATATGTATATTTGGATATATAAGATCAATGCGATATAACACTGTAGTATACAGGGTGATTCAAAATTCAACGTAAAAAATGTTGAAGGATGTAAGAAACACAAAAACAAGCCAAAATCACATTGGAAAGAATGGGTAGAATCGACAACCGGATGAGATAGAGGGTGCTGTTCTCCTGTGCTTTAATTCGATTTCAGTGACAGTTATTTAAATTTCTGACCACGTACAGAGAACAAGAAGCAGTTTATGAATGGTGAGATATTGGACATGCCGAATTCGTTCCAAGAATCTCCATCACAGCTACAAATTTCTGCGGAATACCGGGTACTTTCGAAAGGATTCGCCAATCCATTCGCCGCCACTATGAAACTTGTATAACAGTGAATGGTAAGAAATTTGAACAGTTGTTTCGAAACTGGATGTGTGCTTCCTCTATCCAAATGTGAAGTATTTTCAAATAAAGTGTTTTCACCAGTTATTGGCTTGCCATTTTTGCATCTTCGTGTATCCTCTAACTTATCCGGGTAGCGTTTTTTGATTATATATTTCTTTGTGATTCTAGCGTATTTATGTGTTTTCGATCCTCTATAACAATTTGTAACAGTTGCTGAATTTTGACTCCTCTTGCATACATTTAAATTGTAATAATTTTTTTAATTTACTTTGTCTGCTTTTCGTACTTCTATTTTCTTTGAAAGTAGTATTTGCTAGTTTGGTACAAAATCTAACTTTCAAGGTAACACACATCAAATTCTGTTTGTAGTATCCTTACTATGACTGGCTAAAAGAGTATGATCAAATCTTTTATCCGCACATTTCTCTTAATTTGTCTGTATAGCTAACGTATATCATTCAAATTGGAAAATGATTTCTAACTCTTGATGATGTAAATATATATATAAAAAATTCGCATGCTTGGATATATTAAATCAATGAAATGCGGCAAATTCTAACGTCTTCTGCTTTTCACTATCTATTCATATTCCGTGAGTTGTTAGGTTTACATTCATGGGTATCACGAACAAAGAAAGTGTAAGGACGTGCATGATATGGAAATGGCATATATTGATTCGCTATAACGGACCGAGAAGAAAAGATTTAAAAAAATTATGAACATCTCTCATATATATATAATATTCAGACGTCATTTTGCGAAACGAAAAAGATTTCAAGGACTGAAAAGATATGAAAAATTTATGAAAATAAAATTATAAGTAATAGTTTCAATAAATATTGAATAAGTTATCTTTATATTAATCTTTAAATTGTAAAAATAGAATAAACATTTTACGTTGAAAGTAGTTTTTTTAGATAGTTTAATCAAATTTATTTAATACATTTTTAAGTCCTCTAAAAATAATTACAATAATTTGGGATTCCTTCAAATTTTTATAAGCAAACAATGTTCAATGAAACTGTAGAACAACTTTTTTTTCTAAATTAAAGCCAATCAAAGAAATCAAAAACAGTTCTACTATTCGGCTAACGGTAAAAATTAATTTATTTAACTGATTTAAAATTAGATTTTAGTCTTGAAGTTGGAGGAAATTATGTTCATTTACTGAAATTCTGCGAAATCAATAGAATGACGTTTTGTTATCAAAGGATCAAGAGTGGATTTAGAACAGTTTTGAAGAGTTTAATTAGTAGCAGATCACAAAAATGGCTGAAAATCTGCATATTCCTATATGTATTCATTCTGTTGCAGGAACTACAGAATGCAATGTAATGAACTTGTTTACAGTAGAAAGATCCAAACTGCAGCAATTACAAAATAGAAAGTTAAATTTTAAAATATTTATTAAGTAAAATTCTAACCAATTTTTAAAAATCTTGAACAAATAATTTCAATTAATTGCATCTCAAAAGTATAATCTGCCCAAACCAGTCCACCATTGACCTATTTGTTTTCCTCTATTTCTCGAGTTGCCTTTCACTAATATTTTTCGGAAACAATAACAATTACTATAAATACTGTACATTCTCCTATTCTTTTTGTATCATCTTTGTTATTTCGCATTATTTGAAAAGTTCACGTTAGTTTCATCGTACAGTTGTTATATTCTCCAACAGAGAGTTACGAGGGCAGATGTTTTTGTCAGCACAGTTCATAGCGTACCCAATTTAAACATAACAAATGAAAGAATAAAAAAAATAAACAAAAATCAAGTAGACGCAAATTGATCTATGAAAACGTGACTTGCAGCTGTAGTAGGAAAGTGACCCAATCATAACAATGGTAACAATGCTTTGTACTGGAGAAGAAAGAAGCATGGTTTCTTCCCATCCGTAACTCAGTAACAAGATGCTACCACTGATATGGCTAATTGCTGCTATCTTAGCGAACATGAACTTCAACATTTCAAGCTTTTAACAAATGGAATAAATTTTAAATGTGATCTGTAAGCAAGAACTGTTTGACGTTCAGCAGAAGATTGCACACTTAAATTAGCTGTAAACTCTCAAGGTACCAATTTTGTTTCTAATTTACATTACCAGAGACAAGAAGCGAAACTTTCATCACCATACATGATGTTGTTGAGATTGCAGAAATGCATATTTGGACTCATACATTTTTTGGAGTCTTAAAAGTCGTATGAAACTACCAAATATCTTTAAGAAAATTAATTTTCTATTTGCAGTTTGTTACTTATTTAGAGCTATTTTTGTATGTAATATTTATGGCTAGAGGCGATAAAAGTTGAGTTGGAATAAAATTTTTCTTTCAGAATTGTAGCTTAATGGCTATTAGAAATGATATATTAAATATGTTCTCATTCTGCTAGGACCTTATTATCCAATGATATTTAAATCTTCAACTACACTTATGAAGCCAATCAATCAATAAAAAAAACTACATTCCCATTCGGATGTTTACATCATCTGGTGAAGCAAGTTTTAAGAGTAGAGAGTTTCCTAATTAAATGTAAATAATTTTAAATTTCTTTGTTCTGGTAGGAACTATAATGCAGAATTTTGAAATTCAGCCTTAGGAAGCACATAGTAATGTTTAGAATTCAATTTAAGATGGAAATATTTAATGTTTTACAGGGACATGGGAATTTAAGTTAAAAAGAGTGCAGACAATAGAAAATCATGTACTGTCGATAAATGTTAGATAATGTTTCCATGATTTGCTTTTAATCCAAGCTAATATTGAATTTGTTCTTATTTTCAACAAACTCAGTACTAAAGCTTTAGGATATGGTATTTTTAGTAATAACTATTAGAATTATAAAATTTTATTCAGAAACAGCTAATGGAATTCTCCTTTATTTTGTCTGAATAAGAAAAGGCATCCACTATATCTTTCTTTACAAAAACTAGATATATCCTTGCTATTGCTGTATTTTTAAAAACTGTAACAAAAACATTATTAGTTATTGAAGAAAAGTTTGAATTTTGAAAATTCTGCTGACTCTGACTGTTACTTCATAGCATATTTGTTTCATTAATAAAATAAAACCTTAAAAACAAATTTATAAATAACTAAAATAGGCAGGCAGACATTTTAACGTTTTATTATCACTGCTGAATTTTTTTGATGTTTTTCATTGCATTTCAGATACATTCTATTCAAAAAGTTTATAAACCGACGTTTTCCTAAAATAATATTTATTAGGAATTTTTGATGTTGTGTATCTTGTACTCGAGTTTCTGCATAGTCATATTTCTTTTGTAGTTGCTTGGATTTATCATACGCCTCCAGGAACTTTCAACGTATAGAATTTATACTATTCTAGTGTACATTTCCGCTTGAATTGTTTATTTCCTCGAAACCCTAAAAATATGTACTTCGAAAATCCTTTGAGCTGCTCTTTACCGAAAAGCTCCCTTCCTCCTGGAAACTATCTTATTTTTCTCTACGATCTGTTTACTTTTGTGTTACGCAACTTGTGTTTCTCAGTATTTTGAATAGAAACAATATTTACCAACACTATTAATTTACACTCTATTTAATTAATATTTCAAAATGAATTATATTAAAAAGCCTTTTTTGCTGCGAACTTTCCTTTTGAATAGAGTTATAATAGACTTCATCCACACTTTTATGTATGTATGTATGTGTACCTTTCAACTAAGTAGGAACAGTTAATTTTTGTTTTCATGAAACATGCACGAGTACTTTATCTCCTTATAACTCATAAAAAGGTGATCAATCGACCCCCTTTCGTAAGTTCTGTCCTCCCTCTAAAAGTGTACAATAAATAATATTACAAATGTTTTTATTATGCATTTATCATATTATAGTGTATTCTGTATTATTGTTGCAATGAATAAAATGTTTTTTTACTTACGATATTTTTTTATCTTTAGTTTATTTGTATCCTCCTTTCCATTGGAAAAATGTTGGCCAGATTACTCATGACCAAGTGACATTCAAATCGGAAACTTCAAGATTTGATCTTACCCTAGTGTGACGTGGAGAATTTTGGCGTGTGCTTACAATATTTATGAACGTTGTCTACTGGATGTATTCTTCAAATTAATCAAGGCCTCTTGTTCTTACTTTATTATTAATCCATTTTCTTCCCTAGAAATATTCAGCAATTAGCACATCAACATAGGGTACTGAGGCGAAAAACAATGATTGTGGTAAATTTACATAAAAATTTCTCATAATATTACTTCGAATGAATTTTTACTGTTTTTATATATTTTTGCACAAATCTAGTTAAAAAGGAACTATTTTATTACTTGCATTAAAAATGAGCAAATGCATTATTGGATAGTGTACTGTACCATTATTTTCTTGAATCATTCAAAAACAGTTTGTTTTTGCCTTTTAAATTAGCTTTCACAAATTATAATCCAGGTTCATAAAAGTTGTGTTTCATAAGATATCAAAGTTTTGACAACTTTGAATCTTTTTCATTATAAAAAAAATCGTATACTCTTTTTTTCATCAAGGAATTTTCAAATATTAGACCAAGAAGTATTCACAAATTACCTATATTTAGTGACAAATACAATTATTTAGTATACTTCTCCTCAGAAAAGAATGGAAAAAAGGGTTGAACAACTGTTTTGTTATCTTCATGAAATCTGATTTTTAATGCGTGAGGTTAATTACATGTTGCTGTGGGTTGATAGCGCAGGAGCCATATTTGACCAAACTGTTCTTTTTGTCTATGTATGAGATAGCAGAATGTTCCCCACACAGAAAAGTAATTTATATGTTTTTATTTTAAAAAAGTAAGTTTCTAATCTTTTACAATGATACCTTGCTCCAGTACTTCAAAATAATGTTATCAAGGTTTTCTATGACAACATATTGGGAATCACCAGTTCCTTATAAAGCTACATGCTATGCGTTTAATCTATTTGTGAGTTTATGTTTGCGATGCGAGAAAAAAATCTCCTTAGTAGAGTTGATCTTGTTAGAAATATTCTCTCTTTTCAATAGAGTTATTTGTTCATCGTGGCAAGGAGATGACATGAAACATCAAACCAAAGCTATTTCACTTATACAATGATATCTAATTTCAGTGCTTAAACATAATTTCACCAAGGTTTCTGAGACAACATAATGCGAGATATGAAATATTTCAGTCACCAGTTTCGTATAAAATTGCATCAGATGCTTTATCATCTATTTTTTTGTTCATGTTTGCAGTGTGAGGAAAAATTCACCATATAAAAGTTGATTGAGTTAAAAATAAACTTTCTTTTCAATGGTGTTATTCTCCCATTGTGGAGGAAGACGATATGAAACACCAAGTAACTTACAAAACCGTGCTTATTTTTGAAGTACTTAAAACATCCTGCTTGCAGTACGACGTCATATATTTTTAGTTACTAAGAATAAATTCATGAGTTTTCTGCTGCCATTATTACTTTATGTACGATGAAACATATATTTTGTTCTGAGAAAAGGAAAGTTTGAGATAATTTTTTTTATATGGGATAGTGTAATTATATTATTGAAGTTTCAGCAATACTTAAAACAGGGATATTAAAAGTAAACAGATATAGCCAAAAGTAAAAAAGAAGGAAATAAAAGCAATCCTAGAGTAATTCGAAGGTAACTAAAAGCAGAAAACTAGTTACCTTACTTAGTTACCTTCGAATTACTCTAGGATTGCTTTTATTTCCTTCTTTTTTTACTTTTGGCTATATGTTTATCTGTTTACTGTTCTTTGTTTAGTTGCTGCAATTGCGCGCTTCTTAAACATTGGCGTAATTTTTTCTAACTTTATTTCTTTCTTCTTAAAAAGTTCTTTTGTTATTTTACTTTAATTTTTTTGTTTGCTTCTTAAAATTTCTTTTCTTGTTCTAGTTTTAAATTTTACTTACTTTGTAAAAAACCTTTTAAATTTTTTTAAAATTTGCTATAGATTTTTTCTTGTTGTTTGTTTACATGCTCGATATTAAAAGTAACTAATGCTTGAATATTTAAAAAAATATCTCGTTAAAGTTTTTAAAGTGCTTTTTTTGCAGTAGATAAAAAGTTGCTTGTTCATTACTTGATATCTATTGAAAGGCCATTTAAAAATTAAAATGAAGTCTTAAAGTTGTATTTGAAGAGTATTCTTTTTTCTAAATTAAAATAAAAGAATAGCAATTAAAATTTGTATTCTTATCTGAAAATATGTTATTATTACTACGAATGGCATTAAAAATATCTTAAAAGTATTCATTTATTTACAATGATGAAATGTGGATACTAATTCTTACGACAGAACTACTTCACTTAATTTCCTATGCAAATTTTCATTCGTCAAAGTGTTTTTGAAAGCATTATCTTCTTTTTAGTGTACATTTTTGTACATATTTGGGCCTTAAAAAATTATTTGGTATGAGACTCTGATTTTTTTGAACTGAAAAATGTATTTTTTATTTCCAAAAAAATAGCATCATGTAAGCAGCACAAAACAGTATCAAAATTACCATCACAGAGGAAACACATGACACTGACTTTGATTATCGCTTGGAAAGTGAATAAACCTTCTTTATAATAATGCACTGAACACTGGCAAATTTACTTTTTAAATGTATATTTATAGATGTTTATCTTTGGAGTAAGATTTGGTTACACAGCATTTTTCGCCATTCAAAAAGTTTCTAACTTCAGCAAGCGTTTTAGTTAGCATCGCATACGTTCATTTTGATACTTATTTTCTTGGTATATGCTGGTATATCAACTTTCAAACTTTTATCCGAAAACAGGGATCCGATATACAGAGTGTCCGAGAAGGAACTTTATTATTTTAAACATAAATAATAAAGATACAAAAAGGTGAAATGAAATGCTGTTTGCGGCTAAAGAATGAAGAAATATAATAGTTTTTTTACAGTACCTTCAATGTAGCTCTCTGTGAGCACATTCCATGTATCTGGAAAGTTTCATTGGCATAACGTTAGGGTATAGGGCTCTGAAAACCCAAAAGATTCAGTCGAACATGAATGAGACGGCTCCGAACTTAATGCTCGGTTTGGTCTTTTACACGACGCTGTAATAGGGGTCCATTCTTCTTTGTGGAGAAGACGATTAACTGCGATGTTTACTGGGATCTTCTTGAGTTATACGTTATTCCACAATTGGAACATTTACAGTCAAATGTTTTATTTCATCAGGATGATTATCCACCACACTGGACACGTCCTGTGTATGAATTACTTGATAGAGTGTTTCCCGAACGATGGATTACATCGTTCTGTTGCATAGCAAATGTTAAAAAACACTTGGCGAAAAACGGATTGCATATTGGGCATTCTTCGTGCTACTAAAGGAGTTCATGTAGAGCTTCATTGAAAGTACTGCAAAAAAATGTTTGATTTCTTCATTCTTTCGTCGAATACTCCATTTCATTTCACCTTTTCATGTTTTTGTTATTAATGTTCAGAATAATAAAGATCTTTCTTGGGCACCTTGTATATTAGTAATTTTGTATATTGGATTCCTATTGTATTCGGCTACTTTTATACCTTTCTCTGAATTTCTTAATTTACGCCAAATGTGGGATATAATAACATAATACCTTTCACGCGAATAAACACTAACATTTTATTTCCGAAACTGATGATAGCTGAATTCCAGCAGAAATTTCTGTTGCATAATGATATATTTTAAATAATGCGTCCAAAAGAAAGAGTAAACATTTTGATGATTGCTTTGAACATTACAGCAATTCCCAGTAGTCTTAACTCAATATCAAATGTATAAACAAAAAATGTATTCTTGTATTGGACTAGGAAGAGACTAAAAGCAATGCGAATATACGTTCTGCTTGTATCTATTTATTAAATTTACAGATAAGAGATGCAGAATGAAGAATCATCAAGTAATGAACTTGGCGTTTTCCGAAGGGAATAAAGATGAAGTTTAACATATACTAAAGAAATATTTTGCATGAAAGGTAGCCCTTTTTCATTTATTAATTTCTATATTCTAAATCTATTTTTATTCACCCTATTAAGTGGGTATTGTTTTTTACTTTTTGGATTTCGAAAATTCTGTAATAGAAGCAAAGAAAAGAACAAATGTGATGATTTTATTTTCTACAGCTGGTAAACATTTATTTGAAGGTTTACCGATATGATTTAATATCTTTTAATGATGCACGGAATAAATACTTTAGTACCAATACCATTATAGGAAATAGATGTTTCATAGTGCAATTTTATATTTAACGTCTATTATTGCGTACATTCTGCATTTTTCCATGCTCTATATATATGTTTAGAGTATGAATAGCAATTTGAGTAAAAGTAATGCTGCAATACACTAAAATACATTTTATCTTTCGAAATAAAAATCCATTACAAAACTAAAACAAAAGAGTATTAATAAGAATTTTTCTGTTAATAAGAAATTTTCATATAGAATTTAGTAAGTTAGCAAATTTTTTTTATTTTCTGTAAAAATGTATTAATTTAAAATTAGTTTCACGAAAGTTCAAGCACCGAATTTCAAATTTTTAAAAGTTAGTAAGTCAAAGTTAGATGAGTTTTCTGTGAAACACTTGCTACACTTGTAACTTATTTGCGTGCCTGATTAGTCTGGCAGCCGTCTAACGTCATTAAAACTCCGTTAGTTCAGATTTTTCTGCAATAACAAATTGTAACCACTCTTGAAAAGCTGATAACTAGAAATTGAGAAAGTAGAAGAGGAGAAAAGAAAATTATACAGTTTTGACAGATTGAGTTTTTTAGCCACGGGTTGAGGCTTAAACATCGGGAAGTAATTTTTAAAGAAACTATGAAATTTTGTAACTAACAGATTAAATTTGTTACAAATTTTACTTTTTTTTATTGATGAATAATAATGATTTTAGCTCTATAAAAAAGAACTTTTTAGTACTTAAGAAAATATTCAGATTAAGATACACTTTGTTCTTATTTTTAATCAATCGAAATCTTCATTCTTATCTCAAATCATATTACCAATTTATATTTGGTTTCTGAAAGTGGAAGAAATGGATTCAAATGCAATTCAAGAGAATTTAAAAACATTTTTTAGGTTCCGAAAGTTTGTCTCCTCAGTTTCACTTTCGAGAAAATCCTCCTAATTTGTAAATTTTAAGAACAGAAAAGTTCAGAGTGAACCTCTATAAAATCTAAAGAGGTCACCTATTTTACTTTATTAATTTATCCAAATGTGTAACTTGATGAGTAAGTTTTGAAAGAATGCCAGTTTTGGTTAGACAGAAATTATTCAAACCAAATATTATCAAGTTGACAACTCAATTTCATGGACAGAAATTCCTTTAAAATATCACAAGTACCTGTATTTAATTCTTAATTAAAATTTAAGATTAAGAAAAGTTAAAAATACACAATTATAAAATCTCATGAATTTCACTTTTTTACTTGCATTAATTTATCCAAATATATTATTTGATAAGAGAGTTTTGAAAGAATGCCGAATTAGGTTATACAATAATGATACAAATGAAATATTATCAAAGTCTTATTGAATCCCTATAAAGTTTTAAATAAGTTATAAGGCTAGTAGTACACGTTTCGACAGCTAAACAAGAGCTGGAATCCTTATTTGTTTATATTGAACAGTTTTATACAGTAAAATGATTTTAAAAAAATAAACCATCGAAATAAACCTACCCCTATTAGCACAAGATATTTCTATGATATATCCTCGACGTTGCTAGTATATTCTGAATGCCGCAAAAAATCATAAAGATATCGTTTAAATACTGTAAGGCATCTTGTGTTAATAGAGTACGCTTTATGTTACACAACAGAACTGCAAGAGAAATAAAAATCGACTAAAGAATCTTTTCAAAATCAGCACTGGTCTTAGCTCTGACGGAAATGCAGTTTCTTTACTTGTTTTGATGTTTTGTTCCCTTTACATATTTACACAAGCTTTAAACTCGACATGTCAGGTGTTAAAAATTTAATCTAAAGCGTTTCCCGGAAGAGGTAGAAGTGAACTCAATGCTTCCCTTTTGTTGACAGGCTTGTTATTCATTTTCTTCCTCATCCCCAGTAAATATTATTGTTGGAAACTTCAAGATGATTGTTGAAGTGACTCAAATTTCTAAACTTGGCTTATCTAGGAATTAATTAAATATTCTCTAAGAGGAAATTTCTTCACTGTTCCTCTGAAAATTCATTTAAAGGTGCTTGTGGGTTTATTATGGCGGTGAAAGCATTTTAGATATCTGGGAGATTTTATTAAGAGGGATGTTAATTATTGATAAGATTAAAATTCAGTCTTTAAGATAGACTGGTTGATGAAAGGTATCACTAAAGCTGGAATCTTCCTATTCATGATTTTCCACGTAAGGATTAGAATTCGTTAAATAAAATTTATTGGTTCTGTAAATAATTCCATTTTGAAATGCGTTTATTTTGAAAAGGCTAGTCTTTTCATTGCTGTTTCAAAATGAGTTGAGAATGTTTTAAAGGATATTTATTGTTGATAATATTAGCCTTTAAGAGACACTTGCAGATGAAATCTATCACTAGAGCCGAGTTCCTTCCTATTCATGATTTTTCACGTCAGAATTAGGTAAAATATTTTAATAAAATTTGCTGTTTCTATAAAAATTTTGTTTTAGTAATTGTATTTTTTTATATAAATGAGTAACAGCTCTATAGTTGGAAAATGAACTGAATGTGATTCTTCAAAAATTCGTAATGTATATTTCACGGAAGTTCATCAAATTATAATATTTTATCTCCCGGAAGTTTACTAAATTTTTATTATAATAAGACTTTCCATGAATTTTAGATGGTGTAAATATTTGAGAACATTCCATTAAATCCATTTCATCTCCATGATGTTGAAAGGAGATAAATACTTTTTCACAATTTGTGTAAATCTTTCTGTGTAAATGTATGGAACTTGGATGAAAATAAGTTATTAGATACAAATACTAATGTAGGATTTATATATTTTCCGAACAGTTGCACATATATCACTTACATATACGGGTATTATGGTCAATAAAAAAGATAAACGTTTTATGAAGTTTTTCATGTGTCTTAAAATTAAAGCAATTAAAGAGAAGTGGGTTAATTTTGATTCATGCTTGATACATACATTCATACAATTGAATTCATAGTGCTGTGTATTTATTTTTAGTGGGAAGTTTTCCCCAATTTCTTTCTATTAAAGTTTAATCACAAATTTGCGTTATCATTATGTGTCTGGTAGGGAAGTACGATCTCATGGTTCAGAAATGCCAAAAAAATGACTTATTATGGAGCAATAAAAGTCTAAATTTCTTGTATTAATCTTTGATTTTGAATATATATATATATACATTATACTGTTTTTCAAATTGTAAAGAAACTATGAGTGCATGTCGCATGAAAATAAAAATATTTTGATTGTTTCAGATAAACCCTCCCCCCAAAATTATACTATATTCCAAAATAAAGAAAGCTTTAAAGTGATTGCATAGCTGGACATATGCTTAAAACTCTAAATTATTGACTAAATAGTTTCAGAATTTACTCTTGTATTTACATAAATATTCTAAGCCTTATGTTACTATTTCCAATGACAGCATTTTCAATGCAGTTCAAACAACTCAGTATGCATTTAAAAAAAATTCGTGAGTGTTACATTGGTAATTTTAAGCATGCGTAATCCGATTTTTAAAATACTGTATAGGGATACCTTGAAGTTACATGATAGATGGGACTGTTGAAAAGAATAAGTCGGGGTCTCACTTTGCACATAAATGCATGCAAACTTTAATTAATTAGAGACATGGGCTAGTAAAACATATGTTTGGAAGAAAAGTACGTAATAAAGGATGAAATTTTATATAAATCGAAAAAAATGTTATATATAAAAATAAAAGTGTAATACAAAACTTAGTTGTTTCGATGCAGATGGCTTTATAAAATTTAATAAGCTCGTCTAACTACTCAACGAGTTTCTTCTCACATAAAATTTTTGCACAGCAAGTTAAGATATTTATTATTCCTTCCGAAAATTTGTAACCCTTTTTAAATTGAGCTAAGACCTTATGCCAGCCTTGAAACTTTCTTTTCTGATGGATCTGGGCCTGAGGTGTCGGCCTCATTAGTAGCTATTTTCTCATCAATCTTCATAAGCTCATTGAGTGGCAACTCTTTGCTATGAGAATCCAACAGCTCAATTACGTCATTTCTATCAACTTTCAAATGTAATTGTTCAGCAATATTGAAAGTTTCTTCTATTATATAAGTGACTTGATCCGTTTCCGTCTCATATTTGAAAAAGAATAGACACATTTTTTCTGTTAGTTGTTTTTATTACTGAATTTTGCAATTTTATCATATTCTAAAGTGGGAAATATTAAAAATGCGAGGAGAAAATAAGGAGCTGTGTAACTTCAAGTTCCCGTAAGTCGAGGTATTGCTGTAAATTATAAACGAACTCACATTAACCCAGTTTATCTTCTTAAGCTGAGCTATAAATCTTTTTCAACAAAACTAGCAAAAACTAATGAATGTTATTCCTTATAAATTTAATTCTTAATTGCGAAGAATTCTCTATTATTTTCTGTGAGTTTCTGCAGAAATCAATAACCTTCATTAAACCTACAACTCTATAAAATGTCCTAGGTTTTTATTATTTTTTTTTTGTAAATACTCGTACCTGTTTAATGCCGCAACTGTGTTGTTTGTTTATCTTGTTGTTTGGTACCGTTTTAATTTATTATTTACCTATTTTTTTTCTTTTTACCTTTCTTTTTATTTTCTTTATTATTATTATTATTTAATGTTATTTGGTTATTATTCAAGAAATTGTGTATTGGACAGTTTGAAATTATATATGGGAAAATTTGAAAATGTGATAGGAAATTGAGTATAGGTTGATATAGCCTTTTATTGTGTTGCATGTTTAGGTTTTAATTTGTGGCTTCCTTCTTTTTTTTCCTCTTTAATTTTCTTTGTTTGTATTTTAATTTATGTTATTTGGTAATTAATCAAGATTTTGTGTTTAGGAAAGTTTGAAAGTGCGTTTAGGAATTTGAAATTGTGAAACTGTGTTGGTTAGTTTAATTTTTTTCCTATGAAGCAGTGTACTTTGTGAAGAAATTTTGTATTCGATTTTGCTGGCGTTCTTCGGAACTTTCAGTGGCTCAATATTTGTATGTCCGTAAGGACAGGCCAAATTACTAGTTATATTATTAATTTACCCATCCCATCGGGGGCACAGCGAGTTCACGGATGAGAAGCTGCTGCATAAGTAAGCAGGTTCTCGCCTCCCTGATGGGTACAATAATGGTGGTGTGGCTCGTTGGGCCTATCTCCGAAGACAGGTCGTTCCCCGGTAAAACGGGGGAGGGGATCGTAGCATCAGCTGCTCGTAATGGGGGCTATTATGCGGAGTGCCTGACTATCTGCTGCGGCGGCCGGTCTTTCATCTTGACTCGGATGATACGGCAGGGCGGGGTATTTCCTTGTGATTATTAATTTACCCTCGAAATGAACTTATACAGATATCATGCTTCAAACTAGCAAGTGAAATAAAATCAGCTTTAAAAAAATCGGGAATGGCATAGTGTAAAGCATTTTAAACAACGGACATTCAATAGATCCAAGTTACCCCAACTTGTAATGGAATTAGAATCCATTTATACAGTTAAATATGTCCCAACTGTAACAGTAACGTCCCAAGGGAACGTGTTATCTGACCTTTCGCCTCAGATATTCCCATAAAGGTTGAATTATACTCGCGTGTAGAGACAGAGGGGCCAGGATAATTGCTGTACCTCGCCATCATGCTCTGCAAAACATCTCTTGACACGCTTCAGGTAATATACAGGTGCAGTCTCCACTTGGAGACGAAGACTATCATTAAGGGAAAATGTTAATACTCTCTGTTAAGAGAAGGGAACGTCAGCCAGAATAAATTTGAATGTTTGAAATGTTGCGAGAGGTTAAAAAATAACTAAGGAATAGAGAATTCTAGAAATATTATCAGTAACATGTTAGAAAGACTTGAAAGAAGGATTGTTAGAAGGATTTGAAAATGATGCTTCAGCGTGGGAATGATTATGATGTTGGTAATCGCATCGAGGTAAATATGAAGAATTTTTGTTACGGTTGTTGCTTTGGAAGTGTTATGTAACTTTAAACATTAAGAGGGTTTATTTTATAACTATATATATCATTATTTTTCTGTTTTTTAGCTGTTGCTTTATTTTTCATTGTCTACTTTCAGATATAGAATGAAAATTAATCATATCTAGAACAATATAGTGAAAAAGAATTTAGTACATATTTGAAAAAAATCAAAAACTGCGTTCTAGTTTTTGGCAAATCAGTTGAACAAAGTCTGCAAAAAGATAAAGATTCTATGAAGAGGTTGGAAGACTACCTAACATACGTTACTTGAAAAATGTCTTAATAAGAAGCAAATAAGTGTTTCCTACACCAAAACTTTAATTAGAACTTATAGTCAGGGATGAATGTATCACTGATTTTCAATTATTATCGGAGAAATTGATTATATTTATTTATAAATCACTGAAATTTGTTTCCAGTTTTCCTGCAAAGATCATTTTCTGTCTCTCAAATACCAGTCTAATGAATATAATATGTAATACAGATGTTTAAAAGCTCAATTTTATACTGTTTTTGCGTCTGGTTGTACCATTGTTTCTGTAATTTGTTCACTTCTTTGCAAACAGAAGGCAATAATGCTGTATGAAACAACCATGAATGTATGTAGTGTGGCCAAAATAATGAAAAAAAAGGGGAAAAAAGGAAGAAAATTCTAAAATGAGAATATTGAAAGAAATCTCAATATAGCTACGATAAAGGCCTTGTGGATTTAAAATAGAAAAGTTGTATCGATAACAGCACGAGGTTTATTTTTATTTGAAACACTAATATTTCACTATTTTTGATATTTCTAATGAACCACAAATATTACTTTTTTTAATAACCAACAGCGAATTTTCTCATCATTGCATTTTAAGATTTATGCCACCACTGAAGAATGATTCACATCCGAATGTTCGTATGATGATATAATGTTTTTTTACAGCATTTTGGGGAGTTTTTAATTCCGTGTTATTTCTGGAAATCAAGAAAATTAGAAATCAGAATATAGAATGCAGAAATAAGGTTAGCTTGATTAAATTTTTTAAAAGAATTTGTGTTTCAAATATTAAGATTTATTCCCAACCCATACGGTCAAAAATTATGCCGAAATCTTTCACTTCTTGAAAGAAACCACACTTCACACTTCTCTTGTTGCTCTACGAAAATCGAAAATAAATTCAATGCACATCGCTCAATGATATATATGCAATTACTGTTGCACACAAATATTCAAATCAATGTTTTGAGCCCGGAATAAGATGATATAAACGAGAATTTCTTATGCAAAAGTCTGCTTCTCATGACTACGAATTTAATTTCTTTGGATCAGGCAGAAAGATTATATCCAGGCAGGAGAGAGAGAGAGAGAGTGCCGCGGAGAAAACTAAGCACATTTTCACCTGGAATTATAGAAAGGGCTTTCGTAACCTCAGGGGTTTGTTAACAAATTATGACGCGCGAAAGATCAATATATTCCCAAAAGCAAATCAGTGTTGCAAAAGAAAGCGATTTCGTGGAGAATTCTGCCTGCAAAGTTTCCGTAGTAGTAATTCAAGGTAAAAAAACTAAATTTCATAGATTCGACTCGTTTTAAAAATTTATTTTTTCATAAATCCTTTTTCAGTCCATTTGTGCATGAGATTGTATCAGTGTGATTATTTTCAATTTTAGGTACAGGGAGACAAGGTATGATATTTTTTCATTAACTCATTCGCACAATATCAGTAGTTTAGTAGTTGCCTTATTTGGAATTATTTAGACAAAATAGTGTAAAAATAAGCATTTTATATAAAAATTTGAAAATCACGAGTTCACAACAATGAAGAAAATTATGATATATTACTTTTATTATTAATTAAAGGTTAGTTTAACTGTATAAAGTTGTGTCAAATTTAATAAGAAATATACGTGTTTTTTATCGACCGATTTCATCGGTTTTCATTGTGTATTCAAGGATCTTTGATTATTAACCCTAACACAGCTTATTTTTTCAAATTTTTAACAGGAGTTGTACTTCTAATTTAAATTAAAATAGAGTTTTTAGGAACAGGTAGAGGCCGAAATTTTTATGTCCTAAAGCACTGGTCAAATTACTAAACATCCTTTATTGCAGTCATCGTATTTAATTTTTATTCTTAAAATATAAAAATATAAATATTGGTGCTTCATTGAAATTCTTGTTTTATTCCTTTTACATATAAAAAAATATCCGTCATTAAGCACTCAGAAGTGAGCTATTCAGAGGAGTGGCATTTTTTTGTCGTGTTCTGTTTACAGAAACATCACTTTATTTTTTCCTTTCATGAAATCTATCCAAGTCCAAATACCAAATAATGCAACCTAAACATTTCAGCTACCATCTATATTCTATGTGCGTGATTCTTTCGTAGGGGAGAGATTTTTAATATTCCTCCCGTGTGAGCTACTCGTGCAAACAACTGTTTCATCTACCATTTTGTCACAACATTTTATATCTTATCTACTGGCCATTAATAAAACGGTCAACACAAAGTAAATTTTCAAAAGAGGTCATTCCCTTTTTTCGAGCGCGGCGTGCTTCAACAGATTTGATGAATAGACAGTCAGAGACATCAGCAATGTATAAAATGAACTAAACAAACTCGCAATAAAAGGAGGGGATTTCCCGCCGAAAAAACATCTGCTCGGAAATGGAACCATTAATATTCTACTAAAAAAACCGAATGAAATAGAAATAAGAATCCTTATTTTTGTGGCTTTGGTCTGTACATTCCTGTCTGTGAAAGAAAATGATTTCATGTCTTAGAAACATTAAACTGGTGTGTTTATTATTAACGACAGTTTTGATCAAATTTTAATTTTCTTTCTAATTATCGCACATTGCAGTTTTTATAAAAAAATTCATACTATTCATAGCATTTTAAATGGTTTACATTGAAACTGTGTCTTGATTCTGAAATTTAATTCTAATCTATATATCATTCATATCAAGATATAAATTGATTAAAAAAAGCATAAACATAATAAGCCTTAGCAAATGATAAATTGTCGTAAAAATGTGCGTGTAAAATAGCTTTTAATTTATTCTTATGAAAGTTATAATATGATTTTGAAGAATACTTTATATCAGAAACGAAGAGCATTTGAATTTAAAACAAAATTATGATGCTTATTAAGGATGTAAACATTTTCAAACACTAACAAGTTGTTCTTTCTGTTTTTTAATACATATATTACGTTATTTCCTAAAAAATGAAAGTGCCTAAGCCTTTTAAGAAAATAATATTATGTGACACATAATTTGATTCAGAAAAGTCTAATTAAATATCATATAGTAACACATGTTTTTTTATTGCCTACGCCGACCCTTCTTACCCAAAGTGTGTAAAGTATGTCACGAGTCGGCGGGAAGAAATATTCCAATACAAATATTAAAGGAATACAGCACAATATAATAGAAGTATACAATATAATACAAAATATTTGGCAATACAATACAAAACAATATAAGTGAAATAATACAATAAAATTAATGCAATACAGAATACAAATGTGAATATAAATATAATAAAATACAAACAGCAAACATAATAAGTAATTTCAAACACAAATAATAAATGAATACAAATAAACGTAATAAATAAAGAAACATACATAAAATAAACAGAAAATGAAAAATTAATAAAATCTATTAAATAGTAAATAAAATGTGAAGAAAAGGAAGTCCGAGATACAATTTAAAAAAGAGAGACAGGAAAAAAATGTAAAAAAAAACAATTTTGAAAAAGAAAAGAAACAACAACAAAACAATTTCTATAACACGATATAGGATTAAAGAAAACAGATACAAAAAAAAAGAATTCTGTAACATAAAATTAAAAGAGGAAAAAGAAAGAAAATCAAGTATGCCCATGACACACTTGGGCACATAACACATGTTTATAAAAGTTTCATCAAGGAAATAAAGTATTGTATAAACCTTAAGTAGATTTTGGTATTTTTCAAAGTAAAAGATGAATTAATTTTGCTTTGGGTTTTCTTGCATGTGTTTGAATAATGCAGAAAGCAATTCCACATTATGCAACTTATTTTACTTAGAAATCAATAGCAAACCCCGAAACATAATGGTTTGTTTGATGATTAACACTGCTGATCTAATCTTGAAAACAGAGTGACAAAGTTTAATAAAAAGAATTTTGACACACGGGTTACAAACTTATTATTGGCCGTTTAAGGAAATTGTATGATTCTTAACACTTTGTTGACCGGCAATTTCATACAAAAATTTATTTTGTTGACCGGCCATTTCGCACAAAAATGTATGCATGGCACCCGCTATTTGATATAGAAAATATCTCATGTCACCGGGGCAAAAAATGTAATTGAATAAAATTCGAAGTGATTTTCAAAACATTTTATTTGCACAAAACAATAACCCATCAATACCAACAATCCAAGAAACTTTTTCATATCGTTTGTTGTTACTTCCTTCCACTGTAAAGTTTTGGCTGAATTTTTATGCAAATCTTTCATTTGGGTGTGATATAGATTTGTTTGAGAAACAACTAAATTAAAAAATTCATCATCAAAAAACGAATCGATTACATCAACGATGCTTGGTGGATCACATTCGAAGTTCGGTACTCTCGAATTTCTCGAATAATCTTCCAAAGAAGGAACAATATCAATATCATTCCACTCTTCATCACTATCTGCTTCACTATCGGAAAGAATTCTTCTTTGTCGTTTTGATGGTCTAATGTCTGAATCATCACTGAACTCGAAATCACTCGGACAATCCGACAAAACATCCGCATATAACTCGCTAAAAAGTTCTTCCGACATGGTTCAAATTTTTTAAATTTTTACAATGCAATGGAAACAGAAATCAGAAAAGTAATTTTGATTTTGAAAAGCCAACATGACAAAATTTTGCATTGCAAGTTTTTGAAAAAATATTTGCATTTCATGAACTTAGAAAAAAATATCAAAGTGCAAAAACGAGTTATCTCGTCACCGGTCAACAACGTTCGGGCATGAAAAGACGAGTTATCTCGTCACCGGTCAACAAAGTGTTAAATAAGAAAATCACTAAATTCTGCTTCGTTTCTAATTTGCTCTTAAGCAATGAGCTAAAAAACTGTGCAATAGACAATTTCATTTTTATGACTGAATGCTCACCTAAAAGTGCGAAAATATTTACTAAGAAAATAGTTAATTTCAAGATCTAGATATCATCTTCAGACATGATTCTGCTTCGAATACCTTAATTACTTTTATAAAAGCATTCAAGAGATCTCTTTTTTAATAATTTAGTTATTTAAATTCGAAATTGGAGGGCATTTTGAACTTTCAAATAGATCTAAAAACTAGTAATATCCACATCAAATTTTAAAAGTCCCCCTTCCCAAAATAAATAAATAAAAAAAATCAGTATTACCGAGTTTGGAATAACTGCCGGATGGTCTTTAACTGGCTATTAGTGCATATCAAGCATGCAAAACATAAGCCAGTTTTACACAGAACCGTCTAGCCGCAGAGGTGACTGAAAATCGGTAGAACTCTTTGTCTGCCAACAAGTGAGTTCGTGAGCTTGAGATAGGATCACTGGAGGTGTCACAGACGTCGGACGCAGCCCTACAGTCACAAAGAGAAGGCAGACACGCACTTAATGTATGGTACAGGGACCGGAAACGGGTGAGCCGCATAGCGATTGTGTCGTGAAACACACCCAAGTAGTCACGTGTCCCATCATCAAACATTTGCACTCGAGTTGCCCCTCATTGGTTCCGCTGGGGAGGACCCATCAGATAGTTCATTACGATTTTCCCCTGATTTTTTTCCTATACGAGTACCTCAAAAATCTTGTATCCCCGTAACATCTGATGCTGACCTAGCCACCAGAGTTGTTTCCCGCACTGGTATCCTGCAACGGGGTGGCCTTTTGGTAAGTGGATGTACATTGCTAGACATGCACTGCTGCAGATAGCATTTTGAATACTTACTTTATAATATTATTTTGTTATAATGTGAAATAAACATAATTTTGGCATAATGATGCTTACATTTTTTTTCCCTATAGGTGCTCCTAAAATGTCCTTGTACTTGAGATTCTAGTAACATCTAATGATATTCATCAAGGTTGTTGACGACGCGCGCCCCCCGAGTGTCCTGATATCGTTCAGCGGGGTCCATCCACGCTTGGATATTATTAGACTTGCATTGTTATTGAAGATGATACTTTGAATACTTTCTCTCTAATACTAAAATAAACTATTGTAATTGGCTCTTGAGATTTTAAATTGCTGCTATGTCTTTCAAACCTAAACTGTTATATCTTTATTTTTACTGTTTTGTTTCTTTCTGTATCTGGGCTACTTCGCACTGATGTTTTCACCATATGTTCCAAAGCAAATCTAGTAAGATTTTGTATGGCCGACATATCTTTCAATTTTGCCTAAGAATTTCTTGAAGCAGAAATGTATTGAACAAGTATTTCGATAAGTTTTTTATAATGCATTTTGTTAAGTATAAAATACAGTAGAACCTTTCGAATCCCAGCTAATTGGAGCTGACCTCTGTTTGGATTCCGGGAAATTCGGATTATCCGGAAAATTCTGCTTAATACCCTTGATATACCGAATGAATTAGAGTAACGACTTCGGGTACTCTGTGAAAAGAGTGCGGAAAGAGCTAACTGCGATTCATATCGCCAAGCAGGTTAGCTCCTTATGTCAAAATAAGATGACAGATTTTGTTTCTACTCATTAAGGTGCTATATTCATTCTTAAATGCCTATTAAAATGTTTCTTTTAAGTTAGGAATAAATCTTAGCTTTGTGTGTTTCTGATTCCTAATTGTTATTTTCCTTCATTTAAGAAAACAACAGAAAATAAGAATATATATATATATATATATATGTTTTATCCAAAATTTCAAATTCCTGGGGTTCGGATTCCCGAGGTTCTACTTTCTAACAATTAAGCAAAAGAAAGCTGTAATTAAAAAATAACTGAAATCAGAAATGTTAAGCTTAAAAGAATTCTTTTAATGTTTAAGCATTAAAAGAATTGACAGAAATGTTGATTAAGATAATAAGAAATCAAAGTAGCTTCCTTACAATAAACTGTGAAGATTTATAGTACAGATGAGGATTGCTTAACATTGTTACGCTTATATATAGAGCCATTTTTTTCTCTGAAAAATATTATAAAAATAGGTCAAACCTGCTTATCGCATGACTCTTAAAGAGCAAGAGGACTAAACTAAAATATCGAATAATCCTTTACTTTTGTAAAAAAAAAACATTCACAGAGTTATTTTTAATAAAGAAAGTCAAGTAACTTTTCTATGTTTTAGATTAAGAAAAAGGAAAATATACTTTTCTGTCTTTCGCCATCGGAGCGAATTCTCCAATACAGTAAAGACAGCTTTGGATTTTATGTTGTTTCATACAGTTTAAAAGCATGTTGAATTCCTCTGCACGATAACATCCCTTTTTGAAAGGGTACAAGTGAGGATTCCGTGAGTGAACTGACTGCAAAGCGGTTTTCAATTTTAGGAAGTCGATTTTATCGTATTCCTTTCTTTCCTCTATTTTATGCCTTTTGGTTATGTCAAAGGGTCAAAGAAACACACTTTTGCTGGAAGCAAAAATACTAAAAGAACTTTTTCCTCGCATAAGAGCATAATCTTTTCTGCAAATAAAGGGATTTAGTTCGAATTTTGAAAGGCTAAAATATTTCACGTACTAAAACGATGCATTTTAAAAATTTAACTTCAGGTAAATAAGGGACAATGAAAATTGTTCGCATGCTTTAATAGATTTCATTGTAAGTACAGGCGTATGATTTTAAGAACTTGCCCAACTAATGTAGTGAATTTGTTTTTATTAAATAATTTTTAGCTGTATTACATGGTTATGAAGCTATTTAACGTTTAGATTATTGTTAGACGAACTCTAAGATATCTTTTTAAGATGAACATTTTGATAACGGAAGAAAGAGTTTCGTCACTCTTTTTATTTCATTCAAAGATAAAGTCCATGGTCATTAATGGCCACTTGTGGAGTTACCTATCATTGTCTTCTTTAATTTGCAATAAATACGATGCAGGTAATAGAATAAGAAAAAAGAATGAAACTATCTACGGGATGGTAAGTGATTAGATTCCTCCATAAAGTGAAATTCTCATGACCTCATGGTAAAATACTGGTCCGTAAAGCGAGGAATAAGATTTGTTAGTATAGCATCTGTATTGCTGTAAGGTAAAGATTCGTAAATCAAATGGTAGCCAGTCATCAGTAGAATTATGTAAGGAAACGGTAAATGTTATAGGTGAGGTAAACTAAACATATTAAATCAACAAAATTCGATGCGAGCCACACGAGGAAATAAGAAATTGCCAAAACTGAAGCAAAGAAGTTCATTAATATTAGAATTAAGCTCATTATCAAATGTTTTTGATCAAACAGTCACACTGAGAGATTCAGAAAACATATGTCGGCATCCTCTTACCCTCCCCCCCCATCGAATAATCAGAACACCTACTAATTTCGATTAGAATAGTGATCGTTAGATATATGACAACCAATAAAAGTGGTAGGATCCAATTTTGATACCAGGAAGCGAAAGTGATAGTAAAAGCAAACATTTAATACTGATCTTGCTCATTACCGTTTACCTCATTACCACGAGCCTCATGCAGCAAACCCCTCATCACGACGAGGGGGGAAAGGGAAGCACAACATACCATAGAACAGTTCACCACAGCCTCTGTTCCATACCGCTAGTTGACCAGGAGTCCAGTTAGTTATAATCCAGACCCTTTTCCTTGCACTTGGGGTTTACTTCCCCTTAGAGCTATATGTATAGAATAAGCCTAAATTAAGAAAAAAAAAATGTTTCCGAGAATTCTGGCGTTATAGAAAGTTATCATTGAGTATTACTAAAAAAATTTTGGTGCAATAAAAAAAGTAGCAATTTGGAAATGTAACGAAATTTTTGTGTTATTTTGACTATAACACCATGATAATGATAAATCAGAAAAGAAAGACTAGAAAAACTTTTATATTTGTATTTGAAAGTTTCCAAATTGGTAATTTATTTGCAGTTGGCTATTTTTTCTTTTCTCGCATACGAAATAAAAAAGAGGAAGTATTATAATCGTCAAAAAAAGAGACAAATTTTGATGAATCTCCATGTTTTAGACCTACCTGAATTCTAAAAAGCAATTTTTGGAATTATGTCCGTCTGTCTTTGAACACGATAAATCAAGCACGATAACAAGCTAGTCGGATGAAATTTCGTACACCGTCTTAACACCAAATTATATACTTCTACTAAATTTCGGTCGAAATCCGCCAACGGTAAATCTTTATGTCTGTCCTTCCATGTGCATGTGAACACAGTAACTCAAAAACGCAACGAGCTAGAAGGATGAGATTTGGTATGTGGTTTCGTCACCCATATTATAGATATGTATCAAATTTAAGACCCATTAAGTCAAAAGGAAGACGTCCAAAATGCTCACACAGGTTTTGTTAAGGTGACATACGACTCTTAAACCTCGGAAAAATAGGAGGAAACTGTCTAATTAGATATATTATATCTCGGAAACAATGCAATTCACAAGCACACTTTTTTTCTAGAAAAATAACTGTTCTTTCTCTTTGTTTTGGTATGTATTTATTGGGAGAGTAATAAATATGGGTATAATTTTTGAAGTAAAAATGAGATAGTCACCTTGCGCCCATGATTACGGATAAAATATTAGTCTAAACACAATCCTTTGGGTATCTAAGTAATACAAACAGTCTGCTTAAGAAACTGAACCACAATTTATTAACAGTTAAATTTAATTTCTATTTATATACCAATTTAAAATAAAATGCTAAAAATACCTAAAATATAAACTTTTCTACCCCCCAAGAAACATGTATGGAGAAAATATGTACAAAAATTGTGGTTCAATTTGTGGAACATAGCACAATACATATTCAGTAAATTTATATGTTAAAATATTCAATAGTTCTTGAGATATTGTGCGCGTAGTATTAATAAAAAACGCATTTTGAGATATAGCGCTTTAAAGATATGTCCATTTTCAATGTTTGCGTTAAACAGCTGATACATTTTCATTCATAACTTTCATAATTGTGGCAATTTTCTAATGCGGATTGTTTTAAATTGTTCAGAAAAGACTGGGGAATAATATATATATATTTTCATAAAATCGAAAAGTTACGAGGTTCAACAGTCGTATGTTCAACTACGAAACACAAAATGAGCAATAATACAGGCTGGTAATAAATTGTTGGACCCATTTAAAAAATTAATAACAAAACTAATAATGTTACAACTATGGTATTTTTTAAAATAAGAATGCATTTTAAAAATATTTTTTTTCAGATTGATAACGTGCCGTTACGGCGGTCTAGGTGGTCGTAAATTATTGGACATATACCATTTTTGAGAGCCATTATCTGAAAAACTAGTAAAACCAGAAGAAAAACAAAGGCATGAATTTGTAGGGAATTTTACGCTCTTTGATTTGTTAAATCAAATGTTATTCGAAAACTGAATAGTTTTCGAGATATTCAAGAAAAACTGAAAAAGGAAACCAGCAAATGCGCATCGTCTTCTGCTGATCGGTAGCCATTGCGTATTGAAATCTCTCGCTATATAGGATTTAGAACGCTGTTATGGTACACCACCTCTATCTGGAAAAAAAACTTTTTTTATTTGATCTCTCATTTATGAAAAAACGCAGTTGTAACATTATTATTTTTTAAAAATCAATTTTTGAAATGGATCCAATAATTTATGACCACCCTGTATGTTAGTATACGAAAACTCTCTCAATGGGGTGCTCGACATTTTTATTGAGTCGCCTATCTTTTAGAAATATTTAAATAAATTCAATCATTTCTGTGATTCTTTCGGTGTCCTACTAAAAACATAATGGGAAAGAAAAACTCGTTTATGAGATAAATGATAAAGTAAGGTAAAGCATGCGATCTTCTATTATTTTAATTTCCCCCCAAAGCGTGCGAATCAAGCTCGCACGCGAAATAATGTCCTCATTCAGTATCCATGCAATTTTTAGCTGCTGAAATGCTCTAATTATCTTCGTACCAGGAAGATACTACCTGCATATTGCGAAGGGCAAATTTAATAAGAAGATCGATGGTAATATAAATGTTCTTCCGACTGTACACAAAGTACGCAATTGCCTGTTCTGCAATCGTTGAAAGATATTTAGCCATATAAGCTCAATTTTCAAAGATTCGTATCTCAAATATAAATCTCTTACGAGTTATAAAAGAACACAAAATATTTAATTTTATTTAAATATATTCAATGTATCTTAGATTATTATGTTGATAACAATAGATGTATATAAATTGATTAGATGGCAACAAGGAAGTAAGATTTCTTTTCCGTCTCCAAAAAATGACAGCACATGAATAATGTTCCATGATAAATCAATAATCACTGAATAAATTGCTGCTTTATTATGAAAAGATAAAGAATATACCTGTTATTCCATCAAAACGTGGTTTATTAGTTCTGAATTTATTCTATTTATGATCAATATTTATTTTTTGTTAAATTTTTAAGCTTTATATTTAACAGTCTGAGTCAAATTTTATAATTCGTTAATAACATAATACATTTAATTAAGATAAATTAAAAAGAAAATGAACGTCCGAATTATGATATTCTCTATGAATTTCTGTATTTCTGGAGAGGTTCGCAAGTATATGAGCCCCTACTAGAAATTCATCTCAAATATAAGATGAGATGGCTTATATGAACTATTCCATCTTCTATTTTTTTGCAATTACTTGTCTGAATACTAAGACACTGACTTGGATTGAAGCGGTAAATTATACAATTTTTGAACAATATAAAAAGAATAAATTAGCGACAATATGTAAAATCACCTTCCTGATAAAAGAGAGTAATCGGTGAGTAGAATATACTTGGAATTTTCGGGTAACATGAAAAATAACCATTATGTATCAAGCTATTAGAAATAGCCGACAATGGACTCAGTTTCAAAGATTGGCCATCATTTTAAGAGTATTTCTCATTATTCTGTAACAACAGTGAGTTAGCTTTATATGAAGATTTTGAGGATGCAGATTAATGTTGGAAATGCAAAACTTGTCATAATACTTTTCAAACGATTACAACATTTAATGCTTTTCTATTCAATTTTCTTAGTGCTATACCTGAATACAAACTATGGGTAAATTTATGCTGGTTTACCCATCATGAACGTTAAAGAACCTATTATGAATCAAACAGCAATTACTGAACTCTCGAAATCATTAATTCTGCATTAATTACATCGTATCGGATATACAATGGAACGCTTAATTTTGAGGATATTGTTCTGAAGTATTTGTATCCTTTTCCTGTACGATTTTGTGGCCGCGGTGGCCTAGTGGTAAGGCCTGATAGTTATGTTGAATAATCAGAATCAACACGGCACAAACAGTAGGAGAAAGTGCGGTCAAACCGGGTAGCTAAGGTTCGAAGGCCTATTGGAGCTAAAATATTCGAAATAGAGCTTGTCAAATTTTATTAAAATATTCATTGTTTATGGGTGCATAATATATCTTTCCAGAAAAGTCAAATTTTCATTTCTTTTTTTTTATCAATGATTTTTTTATAAATAAGTCAAACTATCCAGTTTTACCCCACTAATGGGATAAAAACAGATTTTCACAGAAAAAGTTGCAATCGTTTTTCCTTTATTTGACAATTTAAGAATATTAGTTACAAAATTAACATGTAAAGCAGTTGTCTTCTTCCTTCGAGCCACCGCAGCTTTCGTAGGCACAGCTAAGACAGTTTTTACATTGGATTAACCCTTCTTCCGTATTTAAATTACAAAGTACCTAATTAAAATATAAACAACGGATGTCTGATGTGTTTTTATCGTCTATATCGGAGGAATCATCAATACTGACTGTCCTAGCCTAACGCCATTTTGAGCACCACTTGAGTTTTATCCCAAGTGCAGAGGTTATAAAAAACGAAATAGAACCGCGCAATTATTCAAATAAATCCTTATTGTTTGATAAAGTATAAATCCTTAGTAAACGTATAATAAGCTGGACAAAATATAGTTTTTATAACTGTTATTATTTTAAAGTATGGATAGTTTAAAATCAAACGAACATTAGAGAGCTGACATCTTAAAACAAATAAACCTTCACAGATGCAGCGAATTCAACAGCTACAACACGCCACTATGACTGTTACTTTTTCTTGACTAGTGCAGAGCAATTCAGTATCTGTCTGCTTGTTAGGGAAAATAATAGCGCCAGAATCAAGGATACCCGGTTTTACGCCACTCTCCCCTATACGTGCTTAAAAGTCATGATCGAAATTACTATGAACAGAAATTGTGTTCATACAGTTTAGTGTTCTATGTTCATAATTCTATGAACAGAATCCACAAGCCACTTCTCACTTCGTTAAGAAAATAAGTATACTCTATCTGTGTATGTATTCAACTTATTAAAGTGTAACGAAATTAGTTTCGTTGCAATTTAATCCTCTTTCATCACATTTTCAGCAATGTAAAATAGCTCTCTATTACGAACATTTATCGAAAAGTTTATTGATGTGTCAGACATAGGAAGATAATCTCACTATGCATTATTCTAGAGCAGAGATTCCCAACCTAAGGTATGCGTTCCCCTGGACCAGTTAGGAGGACGCGATAGTAATGTTCATAATGACGGAAAACACAAAGCATAAGGGATTAAGATGAAAAAAGTTGTTTCCTCAAGTTCGTGTGAAAACTGCAAGTTATGCAAGTCCGAAAGCCTTCTGGGTGGCAATAATAGAACAGCACCAAGAACTCGTTATAAAAAAGCAATATAATATTTAATATCTTTCACGAACACAAAACTTATGAAAAGAGCATGCTTGTCTTATAATTATATTCGAAACAAATATCTCAGTAAGCCTGATGGAGCTGCAGACGTGAGATTATATTGTCTTCATTTCAATTAATTTTATAAAACTCAACTCCATGGACAAGCTGAATGGTTGTATTGAAATTGACTTCATTTGAATAGTTGATTGTCACGATAATCTTTAGCATTCATTTTAAGTTAACGAAGAATCACTTCAATGCAGTTTCCATTTGTTCGGATGTGGAATTAATGCTACTATAAAAATGGAATAAAACTAAATATCAAAAATAAATAAATAACGACTCGAATGTTATTACGTCAATTTGAGTCGTTTGATTATTAAGCTAACCTAAGCCCTTAACGTAATGAATGAAAACTTATTGCACAGAGGGATGGTTGGGAGAAGTATAACAATATAGGGTACTCAGAAAATAAAAAGCCTCATCAAGGGACACGTGAGGAAATAAAGGTTGAGAACTACTGTTCTAGAAGATTATATAAGAACATTTTCGAACACTTACACAGATTGTATTAGGCAACATTATACAGTTAACGAAATCTATGAGAAGAAGGCTCAGTTGAAAAAATATTAAGTTATTTTTACTACTCCATTCCTAACATTCGAGCTAATCTAGGATTTGGGAAAATCCAAACAGATTATTCTTTTTGTATTAGACATTAGCCGATAATCACTTTTTTGCTTTAATTATAGATTTATAGTGGCAAAGTTTATTTAATTTGGTTGTGTCGAACGGCTTGTTTAACCTTAAGTGAGCTAAGCAGCTAAGCTAATGTTTGTCCGTGTATCTTTTAATTAACTCAGCAGTTTTCTTCAGGCCGAGATCTTTGTTATCTTAATTGGCATCAGGGGAAAATCTCCTTTAATCTCTAGCGTCAATAGTTGGGGTGAAGAGAACAATACAGTAACTCTACATAATTACCAACTCTCCAAACAGAATAGCATGAAGTAGATCATAAAGTAGATTTCGCCCACGTACAGGTCATTCTTTGAGTTTAATTTGTACAGTATGTTAACGAACAGAGAAAAAGACTTCCTCAAAAAGAAGCCATTTTTTATGTTGAAATTAGAGCACGAAGTAATTTTTTGAGATAAAATACGTTTAATACATATATTTTTTGAATAGATTTTTAGTATGTCGATAGAAAAAGACACATAATTTTCGTTATTTTATTGTTAATGAATATTTATAGTCATGATTTATCCTACATTTGACAATGCTAAGACTTTTGAAGACAAAAAAATATTATTTTAGAATGATGTAATTAATTGAATGATGCAATATTATTTTCAGACAATAGATTTTTGTCTTCTTCATAGTGTATATTTTCTGTTTCAATTCAATCCTTAGTATTGTTTGATCTTTAGCAATTAAAGACCAAACAAATCCTTTTGATCTTTAGTTTATTTTTTAATGAAATTCATACTTTTACTTCTCAGAACGTTTAAAATTCAAAAGGTTGCAAAGTTATTTGTTATACAATGAAGAAAAAGGAAACATTTGGCAACGTTTTAAAGTAAATGTTTTTGCTTATGGTAAGAAGAACTCGATATAATGTTGAAAAAAAACTATCTGACGAAAGTAAAAAAAAATTAAAGTTCAGCTTCAAAAACGGCTGCTACCTACAATTGTTCCATTGCTCACCAATGGCCTAGGGCAGAGGTTTCCAATCTGTGGTACGCGTACCCCTAGGGGTACGCGAAGGACTGGTTGGGTTACGCGAAATAAAAGTTGATAATGGCGGAAACAAGAAAACATAAGGAATTAGAAAATCACAGAATTCTCTTCCTCAAGTTAATACTTGCTATTTAATAACTATACCACTTGAATAGTTGATTATTATGAAGTGTAATTTTTAGCTATCCTTATAAATTAATGCGAAATTATTAGGATACCGATTTCATTTGTTTTGGCGTTGAATTAATACTATTGTAAGAATGCAATAAAATGTAAAATGAAAAATAAGTCCTGCAAATGTTATTAATTCGATTCATTTGGCTCTTAAGCTTTCCTAAGCCTTTAACAATATTGATAAAAACTTCTTTGCGTAGAGGGATGGTTGTTGTTGTTGGTGGTGGTAGTGGGGAGGAATGACAGTAGGGGGTACGCGAAAATATAAAGATTAATCAGGGGGTACGTGAGGAAATAAAGGTTGGGAACCCTGGCCTAGGGAATGAAGGCATCGTACGGCTGAGGAACATGAATCGAAGGAGAAAGGTCACGGATTCTATCATCTGGCTGTGAGCTTAACCAGCATTATTCAAAAACTGGTTGGTTAATACGCTCTTTAGCAACTAATTGCCAGCTGCAGTCGAGCACGCTGCTGGAGGTTTCTTGTGTTTTCCTCCAAGAAAAACGTAAAGGTTGACCAGTTTCCCCCGACAGCCACCACCATATATTGAAGCTAAGTCAGACTTCTACCTCAGGCGATACCTAATTAAGTCCACTTTGACTAAAAGAGGATCCCTCGTTTCTCCTTCTTCATGAGTCCTCGATTCATTGACTTGGCTAGATATGTTAGACAAAATGGGATTAGAATCCCCACCACAGCTCAACTTTAAAATGTAAAGACCTCAATAACTCTTCTGTACCTTTGATTTGAAAGCTCAATTTAATAAATAAAACTGAAGACAAACGATAAATCAATAAAAAATTGAAGTCAATTTTTAGTTGATGTAGAACTGATTTATATAATTTTCTCTGCAAGAAAAATATAAAGGAAAATTCTGCATTTCTTTGGAATGGTAATCATAATTTAAAATCATTCATTACTTAAAAATATAAGAGAAAGCATCTTAAATATGTACAGTAAAAATGACAGAAAATAAAACATTGGTAATTAAAAAAATGTTGTGCAAAAATATCTCACTAATTAAGGCAATTATTTAGCTAAATGGCGAGATTTAACTAACTTTGACAAATTTTATCATTTTTTCAATCCTGTTCTGGTTTTAATACCTTATTAAAAGTTAATTAGAGGAAAAAAGAAACAAAAAGCGATTCTTTTTGTCTGCTACTTTTGAAATTTGTACAACAAATGAAGTTGGAACTCTTCTAGAAAGAATGCTGATGAAAACTCTTCAAGATCCATCTGCAGCTTCTTCATACCCATTTTACCGTTTGACAAAATTGAACTAATTTAATTTTTATACCTTATTAAAAGTTGATTAAATGAAAACAAAGAATCATTGAGAGAAGAATTTTTGCCTGTCACTTCTAAAATTTGCACAATAAATGAAGTTTAAACTCTTCTAGAGTAACAGAACACAGACACAACATTACAAAATTCTCCTGTAGCTTCTTCATAACACATATTTGAACGTTTGACGAAATCAAAAATTGAAACAGCGCATCTTTATATTTCATGAAACAAGCTCATTTCTTTTTACAATGCAATGCAATGCACACTTCAACTTAAAAAAAAAAAAACAAGAAGCCAACTGAACAAAGCGACAAAAAACCTGATGCCAAATAAAACAAGAACACGGCATGGGGACACTGTCAAGGGTCTTCTCACACTTCATCTTTAAATTATAAATCACAGTTTCATAATAAATTTTAATGTAATTAAGAATAAAATTGAAAAAAAAAATTTAACAATAGTTTTGAAGATTACACAACAAAGGTAACGGAAGTTCTTCTAGACGTAAAATAATAATGTTACTATACTGGGAGTCTCAATACTTTTGCATCAACTGCACTGACCGGATTTGAAGTGAAGGCAATCTACTGAAGCTAAATAGATAAATAAAAAAGTTAAATAAAAGTGGAAGACAAATATTAATGTAAATAAACAAAAAAAACACAAGCAAATGAATTGTAAAATCGCAAATAAAATGAATTAAATGCCTAAGATTAAAATGTCCAGTTTTGCTTGCTTATGTTTTAACGGAGTAATTTCATACTCACACGATTCACGCCAAATACACCGTGTTAATTTAATTTTGGAATTTATTGCGCATTTTGCAGGAAAAAAAGACGTACTGTTCGTTTTCAGAAACAGAAACCCTCCACACTTTTGCGCATGCGCCAGTTGACTTCATCAAAATAGGGATGAGATGAAAGAAATACTTACTTTTTATTACGCAATGTATAGAAACATTTTATTTTCATTTATTGATTGTAAATTTGGACCGTTTTAAACGTTTATTGTAAATTTAGAAAGTTTTAAACATTTATTGTAAATTTGGAAAGTTTTAAACGTTTATTGTAAATTTTGAACGTTTTAAATACATTCCAAATTATTTTTTCTATGTATCGACATTTACTTATGATGAGTATTTATGAAGGGCTCTTCTTGTTCACAGTGTATCGCAACATGTTGTTATATGTAAGATGAAATGGGGGAATATGTATGTCATATGACTATGACGTCACGCGAATTGACTCCTTTGAAAGTATATTTGATATAAAAAAAAAGAAGCAAGTCTTCTAGTCATAACTCAGACAATAACATCTCGCATTTCATTTCCATTTACTTGATTTGTATTTTAATGGTTATCAAAACCGAAATTTAAAGACGAAATCGAAAGATTATATCAAGATTCGGTCTTTTTGCTTTACACCACTTCTTATTTTCCCAATACAAATGCAGTAATAGAATCTTCTTCCACAGGCTCTGCACCCTAAAATTTTATAGTTTCTTAATAAAATTTAATTGAAATTAAAAAAAATGAAGAACTGCAGTATATTTTACACATGAGACATATATCAATGCAGACAGAAAAAAAATCGTAGTTTAAACTTTTCTTGACGTAACGAAGATAAAACCATCTCCCGATTTATCTGCAGTTTCGACAACTCCATGTTAATATTTAATAAATTTCAAATCCCTGTCTTTCTGTTAAACTAAGCGTTCTTTTAGCAAGCAATGCAACGCAAAACGAGATACCTTTTATAGACTCAAAACACTTCACCCATTTAATACGAAATCTCTAGTTCTTAATAAAATTTCTTTCGAGTTAAAACAAAGAACTTTTTGCCAATAATTTTCGAAGATTTCACATAAAGATAATTCAAGTTCTCCTAGACCTTGACATGGGGCCCCAGTAACCTAGTGGTAAGGTCTCGGCTTCGGAACCCGATACAACCAAAGAATCGCTAAATCTGTCGGGGCTAAATGTCTTCCCGCTGGTGTGGTGAGGAAACTTGGAAAGTATTGTGCCGGTTCAGGCGTCTTTCTCGTCATCTCACCACAGTTCAAAATTAGGAGGTCCGTCCTAAACAAACCATTTTGTTGCTTCAAAATGGAGCTTAAATGTAACTAAACTAAATTAAACTCTAGACATAACATAGACTAAACAACATTTGAATTCGTTTGCAATCTCTTCATTTTAATTTCATCATTTGACAAAACAAAATTTCATAATTGCATTTTATTTAAATTAAAATGAAGAATTTTTGCCCAGCATTTTCGAAGACTACAAAATAAAGATAGTTCAAGCTATTCTAGACGTAACGCAGCCTATCCAACCTTCCGATATAGCTGCAGCTCTTAATTTGAATTGTAACATTTGGCAAAATCAGAATTCAAATTCAAATTTCATTTAACCTACAACAAAGAATTCACCCCAATCATTTTTGGAAGCTACTCAATAAAAAGAGCTCAAGCTGTTCTAGACAAAAAAAATGGACAAAATAAACTGCCAATTCATTTACAGTCTCTTAATTTTGATTTTAATATTTGACTAAACCAAAATTCAAAATCAGGTTTCATTCAACTTAAAACAGAGAATCTTTGCCCATCAATTTCGAAGATGCCGTAATAAAAGGAGCTCTAGATATTCTAGACATAAAATAGTAAAAAATTATTTTCCAATTCATATGCAGCCTTTTAATTCTCATTATAACGTTTGTCAAAATCAGAATTCAAAATTAAATTTCATTTAAATTAAAACGAAAAGATTTTTCCCCATCATTTTTGAAGACTACACTATAAAGGTAATTCAGCCTTTTCTAGACATAACGCAGACAAAGCAGCTTTACGATTCATTTGCCGTATCTTCATTTCCATTTTTGCATTTGACAAAATCAAAATTCAAAAGACGCATCTTTTTTCTGCTTTCCGAAACAGCTTCCACTCAATTTCACGTTGCAACGCAACAAGCTACTTAGCCCACTTCACCTTTAAACTATGGATCCAGACGTGGCTGGAGAGGAAATACTTTGGTGAGAAGCGGAACAGAATGAAGCACCTCGCAACAAAAATGACAAAAAAAGGTAGGCTTTTTATGACACGGAAACTAGAAAGAGTGTCATGCTTAGAAAGAGGGATCACTTTTGCCTAATGGTTACTTCCATTACTGATGCACACTCGTTAGAATGACAGGATCCGGAACATCGGGGGAAGTGACGGGTTATTAGGGGAAAAGGGAATACAAAATTCCACGTCCCCTCTAAAAGAGTGCGAAGGGTTGCTGATGGAAACGCGCGTTCGCAGGTTTGATATCGATCTTGTGTGGAGAGTACATGCTTTGTTCCCGAGTTTATGTGGATGTTAATCTAACGCTCGGTTTCATCGCGATTGTTCGAATTACGGCTTGTTTCTCGATGCGTTTCAATGCGGTTAGTGAATGCCTTCGTGCTTAGTGAATTTTATGGCTCGTATTTTGTTCGTTTCTGAGATTTATTATTTTAATGAGAATAATTATGTTATGATGAAGCACATGCATAGGTGAACTTGTTTTGAATTCGTTGATATGTTTTTGGTTGATAATTAATCTGTTTGTTGCGGATTGGGGTGATTTTCTCATAATCAATGAAAGATATTTTATTTTAATGTGACTATGTTATATTGAGATGCAACGAGTAAAACTTTTTATTAAAGTGACAGGCGAGGTTGAGATACGGACAGTGTTGCAAGTGATAAAACAGAGCAAATATAATAAACAACAACTAAAAAGATGCAGTAATAACAGAAATATAAAAAAATTTATGAAAGCTGCTTAAAAAGAACAAAACACAGTTGTGGCATGTCTTTATTACACAAACACGAAAACAGAAAGCAAGGAAAAGTGAAAAACAGTAAAATTTTGGAAAGACTAAACGAAATTATGTATTTTCTCAAGCCAATTTTTATGCGATGAATTTTATGTGTATATGCATCTGGTTTATAAATATGAATGAGTTAAATTCAAATTTGTTTAAAATGATTCTTAACATCATTTCTACCAAATATATCCATGACTTCTTTTAGACTTTTAATTTAAATTACTTTCTAAGTTTCTTCGTTTTTCTTCAGTTCTCTTTCTTCATGTAATGGCTGTAAAATTAATTTTTCCCCTTCCTCCTCCCGAATATAAAAGCGATTGTGATGCACATTTTAACTATGAGATGACTTTTGATGCCCTATAGGTTATATTATCTAAATTTAAATAACTTCACTCATGAATTTCAACACTTTAGGATAATACCAGTTGCATTCTGATTCAAATCCCCTATAACCCCCATGCCAATTCAGAAGGTAGAGATACACAGATAAATGGAATTTCTCCTTATAAACCGAATAATCAAAATATTTAGAAAACCCTGTTACTCAATATTAATCGAATCGAACCTTCTCTGGCTTTGATGATAGCAGATATTCTTCTAGGCATAGACTCAACAGGTTGTTGAAACCTTTGAGGAGGAATATTAGCCCATGACAACAAAATGACAACTCTTAATTCCTTCAGATTGGATGGTGGTATTTTGGAGCTGTGAACAGATAATACCGCTAATAAGTCACACACACACATCCTGCCATCAGCATGATGGAGGAAAAATCTGAAACATCAGACATGGCAACCTTTATTCACTCGTCAAATGCCCACTGCCAGTCTTCTTTATTTTTCAAAAGCCGCCTTCTTCGTTTCGCAGCGAAATTAAAGGATCTTGTTGGTCACTGGCTATTAAAACCTATTCGTTGTAAGATCCGTCTTGTGGAGAGCAGGGATGTTCTTTGTAATGATTATTGTCTGTATTGTGCGCTGTATCTCTTCTGCTACTGCACACAATGTGTATCAGTCATCTGGTTCTTCTTTCATTCACGAACGATTTTCGTCCACTTTTCCACTTTTTGCTCAAAGAATTTTGGCATTGCTGCCATTTTTTGAAGATTCGAGCCACTGTTGTACGAGAAAAGACAAAAAAGGTTACTGGTTCTTCTGGCGCCCAGAATCATACCGTGTTCCAAGTTATCAAATGTTTTGTTTGCCCATAAACAGACGAACTGCAACGTTTACTGATGATTAGTCTAACAAGTGAATAATATCGACGAATGTGCTGCGGGAATGAGCCAAGGTTTGAATGGAGGGTGTTCCTGTATTTTGGTCACTCCGTGAAAACTCGGTTGCTGTGAATATGATACATTTACGGTTAGTGTATGTGAAAATCTCGCATTGCAGCCTTAAAAATTTGTTATTATCGGGGTTAAAACATCCTGCGTATAATTTATTGCATCATAGACAAATGGATCTGTCCAAATCCAAATTATCATAAACTGCGGAAGATTTTGCATCTGACGCCTCTAGCTGCTGCAGTAAAATCGTTTTACTCCAGTGTGCATTTTACTGCAGATCATTGCAGTGAAAACTTCTAGTAATAATTCTGTAAAGCCATTTTATTAATATAAAAGGATAAATATATGTCTGTTATTTTTCAGTTAACAGAACAAGTTCCAATGTTCTCAACTTGTCAAAAAAACTGATTTTTATAAAAAAAACCCAAACTTTGCTAATCAAAACACGTACAGTGAATGATTGTATTTTCATGATCAAATAAAAATCAAACATATATTATATAAGTTTTTAAATCAGCTATTTTCTTCGTTATTTGCATTTAAAAGCAAAGATGTCAAAGACCCCTTTGGGTCGACATAGTTATATATAAAATCACGATGTAATTAATGTTAAATGATAATATTTTCCAAATAAGCGTGCATTTTTGTGCATGATCTTGGCTGAAGAAATACTACATAAAAGCTGGAAAGTAACATTTTCCAGCTTTAGGAATTGAATTTTATAGATGATATATTAGGTATGAATCAAATTTCTTGCTAACAAGTCTTGCCACTGGCTATATCATGAAAGAGTATTGTCCTAGACTTTTTCATTGGATTTATTGTATCACCTATATTAGATTCTTTTCTTCTTCAACTATGCTTTTCACAACATTAACAATGTAGTTAATACTTAAATATAATTTGAAGAGGAAATATCTATATCACTTCAAAATTAAGTTACAATTTATTTAATATAATTATATGAATGGGATGAATAAATAAAACGCAAATAAATTCTTTGTACAGTTTTAGCTGTCAGAATGTTATCAGTCTTACAACTCTGTGTTCTGTATATGATCAGTAATTTAGTTAATCAAGTAGAACTACAACCGTTTTTAAGCTCATGATGACACATTCAGATATTTTCTAATTTTATGACAAGGTTCATAATTCTTAATTGTTATAAAATACAAAAGACTCGTGATTTGAGTCCGAAACATTTATTTTTCAAATCATTCAATTAAAAATCATTCAAAATATTTAACTTACTATCCAGGTATTCCTTGCTCGGACGAGACATAGTTATAAAACAATCACCGCTTTCTTAAATTTCATTAATAGAATATACATTTTAAAGTACTATGAAATTCACTTTTTTATATTTTATCATCTTATTACAATATGAAATTTCTATTTAACTTATAATTAATGATTACTTATTCATGTTATTCATTATACATTTCTTGGTATTCATTTCTTGTTGTTCATACCTGGCCTGAATCCACCTTGAGTACGACGATGCGAAAATTGCAGCCGAATGCTAGATTTTCGGTTAATCGATATTAATTGGAAGATTTCGGTTACGGCATATTAATACGGGAAATGTTTAACGAGTCCACCTCTGTTCTAGTGAGTTAAGGAACGCATGGCTGTGAAATTTGAGTGAAAGGCAGAAGGGCATGGTTCTATCCTAACGGTGTTCTTAATTAGCATTGTTCAAAAACTGGTAGACCGATGTGCGCTTTAGCACAGGTAAAGATGATTGTGGTTTTACTTCTTGCGAAGTAAAAATGTGGGCTAATTCCCCTGAAAGTCCTGCAGGAAGACACCCTTAGGTGATACCTAGGTGTTCCAAGGTGATCAACAGAAATTGTCACGCTTCCCTTTATCGTGAGTTCTTGTCTCATGGGCTGGCTAATTACGCTAGACCAAGTGGTATTAGTCAAGAATAACAACTGCTTAATGGTTCTTTTCACGATGATAAATCGTACCTCTGTAACAGAGAGCCTGGTCCTATAATTGTATTTAATTGGTTTAAGCTTTTAGTTTTTGTACAGTAAAGATTTATCTAAATCTTCGAAGCTGTGAAGGAACCGATATAACAATAACGTGCTGCCAAATAAAGAGGAGAGGTTATCTTAAATGTCTACCTAAAGGCAGTTTTTGGGTCTCTTTCATAAATTGATCTCTATTTTTCATATTTAATTACGGCAGATGAGTTCTCTAACACGCCTGTCTTTTAACGGCTTCTTCAGAATCATTATGGCCGCACAAAAGTTAACGTAATTTAAGAAAATATAGGCATCTGTCTCCAAAACTTAATTAAAAATTTGTTTTACAAATTCAAATTTCATTAAGACCAAAAAAAGTTCTTTAATTAGCTAAAGCATCAAATATTTTATGCGTTGTTTATTATGCTTAAATTACATTCAAGCATCAAAATCAATGCGGCGTAATTAAGGCCTTAAATTATAAAGCAAATTTGACGAAGATACGAAGACTGGGATCAACACAAGCTATTATTTTTTTATGAATTTCTTTTGAAAAATGTGAAAATCCGTGAATATTAATTAACTTCTATCAATTTCACGAAAATAAACCGAAGATTCATCATAGAAAAAAAAAATTAAATATGACTTTTTAATTGGAGCATAGCATAATTAAGCGAAAATTGATTTTTTTTTATCAAATGATGCTTAATAATGTATAAAAAAATCTTGCTGTAGTGAATTTAATAAGTCAAGTCAAATATATGGGTAATATAAAAATTCAAACCATGAATTTTTAATAATTGAAATCTGCATGTGAATTAATAAGTTTATATCATGAATGAATTAATTTAAATTCACAATGGAAAGAAATTAAAAGCTTTGTGAATTTAAGTTAAATTATTTCCTACTTTAATGATGGTTTACAGTTATAACTTCGATAAAAAGCATAAATCCATCTAATTAGTATTTTATAATAAAACGCTGCTTAAGTATTTTAATGAATTTAAAATAAATAGTAAAGATAAAACAATATAAATGATTTAAATAAGAATCTCCCGAAGACTTACAAGAATTTAAAATAAGGTTTCGGATAAAAGTTTCTGACTTCACGTAATAAAAATTTAAAATGAAACAAAAATTAATTAAAAATTGAAGAATTTTTCCTTAATTGAAAACTGAGAATTATAATAAATGCCAGATGTTAGTTTTCTTTATAGATCCTGTTGTTTTATCATATACTAAAAATATTGCAATAACACGAATTAAATAGCTCATTCTAGTACGAAGATCATTCAAAGTATATAGAGTCAGGCGGGTAATTGAGAACGGTGACTACAGAGTGCACTGTTGAGGCTTTAGCATACTGAGAAGCACGTGCTTTAGTTAAGTTCTCTTACCTGTAAGTGCTTTAGTTAAGTTTCTCTACACCTGTAAGTTGCTTGGCTGTATATTTCTTGGATCTGTGGGAAACAAGGGTTACGAGGAAACTTCATTTTTCACGTATGAAAGCTGGTTGTTAATAAGGACTTGAAGTCATTTAACGTCAAGTACTGAAGAAAACAAGGAAACTGATGTCGAGGAAGAAGAAAACATGAAACTGATGGAGGAATCTGAAGATACTGATTTTGACTATTTTAAAAAAATGGAGGATGTGGAGATAGAGGAATTATTCATGACTGATTTTTCTAGAAATACATTTTTCAACAAAACTTATTTCAACAATTGATGGATGGAGTTGATGGTGGTGAACTATATATGACAGGTTTAAAGACCATCAGTTTGGTTAAATCAAAATTCTTTTGATAGTGAATGACAAGTTTGCGATTTCCGACAGTCAGATAGAAGCAATACTCCCAGAACCTATCGTTGAAGTAGTGGGTAGGAAAGAAAGGTTTGTTTTTTTACGTATTGTAAATGTGAAAGAAAAACGAGTTGAATAGTGAGCTGAACGTTCGACACTCGTGCCCAAAAGTTAAACATACTTCGAAAGATGCGAAAAATTTCGAGTTAATATGGATGCAATGGTTCACACTCAGTTGTGTAGAACTCACATTTTACAGTGAAGACTTGATCCCGGAAAGAAAGACAAGAAAGAGTTGAAGAAGAAAATTATTTGGGCTCAACCCGTTTCACAAAAAGCTGATAATGATTTGCAACTTTTTACAATAGTTATGTTTAATATGCACATTGCTTACATGCATTTTAGTAAAAATATTACGTAATTTTCGGAAGATATAAAGATTTTCAAAAAAAAAAAAAATCCAAAATTTTTCCGCATTATTTTTGCTTATAACATGCAGAGTTTTCAACGAAATTATACGAAAATCACAGAATACGTGACAATATGTAAACGAAGTAAATGCTTGTAATAAAACAGTATTAAAATTTGAAGTTAATACTTGAAATATTCGTGAAAATATGAGTATTTGTAGGTAAATAATTTTTAACTGCGTATTTGCGAAACACAGCATAATTTGTCTTTTATAATTTTAATTTCGAATTGAATATTCCATTTATAAATTTAAATTTCCAGTTGATTACCGTTAAGATTCAGAGAAATATAGGCATTGCAGCGAGCTGAATTTCTTTAGTTCTCTAAGAAAAACAAATGTCCCTAAATAGCCCTCGTGTTGCTTCAAAACGGGACGTTAATATAACCTAACCTAACCTAAGAAAAACAAAATGCTGAGGCTTTTTCTACAAATTGATATTTTTTAGAATGAAATGATGACAGTGAAACAAAACAAAACAAAAAACAAGAGTGTCATATGGATGGACATATTCATAGCAGATGATTTTATGTGCCTTTGTAAAACACCTATGTTAGCAAACAAAATAATTGAAAAAAATATCATAATAAATAGCTGCTTTTATGCGAGTCAATTTAAACTATCCGAGATGCTCTCAGTCTACATAGAGAGATCAGGGTTACTCTCACTTACAATTAATGAAAATAATAATGTATTTTTACATTGGAACCGGCTTTAAATTTTGTTAAATAATATAAGAAATCCCAAATACTAAAAAAAATATCTTTATGATTTATAAATTTGAGGAAAGGGCGTCTACTTATCCCGAAGAGATGAGGAGCTGGGCACCTCTAACCACATATTTATAAATTAACTTTTACACTTAAATAAGTGATTAATTTCAAGAGGTATTATATGTCAGTTTAAAGAGTAAATTCTGCTGAACTTTTCGACATTTAACAATAGTATAAAATTTGAAAATTATGGCATGTTAAATGTTGAAAATGCTTGATATTGTAAAATCGGTACCTACTTACCCCGCCTTACCTTATAGCTATGAAATATATTTAATATCTGTGGAAGTAGTATGAAAGATTAAGATATAACTAGCGGGAAACAAGTATAGAGGATCAAAATAAAAAGATGCCGCTTTCGAATCTGCCTGCCTTCTCAATTATACCGCTTAGAAAAATTGATAGATCAAATGTATTCTTTAGAAGAATTATCAGTGATGAAATATTCTAGCTATTCTTCTTTGAATTAAATGTAAGCAAGTTTCGCTTAATAAATATTCTTCAAAGGTATTGCACCTTTTAGCTTCAAACTGGGGCTGATTATTCACTCTTTTTGTGAAAAACAGGGGAATTTTTAGTTGATAGTTATATGCAACGTTATAGTAACGTAGCCCACCAAACCGCATGGAATAATTGAGTCGTTCAGAAGTCAATGCGGTTAAGTGCAGAAAAAAATGAGAAAATTAATGCTTTTTAACCACTTAAGTGAATAGTTTTCTTTGCTATCTAATAAGATGACCCCTCCTGTTTTGGAAAGGGGCTGTCGTTTTCATTCATCTAAGAAGGCATAGGATACTTGAGATGTTTATGGATCCTACATATTTTTTGTGTCAAATTATAAAGCTAATTAATGATTAAATTTTAGTTTATAAGACTAAAATTTCGATAATTCGATGCACGAGTATTCTCGGGCTGTTAAGTTAAGCGGTTAATACATTTTTTTAAATTTTTGACTTATTAATTTGATCAGCAAAATCATATATAGATTTATAATGAAGCAACGAGTAAATCCTTTAATAACTAAAAAGAATATCATTAATTCCATTAAAATTTACAAATTCAGAAAATATAAAATATGGGCTTAACTGCATTGGCTTCTGGGCGACTCAATTCAGATTCTGTTTTTACGAGTCTGAAGAGTCTTGTATGTTGACAGAGGTAAGGGTAAAATGCTATCTGGAGTTAATTAAGTCTTCTTTTTATGCTTTCTCAAAACCAAATTTCCTTTTGTTATAAGTAATTACGATAGTTCATAATGTTTTAAGAGTGTTGGTTAAATGGAATGAGCAATAATGTTATAAACATATGAGAGTAAGTGTTTTGCAAAAGATAACCCATCTCGCCAGTAGACTAGTGATGAAGTCCTGGCAAGACTGAGGGATATGATTGGAAGAAATTTATGGTTACTGTCCTCTGATTGTGATCTTGGCCAGCTTAATTAAAAAAGTGGCAGACCGATGTGATTTTTAGTAAATAATTACTCGATGAGATCCGGCGGGCTGTTATGGCTTTTCCAGGTGTTCCTCCAAATAAATCAGGAATGTGGGAATGTTTCTCATGGAAATCCCCTTGGAAGGCAACCTACCCCCGATATAGTAACTAAATCAGTCTATCTCAGGTATTACCTAAGTGATTCTGGTCGCTTTGACTAACAGAAGATGACACGCTTTCCCTTTGTTATAAATCATGGACTTTTAGAACCACCAGAATTAAGTAAGCATTTCAATAAAAATGCAAAGCATATTGTTCTTTTTTCAGCTCAGCAAGGAAATATTCATGTATAGAACATAAAAGGGAAAATTGTTTTAATGAAATAAAAGATAGAAAATCATTTTTTATACAAGCTAGTTAAATTTTTGATGTATTGAATAGTAAGCAGTTTTCTCCAAATCACGAAATTTTCGAATAAAATGGTTATGTTTCTCATTTTTTTGCTTATTCCTCGATTTTTAATTCTTAATAAATATCGACTGGATTGACGAAATTTATTTTTAAAAATTATTTCCAAAAATGTGCTCAAATGAAGAAAAATCCTTAGTAATTACTTTCTCATATAATCTTAAAGGAAAAATAAAATCAATATTCTTTTCATGTTGTTGCCACAGTAAACAATAAAATTCTGAAATGAATGGAGCAGTTAATAAATGAAATATGCATTAGGTACGGCTGATTCCGTATCATTCGACAAAAAGACGTCTTCTTTTCGGGAAGCTTAAAGTTGAACGCTTCAAAATATGATTGATCTTCCTTCTGGAATAAGCATAAAAAAGTTCTATGATTCTTTCAGTGGAATACATTCAGTTCATCGAGATTAAAAATTTTCTTATTTGAGAAAATTCTTAAAACAAATCTTTGTTCTAAATTTGCATTTCTTCGAAAAATTTTTCGATCTAAATACCGTATTGTTCTTTTTATCAGCGTGAACTTTGAAATTCGTAATTTGACTGTTTCAGTGTAATTTAAGAAATGATTCTTTTCCTAAGTAAACAAATTTATTGCTGATTTAAATCTATCTGATGGTGAATAACTTTCGTTTGAAAATCAAAAATAAAGAGATATCTCTTTTGTTAATTTGAGCTTTGATCTATTGCTATTTTGCATGGTTTATCCAGTAATTGTGTCACTCAGAATCAAGCACAGTACCGTTTACTTTTATTTTGTGCCCAGAACATTTTGTGCACACTAAATCCTTCTCTTTCAAACTTACAAAATGAACTCTCTCGCCGGATTTCATGGTGGGTTTTACATTTTCCGGTCAACAACCCGAGTAAAAAAATTAATGACATAAAATACAATTTTTAGGCAATTACGTGGGAGTTTCGCAAAGCAAAAATGTTTATTTTGAGTTGCCGTAAGGATGAAAATTAAAGATTAAGATGTTTATTGGACACCTACGCAGAAAAATTTGTGTTCTTGATAATACTAATAAGTAGTCCTCCAACTGTCTTCAAACAACTATTTTAAAGAAGTATTTGTAAATAGGTATAAATACTTTTGAACCGAAGAGATGTATTATTTAAATGAAACGCTATAATAATATATTGGGATTCAACGCTATAATAGTAAGGGGTAAACACACTAGCGGGATACGCAACTGGAGGGTTACAGAGTGGTTCAGTTCTCGAAGCAAAGTAGTACAGAGAATAACTCTATTTTTAATAATTGGAGGAGTAAAAGGATGAAGGATTAAGCTTGTCTTAGTAAAGATTTAAAAGCTACGTGTCAAACTGGAGGAAATTTGAAGGGAAACTAGACGATATTCGTATTAAACGCGAGGAAAGCTGTCATGCACTTCAAAAGTTCTACTAAACCTGGCAATTAATTTCTTACTTTCCTGATGCTTTTCATTATTTTTGTCTCGAGTAATTTCAGAATTAATCTTTCTCAAAGAAGTTTTTTATCATTTATGAATGTAAAGCAATCTCTTGTTGGTCATAATTTACAAAATGATTATTTTCATGAGTAAAAGAAAATTTGAAACTAATTTACTTTATGATAAATAGATCATCAACAAAACAGGACACGTTTTTTAATTCAGGACTCACCCATGTTTCAAAACTTATCAACCGATCTCGTTTGCTTTTTTTAATGAACAAAAAATTGGTTCCTAAATCTTTTCAGCAGAAATGCTGAGACCTCTAGAGAAATTTTAGGACCAAAACCTTCAGAAACAATCTTTACTTCTGTGATCCTATTCTTTTTCCTGAAATTCTATACCGGCTATCCTCTTCTTATTTTGTCGAATCGTATGTAATTTCTTCGAGTGCTTTTTATTAACAAAATTTTAGACGTTCTTATTGCTACTTGTTTATTTGAATACTCGTTCAATTTAAAACGTCTTTGTTGGGTAAGTTTCTATCTGAGTGAAGTTACGTTTTTCCCTTTCTGTAATTTTTTGCTCATTTTAAGATATTGTGAAATTTAACAAAATAATTTTTCTATGCATAATAAATTTTATAAATTAATTCTATCAATAATAATGCTTGTTATGTTTTGTAATATGAAACCTTATTAAGATAGAGACAGACTTTAATCCGAGGCTTTGTTGTAGCTTTAGTTTTACTCACCAGGGATACGTCTAATTTCCTACTTTATCATTACACGCCTACACACTGTTAGAATTAACTTTTGATGCAGAATACACTTTGAGAAATAGGGAACATAAGCATAGTTCTAGCATTTCATGAAAAGTCCTTCTAACCTCTTTTCTAAGAAAATTTTTAATGAGCTGTCCAACAAGGAACTAACGACCATAAGATCAATTCATCGCTTGTTTGACATAAAGGATTCATTTCTGATTGTACCGTTTGTTTAGAAGAAATTTTTACTGAAACTTTGGCTAGTTTATATCTATAGTTAGAGTGCTTAAGATATGTCCCTGAACTATTTCGTATATGGTAAAGGCATTTATGGATATTCAACTCTTTTAATTAAAACGCAGTGACTTCATAAAGCGTTTACGAAAATGTACAAATTGTCTGAAAATACTTTAAAACTTACATGACGGATTGACGGCAAATGCCTTCTAAGATGGATATTTTGACAAAGAAAGAAGATAGAGTTTTCCCTCCTTTTCCAATCATTAGAACATAAATCTGTCGTCTGTTTCGATCGCCCGATATTCTTGTTATTCCCTCATTAGAAATAAATCTCAATCATGCATCGAGTGTTTCAATAGGATAATGGAATAACACTATCTGCAGATTAAAAAGAGACCTCATAAATTGCACGAGGGTCTAAAAATCTCTTGGTACAAGAGTTATATCAGACTCGTAAGAAGAGGTAAAATAGTGCAGTTGCTGCTTTTGCAGCAACTGCAATTCCCTAAGGAAAAGGTCAAGAGCTATTTTTTTATGGTAGGAAACGAAATACAGTTGACGCCGCTAGTAGTGACAACTTTGGGTTGTGGAAGAAAGATTCAGTTGGTGCCGGGTATGATTGATTAAATGTAGAGTTCTGGCCGTGGCATGAGATACCAGCTACAATCAAAACCACAATTCACAAAATATTTGTCACTAGACTTAATTCCATCAGAAGGGCTAATTTTATGGCGACGCAGTGCGAACAACACAGGATTAAAAATGCAAATTTAGAACAATACCATATTTAATGGAACAACAGTTAAGTTAAAAATATAAATTATATTACTACATCATATGACGACGCGCGCGGTGGGTGATGTCATCTCTCGACGAATGGCGAAGAAGCTGCTGCAGTATTTAAAGGCAAGCCGTCTTTCTACCTAATCATTCTCTTTCACTTTTTGTATTATCATCT
>BGPR01000174.1:753474-860178 GCA_013235015.1 Araneus ventricosus | reverse complement strand
AATTTAATTTAAGGCTTCGCAATTTTACTTACGAATAATGAATTTCTGTCTCAGCACCTGGGACAAAACAATTATGGAACAGCAAACTTTTCTTTTCGAAAAGGATGTTTTTTCTATAAGACATTTTTTCCTGAGTTGTATAGTAAAATAAATACAATAATAAATTGAACAAAGAAAAATTCTCACAATATGCAAATTTTTAAAAAATTGACTGTTTGGTTTTTCAAGTAATCTCTTTATATAAAAAGAATTTTCCTGAATTTGTATTTATCTGTTTGTGTAAAATGTAAATAGTGAGAAGATTGTGATTATTTAGAAATAGGATAAATACAAAAGTAACATACTTCCATTAAAATGGCAAAATAAAAAAAAATCTTAAAAATATTACTTATATCAAAATTTTAATTGTTATTTTATAAATAAGAGATTTCAATCAAGTTCACTGCAAGACTGCATTTAAACATTTTGAGGTAAGAAGTAAAGTAAGTAGAGTAAAAGAAATCCAGGAAGGGCAGTTATGACAGCTATAATAAATATATAAGCAGAATAAATTTTGAAATTATTTAATAAATGCTGAAATATGAGAGGTTTTGATATTCTAAGGATGTTTGAAGAAAGATAATGTTAAAAAAATTAGGTGTTGATGATGTGTTTTAACAGGATTTATCTCTTTACCACTATCCTTTTTTCCCATCAGAAAGAAAATAACTAAAATTTTATCTCCTTTAATATCACTAATCTCGTTTAATTTTTACCACCTTCACATACTCGCATTAAAGAATTTGTTCAATAAAATTATTCTGAGAGTTTTATATGTGAATAAAATTATGAAAGAACTCTCTTCTTGCAAAAATCCTGTTTGTTCAGTGTTATTATATAAAATTATGAATTTTCATTATAGAAGTCTTAGTAAATACATTTAAAAACGAATTTTATGCAAGTACTAGCTGCGTGTCCCGGGCTATCTCGAATAATGCGTCATTTTCTGGCGGAGAGAAGAGGTGAGGTCACGTGACACATTACCAACATTCTCTCCTAAATAAATAAGGAGAAAAGAGCGGTTCAAACATTCCGCCCTCGGCGTCGAAATCGGCTTATTTAAAAAAATCGCTATTTTGTAAAACAAAAAGTTAAACCGTGTCCCGACGAAATGAATGGTCTATCCGATTCTGGAATTATTTTTTTGTCTGACTTTAGTACGGAGGGAACGAAATAACCCGGCTTTGTTCGAGATCCATAGTTTTTCATATGCCCGCCTCCAGTTTATTTTTCTACAAATATAGTCTTTTTTTTCTAGAAATATCTCCTTTGAATCCTATATTGTTAAATTAAAACTTTCAAATCAAGCTTCTTTATTAAATTAAAACAGTATGGTTTGAATGAAAACACGAGAGGTTTGGAGAAATAAATTTTATTTTAAACTTTTAAATAATAAACCGTATAATAATTATACAACTTTAAAATGAACAATTATACTTTCAAAGTTTATGAATTAAAACATGGTATTAAAACCGACTCTGACTCCAGCATTATTTTTAACCGACTCTGACTCCAGAAAAGGCCGACTCCTTGACCCTCCATCCCTGATGTAATTAATTAAACAAATGTAACTGTCATTTATTCCAACTGAAGTATATACGCATGAAGCAAGAAGCAATGCATAGTACATGAAATCTCAAAGTAAAACCTCATGTAAAAACCCTATTTAATAAAAACCCTATTTGAGCGATTTAAATTTCCCTGTTTCTTTGTATCAATTACCAAAACCCGCAGACAAAGCCATCCATATTGCATTGTTGCTGCTTTCAACAATTATACAGAAACACGCAATTAAATATTTGTTTAAACAATAAACACGATTTGAATTATTGTGCTGCAACAATGAAAAGTATTGTTGTAAATGAGTTTTTAATTAATATCTTTATTACTAATTGTATTTTCAAAATTTGCGTGTTTGGCGTGTTTCTCCGTTCAGCGGTTCGTGAGAAGATAGCCTCACATACATACATACAATCGAATTTTAACAGTTTAGATTCCTTGTGATAATTAATTTTGAAAAAGTAGTGGTAGAGACTAAATGGACTAATGCAGGTCGTTTAGTGATCAAAACATTTTTCATATCATCCATCTGATGACAATACATGCTTGCAATAATATATTGATTATTTCCTAACGTTTCATAATAGACAGTGTCTTCTGTATTTCAACTCAAACAGAGCAAACTGTTTCTTTTTATGCATTCTACATTTGATAAGGAACCACGAACCTCTGTTTCGTTTAACCACTGCCTTTTCCTCTATACTTTATTTCGTGTCTTCATCTTTACTTCTGTAATAAACAAACAAGGCTTGCGTTTTAATCATATTGTATATTATCAATTTCATTCTTTCAGTTTTCTGGTACTCAAGAAATTGTGAATTTTCTCCTTTTATATTAATGTTTTTATTTGTGTGTTTTATAGTGTTTGTTATTATTCAAATGATTGTGTAGGGGAAACTAGGGATACTTCACCCTAAGCGATTTTCTCAGATTGTGAGATAATTGGTAATTTGTGTGTGGCATTTTTATTTGACCTTTGGTCACTGTCTATTGGAGGGGATTTTCATTCCAATCTGAAAATCTATCGTAATGGTGTAGGTAAATATATTTTGGGGATCCAAAAGTAAATTTTCACTTCTTCATTCCTCAGTGGATAGGAAGTTTACTATTTAAGATATGATGAATTAAAATATTTCTGAGTTTTAAGCATACTTCTAGATAAAATTTGATATACGATGTTATGCAGTATTTTAATTCTTTAAGTGGTTTCATTTTTAGATTATTTAGAAAAAGTCAAGTTGGGGTTACTTGACCCATCAAAGCTATTGCAGCTTCGATGTCGCCTCCAACCGAAGCACATTTAGTGGTTGGGATCAGTTTTCTGGTGCGTGGAGTTTGTCAGCAATATGGCAACTCAAATATAGAGAATAATTATTTAAGAATTGTTTGTTAGTAATTATTTAATGAATAAAATATCTTTTTAATATGATAATTTCAAATAATGCAAATAATTATTTTAATAAGAATTTTAAAAAGAATTGAAACTTAATTAATATATTTTTCCTCTCCTGAGGAAGAAAGATTTATTTATTTATTATTTTAACAATAATCTTTTGGTCGAACTATTTTCCATCGTTTGGTTTTATTTAATGTTTCGCCATTTCTGTTGAGTTTGACTTTCTTTCTTGATTTTAATTTTCTCCTAAAATATATTTTTATTCTTTTTATTTTTTCTTTAAATATTAGAAGAACCGAGTAAGTCTATTAAAATTCTCTATTTCTTGTTTTGGACAACATTTTTTAGATCTTTCATTTGCGTTTGATGCTATTATTTTTTTTAATTTTCCAAAATCGGCACTTCTTCAACGCGCTAACGACATTGCTAGGTTTCCAGTTTCATCGCTGTAATTTTTTCATTTTATTAAATCAATATTTTAATTGTTTATTAAATTTTTAACTAGTTTAATTTAATAACTAGATTTAATTTAATGACTTAACTAATTTAATTTATTGACTAGGTTTTATTAATAACAATTGTGTTTTATAGTACCATATTATTTAATTTTTAATATTAGTTTCATTAATATTATTTGGTAATAAAGAACTTTTTTAATTCAATAATTTTAATCTAATATCTGAATTTCGCGTACATACAAATTATCAAAAGAATTTAAGTACTTTTTGCATGTAGGGTCAAGTACCCCTACCCCTAGGGTCAAGCATCCCTAGCTTAGGGTCAAGTATTCCTAAGGTTAGAGATACTTGACCCTAGGCTATTTCATGAAATATATTTACTTTATGATTAAATGAGATATCAGTTTATCATAAGTATATTTGTCATTCTTAGAAGGAAATACTTTTATGATTCATTATTCAAATATTTTTCAAATATTCGAGAAATATAAGAAAAAGTAAAAAGTAGGGTAAGCATCACTGGTTTATCCTATGTGTAATCATATAATTTGTAATTTTTCGGTTTTTTCTTTCTTATTTCGCCTTTCAGTGAATTTCACCTGCATCTATACCTCACCGGATAGAATTCGCATGAGTTCTAGAGACGGCGGTGTGGTGTTATGATGCTAAGGCACAGTATCTATACCACCTGAAAGGAAAATGTTAGTGATATTTTGAGTTATTGGGTATAGCAAATACCATATACAAATGTCTCTATTAAACAGCCACTACTGTACAGTAAATGATAAACTTTACATTTTCTTTGCAAGAATGAACATTGCATGATATAATTTTGCTTTTAGTTTTGCATGCAAGTTTTTATTTACTAATATCATAATATTCTGTATTACCCATTTGTGTCAAGAAAGAAACAATAGTTTGAAGGAAACTCTCAACAAAACTGGCCGGTGTTACGGTTACTAAAACTGTTACCTGGCCGGCGATTTCAGACAGAAGGATAAATCATATTCTATCTATCCCGAAATAGAATGAGATTCATTAGGAAGGAAAATTTTTCAATACAATTCAGTGGAAGCAAAGTGTTGCTGCTTATTAACAAACGAATTCAAATGACTAATTGAGTTATGCTTGAGAAAATGGTTGATGGTAAAAGTTTGGTGAAAAGACTTCATTAGTCAAATTTTTTGCAAAATTTATCGCTTAACTGAACTATGTTTCCAAGAATATTTAAAATCTTAATTTAAACTTATTTTAAATCTTAAATTAAACATATTTTAAATCTTAATTTAGACAATTATAAAATCTTTAAATTAGACACATTTTATGCACACAGATATTTCTGTATAAAACTAATGGTTTTCAGTATATCTGAAAGGTAAAACGATAAATATGTGTAAAAGTGAGATATAAATATTTCAATTGAAAAATGTGACTTAGCTCAAGGTGTTAATTTTACCAGTGAGAATATTTATGAAATTTTTAGGAACATAGTTATTTCTAAATTTTCACACAGTATGATTTTGATGAAATGTTCTATTTCTTTTATTTTACTGTAAAATTATATATCGAGTTGTGAAAATATTTCTAATATTTATGCGTGAATAAATAACAGTAAAAGGAAAGAAAGATGAAATAGTTCTTTAAATGTAGTAACTGAAAACAAAGCATTTCTAACTATCGTATTAGCGAGCATTAACCATTCATTACTTATTGCATAGTTGCGACCACCTTTGAAGCTTAAATGGTGTTAAGCTTCATAGTGGTCAAAGTCAAATGTTAAATATCGCCATTTTATTTCTTAAAGAATTCATTTTGATAACCTTGGAATTTCGTAACAGCTGAAGAATAGTGTTTCACTGAGTTAGAACCCATATCTTTAAACAATGTAGTTTATCTCATTCTACCGGGCAAATGATTATTTTAATATATTAAGTATTAGAAATAAGGTAAATAGCTGGAACACACGGAAAAAAGGAGTAAAATAGACTTTTCTTCTTGAACACTTTTTAACGGTAGAGTATAAACATCTCAACCACACAGGAAAAGTTTCTTATTGTGGAAAAAAACTATACAGTTACTTCCGCCCACATGATTTTGCGGAAGAGTATTTCTTTTCGTATCAAGTTCTGTTACTTGACAGAACGCCGCCCCCATGCCTCTGTTACTTAACAGAATAATCACCCATAAAATAGCTGAAACAAAGAAAATAGAGCTGTAAGTTGAGTATATGAAAAAATTTCGACAATCTGTATATTTTTATCCTTGAAGACTTTATTCTGTAAATCATGGAAAATCTGCATCAACTAGTGCAGATACTTTGATGATGACAAACTCAACATCATGTTTCGGTTTTATAGCCTATATAATCTGTAGCATTTTCTTTTTTCTTTGCTTATTTTGTTCTAAAGGTCGGAGGTTTGTTTTTCTAACTCAGAAACAAATGGATAGAAGAGAAAGCGGAAATTGGAAGTGTTCGCACCTGAGCCCGATTAAAGGAATGAGCGAACTCAACGATCGATTCTGACCATAATGTAAGCCGGAATAATTCTTTGGGTATTGTCATATAAATCAGGATGATTGGGATTTTATGAATCTGAGGAAGAATTAAAAGTACATTCGTTGGAAGGGCAACATAACCACTTCCAAATTTAATCAAGACCTTCTCTTTTTTTATCTTCTTTTGGTCAAAAATGTATTTGAATCGTTTTAAAGCTACAAAATAATGGGTGACTGATTATCTAAACTCTAAATATTGTTGTATTGTTCCAAAGATATTTAAGAGGAGAAATTTTTGTTGTTAATTGTATTGATGACTGCATACTGCAAAAAGCATATGATTTCATTTTCCACATTTTAAAAGTTATATTATACAATAAAATTTTCAAAAGTACAATATTTTACAAAAAATAATAATAATCGATACATTTAGTGATATTTTAGATATATAACTGGTGTGGCATGCTTGAAAACAGCTTCCTTGGCAAAGAAACATAATAATAATACTTTCTACTAAAACATATATAAGTAAGCATCTTAATCGCACTTTATTTCAGAGTCTGAAACATTTATTCAAATTTAATTTTTAATTTTACAAGTTATTGCATGAATCGGCACAAGATACGAATCAGTGTCTCCCATCATAATGTGTTAATCATGGAATAAATTCATGCTCGCGGGATACACGCCAAATGTGCCACAACAGTCTAGTTTTAGGACCTATCTCGTATCTTGAAGCAGAGAAAGAAAAGAAGGTGCCGTTACAGAATAGCGTAAGACAAAGCGCTGTTAGGTATCATGCTCAGTTACGTTTGTCATATGACTATGACGTCACGTGAATTCACTTCATTTAGATTTCAGTTTTAATAACACATTCCTAAGCAGGCAATTCACTTCTTTCTCATCTGTCTCGACAATGAATCATTAACTAATCAGCCAAGCCAATAATCTTGAGCCAATTCGTAGTTTTCTATTATGGAATAGATAAGACTGAACGCCCCGATCAGAAAAAGCTTAAAGATCTAATTGTGCATTAAATGTCAACTTTTTTACTTTCTTGTTTCTTTATATTTTTTTCTCTCTTTTTCTCACTTTTATGTTTTGTATTGTAAATTGAATTTTTTCTCATCTTACAGTTTTTTTTTGCTCGTATTTATTGCTTGTGACTAGTTATTTAATGTGCAGTAGTGTAGTTTTGTGTATTTTCATATTTTTTTAAAATATCAACTTGCAGATACCAGAAAATTTAGTAATGTAATGCACAACAGCAGTCCACCCTAATGGACTCGCATTTGCAAACTTGTAACGTTTTATAATTAGGTAGTAAGGAGAGGAGTTTGATGAGGGCCAAGAGAAGCCACCCCCTTGGGTGGTGTGATTTTCTTCCACTTCATGTCCGCCACACTGTTTAAATAACCTGAAAGGTTATAATTGCAGGGGCATGGAGTGGTCTTATGTTATGAAATGACTTCATTAAAGTATATGCAGCAAAATTATTTGGAAAATACTCATTACATATCCATGCTTTTGAAATCATATTGGTTTCTAATAACAAAAAAGACCTAAAGATTTTACAACATTGTCTATTTAATAAAGTTAAATGGAAGGGTGCTAGGGTATTAGAAACATATTGAATCGTTTTTATGATTTTAAACTGTAAGCTTGTCGCGCACAGGGAAACTAATATAAAATCCAATTTTCTATTTTTCAGAATTCCGTGCGTGAACTGTATCTCAAAATAAGTCAGAATTGGAACATTTTCATATAAATCTAAATTATGTGTTGTTCAAAATTATTCGAAAGGTGAAAAACATACTGTTTAAACAATAATTCTTTCTAAGAAGAAGTGATATTTCTTTAAATAATTAAAACTTATATGCATTTATGGAGGATGAAATAAGGTACTAGGAAATCAAAAGAAATTCAAAACAAAATAGCAAATTAACAAGTTTATAAAATTTTATGAACGAAAGATGAAATTTCAACAGTCCGCTCTATTAATTTTGAAAGTTTGAGAGGCATTTCATCTTCGCAATTCAGATTTTGTCAAACAAACGGGATTGGACTTCGGCTTTGGGTCCAGTTTAGTCTAGTTTGGTTATATTAAAGTCCCATTTTGAAGTAACACGAGGGTTATTTTGGGACGAACTTCGTAATTTTGAACCGCGGTCAGATGACGAGGACGACACCTGAGCGGTCACCCCTCTACAAGATTCCGCATCAAGCCAGCGGGGAGGAGTGTGGCGTCTACGTATGATTTAACGTGTAGCAAGCTCACATACTGGGCGAATTTTCAGTGGAATCTGGTTTCGAACCTGGAACCCTCGAAGCCGAGACCTTATCACTGGGCCACAGCGGCCCCGCTAGGAATACAGAAAACCAGATTTTAACGAAGTTTCTCCGTGAATGTCAACCAAGTAAAATCAACTGTCGTGAGTCAAACGTCCTTACGTACGTTTGGAATGAAAAAAAAAATGAGAGTGGGATGTCAGTTCGAACGTCCTCCTTTTCTTCTCGCCACACTTTAAAATTGCGAAGTTTGTCCCTATATGGTCCTCTTCAGGTTAATATGAAGAATAGCATTATTTGAAACACATACAATGTAAACAGAGACTTCCTGCACATGTTATGAGCGCGTAAAGAACGAAGCAATGTAAATTTATAATTGTTCACCAGCATAAGCAAGATAAATAGCAAGCTTTTAATTCTAATACACTGTAAAGTAATTATATTTCTTCTGTTTAACCAGTTTCAATTAAAAATTTCTTTGCAAGGGCATGTTATTGTTAAGCAAGTCGCTCTGAAATTGAGAACTTTAACATTATACATAAGTATATAATTATTTGTACTCCCGTTTTGTTATAAATAGTATGCATTCACAAATATTCTTTGAAATACTCTAGATATTTTTAAAATACTGAAAAATTTAATGCAATCTATAAACGTTCTAATCTTAGTAAAAGTATTGGTTTTAGTATGAATTTAAAAATATCATTTCATGAAAATAATTTATTATGATATCATAACAAAAAAATATAATTTTTAGAAACTATAAACTTTAATCATCGCTCTATAATTATATCAAGAGATTTATGAATAAAGCAACTTGTTTTTATGCAATTTTTATTTAACTCGACTTAGTTCATGTTTGTAAAGAAGGAACTTTATAGTCGGTTTTTCACTTGCTTACTAATGTGTCAGATTTTTGAAATTTTGTACTCCTATGCACTGGTGTCCAAAATTAATGCAGAATTTCGAACATGCTACAAAATTGGAGTTAATATGGATACTATGGTTCGCAATCAGTTGCTGAGAATGGTGCGACATACTATTGTCTAAATTCACATTTTACAGTGAAGATTCGGTCACGAGGGCAATTAGAGGGGGGACTACCATAAAGGGATGAAGGCGAAAATGGAGTTTGACCCATCCTATTTCAAAGAAAGCTGATAACGAGATGTAACTTTCATCAATGGCCATGCTTGATGTGCATAATATTCACATGCATTTTCCTGAACACAGCACCAAATTTCACGAAACTTACAGATCACTTGACAATAAGTAAAAGAAGCATTGTTTAAAAGATATCAGTTTGTGCAAGAACCCTCATTATTTAGCTTCTCTTAGAATGTACCGAAATTCTCCGAGTTGCAATGCCGATATCTTTCTGAATACTAATGGCATTGAACTGGAATTTTCTATACAAGTTGCCCTATATCTCCCTCTGAAGTTTTGAAAAAATATTACGCTGCGTTTCACACATGCGCAATAAAAATTTATTTACTGTGAATGCTTATATTTCTGTAATATTCAAATTCTTTAATTCAAATTTTAACACAATGCTTCTTTTACATATTTTCAAATATTCTGCAAGTTTCGTGCAATTCAGTGGAAAACTCTGCATGTTATAAGCAAAAAACATGCTGAAAAATTTGGGAATTTTTAAGAAAACCTTTATATCTTCCCTAATATTTGTGCTGTGTTTACGAAAATGCATGCAAACATTATGCACATCAAACATAACCATTGATGAAAGTTACATCTCGTTATTAGCTTTCTGTGAAACAGGATGGGTCAAACTCCATTTTCGCCTTCATCCTTTTCTGGTGTCACCCTTAATTTCCCTCATGACCGAATCTTCACTGTAAAATGTGAGTTCCGACGATAGTATGTCCCACGATTCTTTGCAACTGATTGCGGACCATAGTATCCATATTAACTCCAATTTTGTAGCATTTCACACTTGTGCATTATTTTTGACACCAGTGTAGTCGCGATGACAATACAAAATTTTAACATTTACAGAACTTCATTATCAGTTAATAAATTAATTTATAATAAATATAATAATGATTAATATATCAAAGACTAAAAAGTAGAAAATAAAAATGAAAAGTATCAACTTTTAGTAACTAATAAAAGGGTGTTTTTATAAACGTTTTTATTAAATTTATTTAGAACGCTGCTTGGAGAAAATGAGTGGATACAAAATGTTGTTACCCATATTGAGCGCATGCGCATGCTTGCTCATATCAAAACAATCGCATAATCTTACGAGTTTTTGCTTTCTGTTGTCAAGAAAGCTTCCTAATAGTCCACTAAAGTCTTACGAAAAGTCACTTTCCTAATATCGATCACTCGAAAATCTTTTCTGGTCAATAGAGAAACACAGGTGCAGAAACAAGTAATAATCTTTGGGAACAGCACCTAGGTAGAATTTGTGCGTTATTTTTTTCTCTTGACGAATATTGGCCTCGAGTCGACTTTTTCCTCTTCTCTCATGAACTTACTTTCCTTCCATATACAAAATCATTTCTACACATTATTTTTTTTACATTTGCCATAAGGGGGAGGTATGATGTTTCTTTATGCGTTTTCTAATGCCAGGTATCAGGTAATAAACAATAAATATGACCAATGACTGGTGCTGTTATTAATAGAACATCCAATCAGTATTCCTTCATTTATAAATAAATCGTACGTCATCTGCGGCAAGAGCAAGCAGGCTGTTACTAAATCTGTAGCATAACCACATGTCTGAGCCTAAAAATCTGAGCAATTATTTTATGACACCTTTAATGACACCAAACTTAATTCAATAATTACTATATGAAAAATGACATAACAGGGTTTCGTATTCAAATCCTCATAACTTTAGATAAAAAATATCGTAAATAAATTTTATTTATGAATATTAAATTGTTCATCGAAGGCAAAAAAGGTAATGATGCAAATATGTGTTTCCGTATAGAGTAGGATTAATACATATCTTTCATTGCATTCGTAATCAACTAATGAATAGACAGATATAACAAGTAGTAGGGGAAAGTGGGTAAAACGGGGTAGCTAAGACTCGAAGGACTGTTGGAGATAAACATTTAAACATAGAGCTTGTCAAATTTTATTAAAATATTCATTATCTATCGGCGTACAATATATCATTCTAGAAATGTCACAGTTTCATTCCTTTTTTCATCAATGATTTTTTTATGAAAAAAAGTCGAACTACCAGGTTTTACCCAACTAGTAGGGTAAAACCGGGTACACATGTTAACGTTATGAGAAATTAGGATAACTCGATTTTCAGTTTAATGCAATCATTTTTATTTTATATGACAAAAAATATGACTAAAATTTTTTTTATTTAACATTTTATGGTATTTTGAGTGATTTTTCATACTCATTTCTCTATTGCATTCTTTTCTACTAATCGCATCACGAGAATAGATACACCATAAGAAAAAATGAACAATTTCCGTTCTAATGAAGTTTATTTTAAACGTCTAAATGTTTGATTTAACCGAAAAAGTTGCCACACAATATTTTCTCTAATTTTAAGAAATTTTTTAAAATATTTTTTGTATAATTTACAACAATACTTTTCATTATTGCAACGCAATTCAAACCGTTTTCATTGTTTAAACAAATATTTAATTGCGTGTTTCTCTTTTATTGTTGAAAGCTGAGTTAATATCCTAAAACATTGTGCTTTCATATTTTATTTCACCTGGAATCTGTAAACCAAGCTGTCTGAGATATTACGTATATTAATCTATACTTATAAAAGGCAATGCTTGTGTGTGTGTGTGCGATGTTTAAACTAAAAATATTGCACTTACTGCTTTGAGATTTGGTACACAGGTAGTCCTAATTGTGTCTTAATGCACCTCGAAGCCCGAATTTCAAAATTAGTCTAGGGAAATTTTTATTTAATGTTTTGTGTCGTTTTGGGTAATTTTTTGCACGTTTTTGGCCGATCCATGAGAAATAATGGAAATAATGATCATAGAAAACCAATCGATGCACCATTAGATAGAGCAAACAATTATCGTTTAAATAACTTCCCGATTCACAAGTGACTCTCCACCGTGATTCATCTAAGCGTCCACCTTGAAAATGATCAGAGAGTCTATCCTTCACGACAGAAAATGCTGCTTAACGTGCCCAAGCAGCTGAGGAAGCACCACTCACATCTTTCTTCAAACTTTGCACCCAAGATGAGTTCGCACGCACTCTATTGCACAATGAAATACCCAAGTACTTCATTTGGACTATGAACAATGGAAACAAGACATGATAACGTCGAAAACAAGGGCAAGCTGTACAGGAAGAAACAGAAATAAGATCCAGCGATTCTCTTAGGCGGGTGTACTGTACAATGTCCATCCAATCCTTAGATGAATATCAAAGAATAGCCCAGTCAACGAAGGAAAAATAGAAAAAGAAAATGGTGTAGTTTTGAAATTTGGAACATTGGTGGGGGTAGTGTCCTAAACGACAAACTAAAAGTCCCCGCCGGTGGGGGGAGGTGCGGGGGTGCAGAGAGGTTTAAAGCGATGCGTTTTCAGTTTTTCTTAAATATCTCGAATATTATGGGTTCTATCAAAAAACACTCAATTACAAAATTAAACTACATAAAATTTCCTACAAAAATGGCCTACTTTGTTTTCGTAGCATAAATATTTTAGAAGATACAGGGGGATTTAAAAGTTAATGTTTCTAAAATTCCTTATTGTAATTGTAAAATCGATTAAAAGCGCTGAATCAACAACCCTCATAATAACCTCATGCCTATATAATAATTATATAAGGGTATTATTGCATGTGTCGGAGCGGGGGGGGGGGTGTGACAAACCCATTTGATGAACAATTAGGTCCCTTCCTACCCTCATATCCGTTCCCCTTCACAAGTTTCCTTCTACCCGTAATCCAGTCAGCGAATTGTAAATTTTAAAAAAAGTTGTAGTTTTGAAATTCGGAATACGGCACATTTGTTGAGGAGAGTGCCCTAAACTACATACTAAAAGTCCCTGCTGGTGGAGGGTGCTCAGGAGGTGCAAGGGGGTTGAAAGGGGGGGAATTTCTCAGTTTTTCTTAAATATCTCGAAAACTATGGATCCTAGCTAAAAAACTCAATTATAAAGTTAAACTGCGTTAAATTTCCTACAAAACTAGTCCTAAATATTTTGTAGAATGAAATTTTAAAAGATACGGGGGGAGGGTTAAAAGTGAATATTTCAAAAATTCCTTATTGTAATGGTAAAATCAATTAAAAGTGCTGAAGCAACAGCCCTCAGAAAGACCTCATGCCTATACAATACGAGGGTAGTATTGTATGTGTCGAGAGTAGTGGGGGTATCAGGAAGGGAGCGACAAACCTATTTGATGAACAGTCGTGTTCCCTTCCTCCCCTCATGTCCATTCCCCTCCACTAGATCCCTTTACTCAGTCTTTTGGTTCTGTTAACGCTCCAAATGAGTATATTTAGACAGTATAATCTAGATCTATACATATCTATGCTGAGTTTAACTTAAAATCTCGCAACCAGTCTGTCACAGTTCGACAGAAACATTTTCTTGCCATTGAAGAAATAAGACCAGGCATGTTCAATGACTAACACAGAAAATGGCTGCCAAAGGAACTGAAACGAGAGTCGCTACAGGGGATGCTGATACTTTTATTGTGAGATGTTGTAAAGTTTAGTAAATCACTAAATGTCAATTAGAATATTTAACTGTTAAATGCTAAAAAGGAGTGAAAGTTAAACTGTATTATCGTAAAGTTTGATTAAATTATGTAAAGTTTATTTGAATTTTTTTTTATTTATAAAAGTCAAATTGACTGTTGGAATTCTAGAAGTCTGATACGCAGCCATGTTGTTATATAAATTAATTATTTCTCTTATAAATTTTTTTTATTATTATTAATTCTTCCTCTTATTTTTTCATTTTTATTCTTCCAAAATCAATTAACTTATTCTTTTATTATTCGAGTAAAAAAAATTATTATTTAGGAAAATTTTTAATTCGGTTTAAGTAAAAGTTCAGTAAGGATAGGCCTCAAAACAGAGTGCAATGAACCTTTGTAGCAGAATAGAATTCCCGCCTTTAAGCTATGCTTCGCCTCCCACCTTGCGAAACTCAGAAAAACAACGGAAAATGTACCCTCTCCCCCTTTAAAACTTCTGTGAATATAATTCGTGGGTGTCCTTTTTAGAAGTTGTCGGTAAAATTCTGTTTCACACGCATTTTCTGCAGCTGCATTCAGTAGTTGAGAAACCTTTGACCTTTTTTTGGGGCTCTGTTTAATTCTGGGCTTCCAAATAAACTTGAGAGACATTCCTTCCCTTTGAGGCAAAAACACCGCGTTGAGAAAAATTCATATTGGAATCCTTTTCGGCTTTAATTCCTGACAGAATTATGGGATTTTTCTACCCAGGATTGCAGTCTGGAGATCCCTTACCTAAAACTTATGACGCGAGGGAGCACATGTTATCCCTTCACCTTTGAACTGGTGCGCTTCGTGTGATGTTTTCTGGTAAATATCTTTCAACACGTCAATAATCTTTTTTTTCGTTAGAGAAAGTCAGAATCTTGTATACCACGTGGTTTTGGGGGGCGTGAATTAATCTAAGGGGTTGCATGAATTTGTAAATTTTTAACCAATGATGACTTAATAAGTTGGCCACTTGGCGTAAAGGCCATCGCCAATAAAAATTTAAAAAAAGGGTGTTTGGGGGTTCTTTAGGGACGGGCAGGCGTAGAGACGAGGGAGATACGAAAGAGAGGCAGACGCTAAGACTCTCTTGATTTGACTAAAAAAATAGAAAGGAGAGATGAGAAAATTTGGACTAGGATGAGGATATTTTTAAGAAAAGAAGGAGGAGGGCGTATTCAGATCCCGAATGGAAATGTCCTGGCGTGCGAAGGGCCTTGAATGCGGCGATACCAAGCAGAAAAAAATATCCCTGTATCAGCACTATGGTTTCAGTGCGAACTGATTTAATAAACCCACTGCATGGGTCGATTTGTGTCAACATCCCATGAATTCTTCTCGAAGAAGGCTCCATGTCCCTGCCAGCCTACGATTGATGGTAATGACTCCGTATATCCGCCAGCGACCATCATGAATAAACTTTTCTGTGTCCGAATCAGATATTCGATGTACCCAGCAGCGGCCTTCCTAAAACACTGATCTTTCCAGCCATTGGCAGTTTCGGTAAAAATAATCCTGCAGACACATCCAATATATGTCCTACCCAACCAAAAAACTTTCAGGCTATGGCGGGAAGATTTCTTGTAGAGATGTCAAGTTCAAGGTTTCCAACGGTCATCTTCAAACAAGATAAGTGTTCCACAATCCTCTTTTTATATTTTGTAAAACTAAATTAAACTTAACAAAAAAAAATGTTATGAAGTAAATTTTAATACATCAAATAATTTGATTCGCAGGAAATGTAACGGTAAATTTTAAGCTTCAGATGTTTAAATTTGTAGCAATAGTAAATTTTAATTTAGACAACAAAATTATTAATTTTAAGAAGAAAAGGAAAATTTAGGATATTCAAGAAATGTGATGAGGATGAGAATATTTAATTTAAAATAAATTATCTTATTGGATATTATGATGAAATAAGAATTAAAAGGTTATAGCCAACACTGTATATTATATGCTGTTTTGAATTTGTAATTATAATGATTGTCTAAGCAAATCCATAGAAGTTTTGTTATAATTTTCATACATAGAACATCTAAGTTATTTATAAAGTGTTTTTTCCCTTTTGAAATGATCTGACATCAGTAAATGTCCATCTTTGCTACAAATAAATCAATTGCATGATGTTTAAAAGTAGTGGTAACATTTGTTTCCATATGAACAATTTAGTTGTTATAATGAAATGAGTTATATATGTTTGTTAAAAATATATGTAATTGGCTGAGTAAAATTTTAACATTATAGGGAGATTTTTCTATTAATTTAAAATAACAATTAAAAATTTAAATTAGAGATGGCCACTAATGTAATCCTAAGAAATGATAAAAATTTGATATTTTATTAATTGAATAGGCAGCTAGGGTAAAATTTAGAATCGTTAATGAACATTAATTAAAAATCTGGTTAAGAAAGGGTCGACCCTAATACTGATTACTTATTTTTAAGATTGTTATGGATGTCAAGTTTTGAAAATTCCTGCATGTGTGTCAATATTGATTGTATATGTTTATGTGCAAAAGGTGACTTAATAAATTAATTAGGTTTAAAATTTGGCTTTGTTTTCCTTGTCAATATGTAAGCACTGAGAAAGAATTAAGAGTTAGGGTTATTGCGGGTCTTAGACTTTTTCTAAAATTTAACACAACGCAATGGGTTAATCACTTTTCTAAGAGATAGATGTTAAGTTGAAAATGCATCTTATGCCTGTTGCTAAGAATTTCATTAAGTGGTGATATTAAATGGTGGTTTGTGAGTTTGTTTCATATTAATTGATGTTAGGGTTATGAGATTTTAAGATTACTGATTTGTATGATGTTCATCATGAGATTAAATAGCAATAAATTTTTGAACTAATTAAGCAACAGGTGTAGTAACATTCTAAACTACTGAAACTTCTAGTTTTTGTATGAGTAAATGATATAATTGAGATTCTTAAAATTCTTAATCTAATGATTTGTTTAGTGATACTTGAATGCTCTTGAATCAATCAAAGGATCCTTAGAAATTTTTAATTTGGATATGCTTATGCAATTTGAGGAATTGTGAAATACATTATTGAGATAGTGTAGTGGAGTCTATGATTTTGGATATAGAGTAGATGTAAACAAACAATCTATTATTACTCAGAAACAAAAAAAAATCAAAATCAAAGAAATATCTTCACAATAGAGATCTGGGTTAGAGAAAGCAACTTCTCAACCCAAGGGAAAGACGTAGACCTAGTAGTGTTAGTGATTGCTTTGGCACCACCAGAAAGTAACATTTATTTTATGAAGCCTGGCAAGGGAAAAGTAGAAGCTAAATTATTTTTTACAAGAAAGCTGCAGAAAGAACTTTCTTTTGCCCAAACCATCGTCCTTCTCCATGCATTCCGTGGCTGCGACATTACACCAGATATTTATAGAAAAAGCAAAGCACTATAGTTACATTGTTCAAAAATCAACTCAGCCAAATGAAAAACATTACTGACATCTTTTATAACCCGTCATCAACACCAGTTGCTATCTTACAAGCCGGTGAGAAGATGTTCCTAGTACAAAGAAACTGATGATGAATGTAATTTGAATAAACGTAGATATGCAGCATTTCTCAAATCATCAACCAAGATAAGAGCTCATCTTTCCTCAATTCCTCCAACCAAAGGATCGGCGGAGAAACACACGTTTAGCAATCTGTTTCTGTTTTGGCACCTTTATTGGTAACTGTACCAAAGGTGTACCTCTAGAAGAAGAGGATGTGCTAGAACTTGATCATATACTAGAAAAACATGATGAATTTTAATTACGAGCAAGTGTAAAAATGGGTTATGCATATTTTTATGTATGTATGTACATATATAATATTATGTTATAGAAAGATATAATATGTTATAGATATATTGTAATAGATAACCGCTATTTTGAAATATAAACTTTCTTTCATAAAAATAAAACTACCATTTTCAACCACTTATTGTAATTATGTTCTTTTTCAATCTGCTATAATATTCTTAACTATTCACCTAAGAACAATGTGTAGGGCTATTTTTGTAGGAAATTTAATTTAGTTTAATTTTATACTTAAGTTTTTTCTCTAGGATCTATAGTTTTCGAGATATTTAAGAAAAACTGAGAAATTCCCCCCTTTCAACCCCCCTTGTACCTCCTGAGCACCCTCCACCAGCGGGGACTTTTAGTACGTAGTTTAGGGCACTCTCCTCAACAAATTTGCCGTATTCCGAATTTCAAAACTAAACTTTTTTTAAAATTTACAATTCGTTGACTGGATTACGAGTAGAAGGAAACTTGTGAAGGGGAACGGATGTGAGGGGAGGAAGGGACCTAATTGTTCATCAAATGGGTTTGTCACCCACCCACCCCGCTCCGACACATGCAATAATACCCTTGTATAATTATTATATAGGCATGAGGTTATTATGAGGGTTGTTGATTCAGCACTTTTAATCGATTTTACCATTACAATAAGGAATTTTAGAAACATTAACTTTTAAATCCCCCTATGTCTTCTAAAATATTGATGCTACAGAAACAAAGTAGGCCATTTTTGTAGGAAATTTTATGTTGTTTAATTTTGTAATTGAGTGTTTTTTGATAAAACCCATAGTTTTCGAGATATTTAAGAAAAACTGAAAACGTCCTCTTTAAAGCCCCCGGTCCCCCCCCCCCGCGCAACCCCCACTGGCGGGGACTTTTAGTATGTAGTTTAGGACACTACCTCCAACTGTGCCAAATTTCAAAACTATACCATTTTTTTCCCATTCGTCGATTTTTGGCCTTCATTGACTGAACTAGAAATTATGTTTGTCTTTATCTTTTAAGGTGTATTGGTCCATTTGAAATCATTCAAAATTTCATTCGGTTTCTATTCTGTAACATTTTATATGTCTTGATTTCTTTTTTAAAATTTTGTTTTATGTCATTCTGCTTTTTTATTTTCTTGAAGTCATTATGCCAGGCGCAACACCGTGCTTTTACTGCTAGTTAAAATATAAATAATCAACGATTGATGTGTTTTTATCGTCTTAATCGGAGGAATCATCAATACTCACTGTACCGGTCTTTCGCCAGTTGGAGTACCCTGTTTTATCCCGAGTTCAGAGGTTATAAGAAACAAAATAGAACCGCGCAATTATTGGAGCAAATCTTTATTGTTTTATAGGGTATAAATCCTTAGTAAACTTATAATAAGCTGGTCTAAATTTAGTTTTTATAACTGTAATGATTATTAAGTAAGGATAGTTTAAAATCAAACGAACATTAGAAAGTTGACTTCTTAAAACAAATAAACTTTCACAGATGCAGTGAATTCAACAACTACAACACGCCACTCTTACTTCCTTTTTTTTTTACTAGTAGAGTGTAATTCAGTATCTTTATGCTAGATAGGAAAAATTATAGCTCCAGAATCAAGAGAACCGGGTTTTTCCTCACTTCCCTACTGTCTGTTCTTAATCGGATATGACTACTATCGATGTCTATCACTGAAATTTTGTTCATCATGTATATTTATAAAGCACAATTTTTACCAGAAGATTACTTCTTTTTTAATCTTACAGATTCTGAAATCTCCTTAAGCAATGAGATAAAAATTCTGCTGACATGTAATGAAAATTTTTTTCAAAAACTAAACGGTAATTATGAGAATGGAATTCATTAGTGCAAATAATCTGCAATGTAAAAAATTAAGTTTACAAATTTCCCAGAATAAAAACGACAAGGAGGGAAACGAATTTTAAAGATTTTAGGAATACGATGAGAGAAAAATATGTTGTAAAATTAATTTTTTACTAAAACATATTTAATGATCATAATGTATTAATTTGAACATTATTTATATATAGAAACGGTTTGAAAATTTTTGCCATTACCGAAACATTGATTGATTAACTTTGATTTTGTCAGAAACGAATCGTGTTGGTATTCAAATTGAAAAAATTTGTAAAGTTCTTCAAAAAGAATATTAACCAAAACTATTTTTTTAAAACATACTTTTATTAATGTACTAAACAGTAGAAATTTTTATTTTAATTCTTTTCTACATTTGAGTTTATAATATATAATTCATTATTACAAATTTTATGGAATGTTGAAATCAATTTTTTTCTCAAATTCACTACAAGGTGACGCCACGCCATATCCATCGATTAACTAATAGCTAATTTCTACAAATATCAAAAGAGTGTATAGTCATCGAGAATAGACAAATGTATAAAATTTCAAATCTCTAGCACAACAGAAAGTGAGTGGAAAACCGATTTCAAAATTCCATATTTACGTATATGAAACAAGTGGAATTAAATAAAAGTGTGTAAAAAGACTAACAGGAGGAAAAAATAAACTGAGAAAGCCCCTATTGTCGAATAAGCTATTCGTCCATGTGAACCAGAAGAATTACAGTAGTGGTGAATTGCCATTAATAATTTTTGTAAATGCATTTTATATACAGTCATTAATTTCATATGCAATTAAATCAACAGTAAGTGTGCTGATTTACTGTTTATGGTGACAGATATGTAATTTATGATTAAATATATTTTAAAGTGATTAAATATTTCATTTATTAATCAAAGAAGATAATAGGGTAAATAAGAAATCCAAGTCTCTTGGCCTTAATTTTATCGAAATCTGCATGTTTTCTCCTTTTATTCTTATACCAGTAACTCCTAGGTTACTCTAGTCCTCCCATTGGTGTGGTGCGGAAGTTTGGAGAGGGGGTGCTAGCTCAGGCGTCGTCCTCGTCATCTGACCGAGGTTTAAAATTACGAGGTCTGTCCAAAATAGCCCTCGTGTTTTTTTTTCAAAAACGGGACTTTAATACTAAACTGAACTGAACTGAACTAAACTAAACTAAACTAAGCGTATGTTATTCTAATAGAAAATATTGCTCCTCGTATATCAACATGAAACATCATCTTAATCTTAAAAAATGAATCATGCATTTTTTATTTTACTTGTTTTGTCATATTACATAAGATTGCTGAACAAAACAATAAAAGACTGGAGGCTTCTGAAGCTTACAATTAGAATAGAAACCTAAGAAATATCATACTGACATGTTATCATCGCGTGTATCGATTTCATTTCTAAAAAAATAAGTAAAAATTGCAGGATTATCACTTACGTCTAACCACTATTGAATATAAGAAGAATAGTGAACCTTGCTAAACTAATCTAGGTTCCGGATGATTATTGATTGTGTATGACTCTGTTCATCGTAACTCATACATGATAGAGTTCTATAGCGTAAATATACTAATTTATACAATATACCTACAGGTTTATATAATATATATTCGATGTGTAGATAATGACCTGATTCATACCACGGTGTAATGTCTGGCGTGATTATCTCTAGAATTGCAGCAATGTTATACACTGGCATACAAAAGTTAAGGAACATTTCGTAAAATGCGAGAAATTCGCAATTAATACGAAAACTATGTTTCGAAATCAGTTCTGGAGAATTGTGTGACATTCAATAGAGTATAATATACATATTACAGTGAAGATTCGACCACGAGGGCAATTAGGGGGACCACCAGAAAGGGATGAAAGCGAAAATGGAGTTTCATCCATCCTGTTTCACAGAAAGCTGATAACGAGATGTAACTTTTATCAATGGTTATGGTTTAATGTGCATAATATTTACATGCATTTTCGTAAGCATAGCACAAATATTCGGAAAGATATAAATGCTTCTCTAAAAAATCCCAAATTTTTCCGCATGTGTTTTGCTTATAACATGCAGAGTTTTCATTCAAATTATTCGAAAGTTGCAGAACACTTGACAATATGTTACAGAAATATTTTATTAAACTTTGAAGTAAGTACTATGAATATTAGAGGAAATATGAGTGTTTGTACTAAATAATGTTTTACTGCGCGTGTGCGAGACGCACCGGAATTTTTCTTTTATAACTTCAAAGCCAGATATATAGGGCAACTATAAAAAAAATTCCAGTTGTATCACATTAAAATTCAGAGAGCTGTCTGCATTTCAGTGAGGTAAATTTCAATTTCTCTTTAAGAGAAGCTAACTGATGAGGATTCTTGTACAAACTGATATTTTTTAAATTTGAATCTTCGAAGAGTAACATTGAATTTCAGTAAAATTGAATATCCTGAATACCATGTACACTTATAAATTAAATACATTATTTAAATTGCATTTTCTCGAATACCATTCGAAGATTAAAGTTTAAAAAATATGTGTTTGTGCAAGAACCCTCATCATTTAGCTTCTCTTAAATATAAATTGAAATTCACCTCACTGAAATGCCGATTGAATGCTCATCTGAATTTTAATGGGATTCAACTGGAATTTTTTTAAAAGTTGATCTATATATCTGGCTTTGAAGTTATGAAAGAAAAGTTCCGCTCCGTCTCGCACATGCGCAGTAAAACATTATGTAGTACAAACACTCATATTTCCTCTAATATTCAACGTATCTACTTCAAAGTTTAATACAATACTTCTGTAACACATTGTCAAGTGTTCTGAAAATTTCGAATAATTTGAATGAAAACTCTGCATATTATAAGCAAAACACATGCGGAAAAATTTGGGATTTTTTAAAGAAAGATTTATATCTTCCCGAATATTTGTGCTATACTTACGAAAATGCATGTAAATATTATGCACATTAAACCATAACCATTGATAAAAGTTACATCTCATTATCAGCTTCCTGTGAAACCGGATGGGTGAAACTCCATTTTCGCTTTCATCCCTTTCTGGTGGTCCCCCTAATTGCCCTCGTGGCCGAATCTTCACTGTAATATGTATATGATACTCTATTGAATGTCACACAATTCTCCAGAACTGATTTCGAAACATAGTTTTTGTATTAATTGCAAATTTCTGGTATTTTACGAAATGTTCCTTAACTTCTGTATGCCAGTGTATTTCAGTTGTCTTACGTTGCCAGGTAAAGTGGTGCAGATTATCCTTAACATATATCTAAAAGAAGTTGCACTAAAGCATGTATTTGTTGCAATAATGATTCCAATTAGGCCAGATATTGAAAGAAACATATATGCGAAAACGATTGAGCAATAGAAACTTGTATGGGTTGAAAATCCCAAATTACAATTCATTTATGGAGTTCATCTTCATCCGAATAAAATTTGTAGTATCTTGACAACAATTTTGATGGACCGAATAATTAAAGAAAATAACAATTTAAATATTAAATTCAATAGAACTAAAAAATTCAATAGATGCTACTCTTTCTTTTTGAACAAATTGGCCTCAAATTATTGATTACTTACTTTACTTATTTATTTTTTTTGGCCGTGATTTTTCTTATCAAATTAACGTTTGAACAAAATAAAGTAAGATCATTTTGTTTTCTGGTGCGGTAGACATTTGCCTTAATTTTTTTATAGTAACGAGATGAACTAACATCTGTCAGTAAATATGGAATTTATCTAAGTATTGTAAAATCAAAATAAAAGATATTGAAACAACATTTATTTAATAAATAATTATGAAAAAAATAATCCTCAAAATTGTGAAAATCTGATGAAATTAATTTTCAGTCCTCATGTAAATATTTCGATTTTAAAAAGATTACTGTTAATTAATTTTCAACCGCTGTTTCTTGAAGACAGTAATTAGATTCTTACAAAGAGGGAAAGCAAAAAGAGAAAGAAAGAAAAGAAAGCACAGAATAACTCTTGAATGAAATGGGAGGTTGCCTTATGTATTACATTGATTTCTAAAGAGCATATACTTTTCAAAAAATTTAGTTTTGGACATCGATTTCTAAACAAAACAAAAAAGTAACATTGTAGATATGTCGTTTTATGGCATATAGAAGGGTTACACCGATATTCTTAATTCATTAGACAAATTGTTAGTTTATGCAAAACAAACATTTGTCAAAAGTTTAGTAACGTCAATAATTTTGCGCAAGTAAGTGAAAAATCATTCGACTTTAGTCAGAAAAGTTTTCGAATTAGAAAAAACGCTTGCGAAGAAACTGTAATATTGTGTTCGCGTGAGTGAAGTTTCATCAAAATATCGCCATTTCTCTTCGTTCTCCTAAATAATAACTATAGCTTCACTACTACCGGTATACACCAAGAAGGAATAGCGAGCTATCATCAGTTTCCTCTGGTTGAAAGGCGTTTCTAGTCTAGTTTAGTTATATATTTACGTCCCATTTTGCAGCAACGCTAGGGCTATTTTGGGATTTACCTTGTAACTTTGACCCGCTTTCTGATGACGAGGACAGCATCTGAGCTAGCACCTGCCTTTCCGAATTTCCGTGCCACACCAGCGGGAGGACGGTTGACCGTGAACCATACCCACATACACGGTAGATCTTCAGTGGTATTGGGTTTTGAATCTGCAACCTTCTTGCCCCTAAACAGAGATCTTATCACGAGGTCACTGTGGAAGGCGTTGCAGAAGCCGGAATTGATCTGAGTCTCTCTTTAGAATTCGGGTACAGTGCTCTACAATAAAGATTTTAACTCTCTAAATGTATTACGCGGTCGTCGAATTTCTACGAAACAGGTTATTCAAGACACGGTGGGTGCATCAATGATCTACTTCTCAACCTAAAATATTCTCTCTGCGTGGGCTTACACAAGCTTGTGGATCACTGGGCTAAATTTATTGCAAAGACAGAGGGCTATTTTGAGAAATTATGCTTTGTTCGCCCACCAATTTTGTTTACCTACGGTACAAAAATAATATGTAGATAATTTTTTACTTATCCTTGCACTGAGAATATTTCTCTGGAAAATAATGAAAAATATTCCCTAGAAGCTTAGTTAGGTTTAATATATTAATCTGATAATATCTCCCAAGTAATTTGCATTCTCTCCATTTTGTAGAGGGTAATTTTCATTCAAAAGTAACTATTAAATTTAACTGCACGTAATCTGTATGATCAACAGGTAGTTTATCTAAAGTCTGTTTTGAATCTATCCGCCTTGTGGTAACTAAATTTAATTACATCTTCTGTAAATGACAAAAGTTGTTCTAAGGAATGCAAATTCACCTTGAGTTATTTAATTGAAGCTCATGGCGTCGGTTACCGGTTAAACTCCCAAATTAATAATTCCTTACTAAAACGGGACTCAGTTTATTCTTGTAAATGAAATATAATTTAGAATATCTGTCTAGGAGACAGAAAATGCGGTTTGAATAAATTTCAACATGTTGAATTTCTGATGAGAATATTTCTTTCCAAAGATTTCAGTTTTAGGTAATTGAATTATAATTAGGAATATAGATAAAATCTTCAAATCAAGAGTTTTTAAATCAGACCAAGTCCCGAAATATTTATACATTTCGACTCGATGTTCTTATAAATATGTTTTCATGATAAAGAGTCATGGAAGATGTTAACACATAGAACAAAACGCATAAAAGCATATAAAAATTAATTTAAATCATGTAAAACTAGTGTAAGTATATTTCTCACCAAATACGTTATTTTTACATTCTACGAAGATAGGCTTTATAATCATCAAAAAATTTGACCTTCAGATTTTAATGAATCTTCAGATTTCAGAGCATTCTGAGTACGAAAAACCCATTCTTGGGGAGGCCGCAGTGGCTTAGTAGTAAGGTCGTGTGTACTTGAACGCAATACAACAATAATAATAATAATTAAAAAACACAACAAGCTACAGGAATGTTTTTTAGTGTAGGCTCTTTATGATAAAAATGCAGATCTATCTGAAGTTGTATATCAAATCTGTTAACAGGAAGATTTACAGCTCGAAATGCATAATGGCATTTTCTCTTCATTTAAGGCTCAAAACGTACCATATTTTTGAAGTTTTTGAACACTCGTGATACGATCTGTTTTCTGCTGATTACCTCAGAAACCACAAAAATAATTGTAATGGCTTTGGCCACAGAGTCCTAGATTTGGGTTGTGAACCAGGTTTAGTAGCTAAGTTATATTAGCGTCCCATTTCGAAGCTACACCAGGGCTATTTGGAGAGGGACCTCGAATTTTGAACAACGATGACACCTAAGCTGGCTCACAACCTTCCAAACTTAGATGCCACACCACTGGCAGAAGCACTGTAGCCCTAATATTTGGGCTTACTTTCAAGTAAAGAAGGGGAGAGCAATACAATGAAGTAATTTTTTCTCGTACTTCTCGATTTGCCAAAGATTATATTCTTGTGGTTTATTGAATTGTAAGCATAGAATAGGAAATATCTTACAGAAAATAAACCTGATCACATTTGAAAGTTTTCGGTCTCTACAATGAAAAACTCAAGTTACCATAAGTTAATTTCTCACAATTTTGGCCTACTTAAAGTGGAAATACATAAAAAACGCAAGCAATACATTATATAGTGAAAGCTATATGTTACAACAATTTGTAATATGCATAGCTAATAATATCCTATTGAAAGCAAACTTCGCTTTATTAAATTGTAATGAAAGTCAGTTGATTTTTTCTAGTAAATTTAAGTTACTTCTTTTAGTCAATTGATCCTCATTCCAGAAATCCATTATAACGTAAATATTAGGAAAATCTTGACTTCTAATTAGTTAAAAGAAATAGAGTGTAAATTGTCAATAAACAAGTTTATTACTCTTAAAATAATAAAGTTGCGCTTCTGGGTATCTGAAAATTTTCTCTAATTTAAGTGAATTATGATAAGTCAAGGGCAAACTAAAAATTTATCATCCTAACGAAATGAGTTTAAAAGTATTCTCTCAAGCTTACATAGACAAAAGATAAGTTGGGGAATCTAATAATCAGAAATAGACGAACTATCTTTATTTCTCCTACAATTATTTTTATTCATACTCGCAGTAGATATTATTCTGAATTATATACAGTTTAGCTACAAGTTGTAAAAAATTTGCAGTTATTGAGTTTTTAAATATTTTTTTGTTGCTGTAAAAGAAAATGAATTAGTTGGCAAAAATACTTTTATTAGGAAATGAAAAGAAGACTCATTACTTGTTCGCTTCCCTATTTTCTAACTACTATTTTTAATCCTCTCCTTTAAGTACTTGCAAATACTTTATCTTCCACGCTTTTATTTAACTTCATTTGTTTCGTGTTTGTAAAGATTTAATTTTTTAATCCATTTTTCCCTCACTTTCTGATATGCTAGAATTCTGAAATTCTGTACAGTAGTATGTTCTCATTGACAATACAATGTAATATTTTATTACGTTCGGAATTTAATTATCAATTATTTGCTTATTTTTATTTGGTTTTAATTCAATACTAGAGGCGTCATCTTATAGTGAATTCGAGATAAATTATAAGATATATTAAAAACTAGAAAGTAAAAAAAAAGTTACAGAAGATTTTAAAAGCACGTTTTTATCAGCATACTAAAACATAGAAAATAATTTCTTTTATCAAAAATTAGGAGGTCAAAGCGCAAAACCGTGAAGTGCTGTAAACATTGCAATAAGGAAATTAATCCACAATGGATATAAAACAAGAAGGCTCTTCACCAATCATTAGAAACTGAAATACTTTATGAATAAGATCAAAATTACGATTTACTTATATCAGCATCTCACAATTTTACGATTTTTGCTTGGACCTCTGTATTATTGATAAAAAAAATATTATTTTCTACATTTTAGTAAACTAATAAAAGAGTGATTTTTTAAACTTTCTTTTTATTTTTATTCTTCGTCAATATTCTTTGGATTTTTGTTAAAGCAAAATGGAGTCAAAGATCGCAGAGAATAAAACAAGACAAGGGATATCTAATGCTCTTAACAAATCGAAAATGCTTTTATTTTTTTACGTGATTAAGTATTTTCTGCTTATCGCAGAGCCCAATCGTAATCTTTGTTGGTTTTACCATTGTGTTGTCAGTAAACTGCTTGGCTTCTTTAATGCATCCCTTTGTGCAAATGGGACTATTGATTAACTTTTCAAGCCCCACTTCATTTATTCTTTAGTACTTATTGCCGCTGTGTTTTTCTTTCATGTCAAAGACCTTTTCTCTTTTCAACTTTATCGATGTCTTTACGCTCCTTGACAAAGATTCGCCGCACTTCAAACACAACACTCTGCTAGTAGCTTATTTATTGTTGGATAACTTTTTCGAGTTCCCGATCAATTTTTTCATGCTAAAAGGTCTTTTTTCTTCCCAATGATGTCAGAAGTGTATAATTTAACCCCCGAAAGAAGTGGTGAAACATCTTCTTTGATGTATAATTAAAATACTCCTGATAGAAAAGCAAGCGCTTATTAGATTCTGAAAATGCTTTTCAGGGGAGAGAGAGAACAGAGTCATTAAAACTCCAGTTAAAACCTTCAACAGCAGCTTTTAGTTTCTGAAGCATTAGCATAAAGCATGGTGACAACCGTCTTCTTTCCCCATCGCCGGTTTTGAAACATTGACAAGATCTTCACTTTAAGTGTAGAATTAAAACGCTCTAATTAGAGCTTTATAAGTTCAGCGAGGACATGCCTTTCTCTTGTCTATCAGCTTGTTTATTTAAAATTCCAAACATAGCAATCAAAGATGTCGATTGCACGTTTGAGAAGCTGAAGATAAGCTTTTATTTCTTCTGTTATTAAATATTTTTGATGTCTGTACCTGGATAGATTGAAAGAAATGGCTGAGTGCTCCAAACTAAAGAGTTTGGTAACTTGAAGTATGAAAATGGAAAAGATTGATATTTTTAGAGGAAATGTAATGTAGATATGGTAAGCAAATTTCAAATTAAAATCTGACAAATTAGTTTACTGTTAGTTTCACGGGATTCACATTCAGTTTGTTCAGCTAAACGTCCTTGAAAATGAGTTATATACTAATTTGTTTTTAAAGAAATGCAGAATCAAAATGGAAAAGAAATTACAATTAATTTAAATGAATTAGCTTGCTGTTAGTTACAACACTGTAGTAATAACTTATTTATTTTTGGATAACTTTTTCGAGTTCAATTTTTTACTTGCTAAAAGTACTTTTTTCTTCACAATGATGTCAGAAGTGTATAATTTAACTCCGAAAGAAGTGGAGAAACATATTCTTTGATGTATAATTAAAATATTCCTGATAGAAAAGCAAGTGTTTTTTAGATTCTGAAAATGCTTTTCAGGGGAGAGAGAGAAAAGAGTCATTAAAAATCCAGTTAAAACCTTCAGCAGCAGCTTTTAGTTTCTGAAGTATTACCATAAAGCATGGTGACAACATCTTCTTTCCCCATCGCCGATTTTGAAACATTGCCAAAATCTTAACTTTAAATATAGAATTAAAACGCTCTAATTAGAGCTTTATAAGTTCAGCGAGGGCATGCCTTTCTCTTATCAGTTCGTTTATTTAAGAATTAAAGCATAGCAATCAAAGATGTCTATTGCATATTTTAGAATCTGAAGAAAAGATTTTATTTTTTTGTATTAAATATTTTTGATGTTTACTTGGATACATTGAAGAAATGGATGAGTGTTCCTTATTTACGGGCCCGTTAACTTCGAATATAAAAATGAAAACGATACATTGAATTAAAATCAGATAAATAAGTTTGTCATTAGTTTTACGAAATTCACAATCAAATAGTTGATATAAGCAGTTTAATACGTGCCCTTCTAAATAAGTAGTATGTTGGCAATATATCTTTAATCAGATTTAAACTTTTAGCAAGTAAAAGTTAGTTGCATGCTGATAGTATATCCTTAATTTTTCATAGCATTTTCAGAGACGAGAGAACAAAGTCATTAAAAATCCTGTTAAAATCTCCAGCAGCAGTTTTTAGTCTTTGAAGCATTAACATAAAGAATGATGACAATCATCTTCTTTCCCTATCGCCGGTTTTGAAGAAATGACAGGATATTTACTTTAAATGTAGAATTAAAAAACTCTAATTAGGGCTTTAGTTCAACGAGGATATGACTTTCTTTTGTATATAAGCTTGTTTATTTAAAAATCAAATCACAGGAATTAAAGATGTCGGTTGCACATTTGAGAAATGGAAAATAATCTCTTATTTCTTATGATATTAAATATTCTTGATATTTGATTTTGGATGGATTTGAAAGAAATGGTTTAGTGGTTCTTAATTAAGTGTTTGATGACTTGGAATATAAAAATAGAAAAGAATTTTGGAATTTAAACCAGATAAATTAGTTTGCTGTTAGTTTTGCGATGTTCACATTCAACATATTCAGCTAAACATATTAATAGTAACGTAGTGTTAAAACACTCTAATTAGAGCTTTAGAAGTTCAGCGAGGACATTTCTTTCTCTTGTATATAGCAGCTTTTTCATTTAAAAATCGAAACATAGCAATTAAAAATGTTAACTGTACATTTGAGAAGTGGAAACTAAGCTCTTATTTCTATTCATATGAAACATTATTGGTGTTGTGTAGATTGGAAAGAATGGACCTTATGCATGTGACGTCACTTCCTCCGACACGTGACCTGCCGGAGGCAGCCATTGGTTAGTCTTAAACAGCTGACTCAGAACTGCTTTTATTTCTGAGTCGCTTATAGGCCGATCGTTTTGTTTATTCCTCCACAGCTGTTTTTTTTATACTCTCGAACCCAAACGGTGCATAAGGTCCATTGGCTCAATGCTTCTTAATTAAGCAATTCGGAGTACAGAAATAGAAATTTCGAATTAAAATAAGATAAATTAGTTTACTGTAGGTTTTGTGAGATTCTTATTCAACTTGTTCAGCTAAATAGTTTAATACAAATCCTTCAAAATCAGTATAGTGTTACGAAGATGAAAAGTTGATTTCCTAACATTCTAATTTTATGGCGGGAAAGAAAGTTTTACAGAGAACCAAGCCAAAGAATTCAGACCTTGGCGACAAACTTGGCCACTTTGGCGACAAAACGAAACTTCTAGAAAATTCATGAACTGTGGTAATATCTCTATTAGGAGCGGGAAATATCAAGAACTTTCTAAAGATTACTGTGTAACGTCACTTACTGTTGGAAAAGGTATAAAAAGCAAGCTCTCAGGCCAAGAGTGAATCAATTAGAGTTTGGTCAGAAGTGAAGCTGGTGAACTGAGAGACATTTGAGCGCTATTGAAAGTTCTGTGACTGAGATTTTTATTGGTGATCTCTGTTGTTAATTTATACAAGTGTTGCTCAGTTTTGTTACCTGTGCTACGTTAGTGTTTTGCTGAAATCTTCGTGGACTAAAGCTTCATTTATTTTTTTTTATTATCCTGCTTGTTAGATTGCATTAGTGTACACCACCACACGATTTTTGTAACAATAGCATGCTTTTATTTATGACAGTTTTCACTCTTGTCTGATGGTATGATTTATGCAACAAAACATTTTATTCCGTTTTGCACTGATTTATCTTGTGCAATGGTTGTTCTAATCCTACTTAGTCTAGCATCTCTAGCCTAGTTTATAAGTCAAGAATTCATGATAAAGGGTAAGTGTACCAGTAGGTCAGAATTTCTTGGAATATCTAGGTATACCTGAAGTAGAAGTCTGACTTAAATCCAATACATGGAAGGAGGTTGCCTTCCTGGATCGAATATCTTTGAATAAAATGTTATTGATAGGTATCGTGCAGTCTGTCCAATTCATTTTTTCTTTTATAGGAGTAATTTAAAGACCCTCTAAACAAATACTTATTCTTCTTTAATTCAGAATTCTCGCAAATATGAGGGAGGTAGGAGGAAGTTAGAACATAACACCACTCCATGCCCCTGTAACTATAACCTTTAAGGTTATTTAAGCAGTGTCGCGGACATGAAGTGGAAAAAAAATCACAACACCAGAGGGGGTGACCTCTCTTAGACATTACCAAATTCTTCTCACTGCTGCCTAAGTATATAACGCTACTAGTTTACAAATGCGAGTTCATTAGGCTGAACTGCTAATTGTGCTTTACATTACTAAATTTTCTGATGTCATAGAGCATGTAGATTTTTAAAAAAACTATGAAAATACACAAAATTACACTATTGCACATGAGAAAACCTGCCAGAGAATTAACTAGATCAAAGAGAAAATTAACCAATAGAAAAATTGAATAAAATGTTGTATTTTACAGACATAACTTTTAAAACTGATTAGCCAAAATGCTATTATGAAACAGATTAATCAAGCGGCTGTGAAGAGGAAAAAGGCACCCAGCGAACCGAAGCTACGACATTCAAGACAGCAAACCAGCACTTTACTGATCAACCTATTCAGGTTCGGCATGCAATAATACGGAGTTATTTACTTTGTTTCTTTTAGCTCTCTAGCTTGTTAAAATTTATAATGGCCGGCAATCCGACAGTTTTTCAGTGTTATTATAATCAGTTTTAAACTTTTGGCATTTTATTTCCGACTAAGAGTTGTTTAAAATTCTGTGATCATGAATATGGCATTATTTAGGCTTATTGGGGTCTTTAGTATTAGAAATTTGATTTTTATCGATAACTTGTTAAGAGTTAGAATTTTATCACTGAAGGCTTCAGTAAATTTTTATCTGTAAGAAATTAAATCAACTGAATAAGACACTAGCATTCTAAGCGAAATTAAAAGGGCATCAAAATTATTACACGACTGCTACGAAAACTAAAAAAATCTCGTCATGTAACATTATATTTCATTATCTCAAAAGCAAAAAAGCACATATCGAAACTCCTATAAAAGCAATACTGAATTTGATAATACCCGCAAATAACATTTAAATCGGTAGGTACAGTACTACTTGCAAATGACGTTTTATCCGTGGGTACGTTACATCCCGATTTCGTTTCTTTCGAGCGTACAATACCTGCAAATAATCGCTCCTCTTTTTTTAAATGCAGCTACTATTATTATCTAAGAAAATATATTATCAGTTTCACATATGGAAGGGCTTGCAATATTGCACCTATAAAATAACAAAGACAAATTTAGAATCGTTTCAAAGACAAACTTAATAGACTGAATTTAATATATATTCTGCTTAAATTTTGGCATTCATTGATCATCGTACAAGAGGTGAAAGAACATGACATCATATCATAGCATAAGACAACGCGCAGTTTGATATTTGTTGACGTACACAATCAGATTTATCACTTGAATATGACGTCACATGAATACGTGAATTGACTCCCTTCCTTTCAGTTTTAATTTACTAAAAGTCTCGATTGTTTTTTAAGAAGCACGGACAAAATCTGGCTCTTGCGGTCTAAAATCCAGCGAACCAAAGTTCCCTCTTTTTTTAAATTTGAAAAAAAATAATATAAATTATAAAATTACAGATTTTTGACATATTTTCGAATTGCTTCTATTTGCATCATAAATCCACATGTCTTTTACGGATCAGAAACGACTGTATTTTTCAGTATTTTACTGGGAACTGGCTGAGCCCACGCAGAGCATTTGGGATCCGTTATACGCACAATATGCATTTTTAGCCAAATTGGCGCACTCTAGCCTGGAGCTGCAGGCCTCAACACCCGTCAAGCTGACTGATATGGCTTTATGGAATTATACCTTTCAGTTAATACATATACCAAATGATGATAATTTATTAATGAATAGTCTTAGAAAGAACAATGTTTTAAATTTTTTTTGAAAGATTTAATTTTCAAGGATTAAAAATAAATCAGTTGAACTCCTAAGGTGATACTAAAATGATGAGAGAATTATGGGAGGAAGAAAAAAGGTAATGACAGCGAATGGAAACTTTTGCTATTGAAGGATCGAACTCGCAACGGTGGGGTCATGAGCGCGACGCGTTGTCGTGCTATCGGGACTTAACTGGTAGAGGTTAAACGGTGTCTTTTCTGATTTCAACTTTCCTTTATATCGCAGTGCATATAACAGAAAAGTACCGAAAATATAATGTTCGCAATAGTAAGTTCCATAATGGTCATCTCAATTTGGGAATTAACATTGTTTTTTGTTTGCTGACTTAAACTATTTTGATGTTGATCTAAACGTTCTCTGGCTCGCCCAAGCCCATCTGCTTTATTTCTAACTGATCTCTTTTGAATAATTTCATCTAAAGTTTCATTATATTGTAGGACATTATATCATTATATTGCACATGTTAAACTCATTTTTTTTCAAGAAAATGGTGTTTTACACCAGAACGAAAATAGTAGCAGTCTATTCTTACGAAGTTATGCCTAACATGGCAGAGGCTACCGGTTTTGTTTTGTAAACAAACCGATTGATATTTTACTTCCTTTGAATAATTTTTGACTTCCTTTGTTTTTTGTATGCAGCGGCATATTGTGCGCTACTTAAACATTGTTTAAATTTTGTAGTGTATGTTTAAATTTATTTTTAAATTTGTCTTAATTGCTAATTTAATTTTATTTTATTCTCTCTATACTTTGAGTTAATCCAGGGTATCTAGTCACTGTTGGTTTATATGAAACTCATGAAACGGGATCAATTGTTTCTGCAAAAGTTTCATAGTGCATCAGAGTTTGAGAAAATTTTCTTTTGTTTACTACTTTACCCATAGCATAAAATCCTTGTATTAAAATTTGGTCATTGTTATAAATTATCAAAAGTTTTAATAAGAAAAAAAATATGACTTCAATTTGAACAAGCGACGGATATATCTGCAAATGCTCTAGTTTATTACTTGCTCTACAAAGGTAATAAAATCCATATCGTTCGGTAAAGAGCTTAAGTTCCTCGGAAGTCGCATTTTGGATTTTGAATTCTAACAAATATATTGCCATAACAAAATTAAATCCGTTTGCAATTTTATGCTTTTTATCTATTGACAAAACGTGTTTATTAAACGAATATTATGAAAATTGAATAGATTACAATAAAATATTTCAAAGCAAATTTGAAAATCGAGTGACTATAATTACGTTTGAAAAACCAATGTCTTTTGAATTTATGCAACGCTTTTCTAACTCATGCATTTCAACAGTTTAACAAAAGCCTATTTTGATTTCTTAGGAAATTTAGGTAGGAAATGAATAAATATTTTTGCTTACCTTCAATTTCATTTTGTTCATCACGCATTTCATATTTATAAATATATTTTTTTCAAAACTGCTGAATGGTGAATTATTCTGAACGAAATTTTTTTTTGATGTTTGGAAAAATAACGCATTTCAGAAACTCAAATATCAGAGAACATTCCTTTAGTGAATAAATAAGACGTTATTAAATTTTCTTAAGTAGAGATATATTCACACTAGAGATTATTAATTTCTGGTAACTTACATGAAATGTTTTGAAAAGTGCGTAAATATTTTTCGCAGTATTTTCTATATGTTATTTTTAATGTAATATTTTGTTCTTGAAACGTGAAGCCTCTTATTAATAACAAAATTTTTATTTATTTATTTTTACTATTTTTATAAGTTAATATAAAGAAAAGAATTTTCGCTCATTACTTTCGCAGCTTTTGAAGTTTTGTTGGAATTTCATATTGTCATAAATATAATTAGTATTTAACCCTAGAAAGACGGAGGGGCCTGTCTGGCCCCTCTCGTTATTTGTAGTTCAGTAATTCCAATAATAATTAACTGAACGTATTACAGCTTTCTGACTTGTCATAATGTGATCCTATTTCAGTGCTTAGTTAATCATTTATGTATTAGCCTCACAGGAGCGTAAATATTGAACCCTATACCTAGAATGACGGGAGGGACCAGAGTGTCCCCTAAGGTATTTTACAATAATACGGAGAAATTCTTCGTTTCTCGTAATCGCTGTAACATGACAAGTGCCATTCAGTCTAGTTTGACCTTGACGTTCCTCTTTTTACATCCGGTTTGAATTCCAAATATTACTTTCCCCACCACTGGCGACGGCCGGCCAGTCGAACAATAGCGATTGCTCTTCGAAATATAAGTTTTTACATTTTGACGTGTACAGATAGCGCTGTGGTATAGTATCATACGCTCAGTCTTTATTTAGTCATTAGAGAAGATGCGTCGGGCACGTGGACTCACTCATGAAGAAATTTTGAAAGAATTACAATGAATAGATGAAATTTATTCAAGTGACAATGAAATTAATGATTTGGACGGAGACGAAGAATATGTTCCCACAGAAAGCAACAATTCTGATCATGAATCTGAAATTAGTTCGCAGCATGACAGTGAATTCCACGAAAGTTATAGTTCGGATAATGAATGTTCTGAAACTATCCTCCAAACGTCTATAAATAGTAGGCAAAAGAGTGGATATGGGAGTACCAGTCGAAAACGTCGTCGTAAATGTTCCATTCCTAATATTCCACCCTCAGTTGGAGAGGAAGAAATTTTAGAAGACGGAATGGTATGGAATGCAGTTTCACCTTCTGGGACAATAGACCGATGTGCAGCCCAAAACGTACCGAAGGAAACAAAAGGTACACCATTGAATGCTAAAAGAAACATTTGCGAAGACAGCGTTTTTAGTGCTTGGCGACTAATTTTCAACAATCAAATGATACGGAATATAAAAGAATGCCCAGAAGAAAAAGCTCGCTTGTCTAAGTAAAAACAATTGGACTGTATCTTTCGATAAATTCGAAGATGTTTTTTCAATTATATACGCAAGAGTCTTGCATGGAGCGAAGAATTCCTTTCCTTTGAATACTCTATGGTCGACCGTTTGGGGTCCACCCTTTTTCTGACAGAATGACTAGAGATCGTTTAAAAGAAATCATACGTTTCCTTCGGCAGAAGTAGAAGCCAGAAAATGTAACATATTATAATCAAACAAAGTACGGAGTGGACCTTACAGACCAAATGATACGCCTTTATAGTATTAAATCAGGAATTCGTCGTTGGCCTATGCACGTATCTTTTAATGTTTTAGATATTATATGCTATAAATGCGTGGAATTTTATATAAATAGGTGACTGGAAAGAAGAAACTTAGTCGCAGAAATTTTATCCTGCAGTTATGCGAAGAGCTCCGTGCTTCATACTTAACATCAAGAAATATAGATAATGCAAGGAAACCGACAGAGTAATGTGCAAACAGAGAAAACAATACTATGAAAAACACAAATGTTGGGTAAAAATATCTTGTAAAGGAAATCATACTTGGAACACATATCCAGATTGCAGAAAAGTAGTTTGCGGCAAATGTACTTGGGGAGAAGTGCGGTGTATTGATTGGTATGAAAATTGTACAAAACGAAATAAATCAGACTAATATCATGTAAATTTTCTGTTTCATTAATAGAACAAGAGTATTTTAGTTTATTATTATTAGTATCTATAATTATTATTTATCTAGAGTGGAAACTCAATTATCTGAATAATGAAAACATAAATATGATTGAAAAAGTCCTTATGTTCCGTTTAATCAGACGTTTTTATTATCCAAATAGACTAAAATTCCATGGAAAATTCTGATGATCAAGCCTCTACTATATTCTTATTAAATTGATTTTTACCATATTTCTAGATTTTATATATCTAATTGGTCTGGCACTCAAAAAATCTAGGAAGGGCCACACTGACCCCTTCCGACTTCCTAGGTATATAGCAATTTTCAGTCCATCTAGTGTTAACTTAAGATTTCATTTCAAATATCAAATATCTAAAGATTTATAAATACCTATTGTTCGAGTTTACAGGTGCTTAATTTTGAAGTTTTTGTACCTCCTCAATTTTGAAAATAACCGATAATATACAAAAATCTGTATAATCTTCTTATTTTCCTTTACATGCTGACTTATTTCTGTAATTTAAATGTTCTTGATAGTTTCATATAATTATAAAGCAATTTTGATTAGTATTTGTTTCAAAATACTATATTTTGTCAATCCTCTTCTGTTGAAAAAAGAATCATTGCAAATGCTGACTAAACTTGAATTGAAGCACGGAAAAAAGCAATTAAAGTTATCGTTTACATAAAAAATTCATTCCCCTTTCCTGCATAAATTTAAAGCCTTGTTGAAGATATTATTAGGAGTTTGCGTATTTTTCTTCTCGTCATAATTCAAAAATTACAAGAATTCAAAGAAATTTTGAATTCATGCAGTAATTTTTTTATTACGATAAATTAACAGAATTCTGTGAAAATTTTTGTAAAATAAATTTCGTGATTTTCTTATAAGAATCGAACGAAATTTTGAATTTTATGCATTTTTTGGTTACAAATAGTTGATAGAATTTTGTAAAAAGCTTTCTTTTGAAAAATAAATTTCTTGTTTTCACACGGACTAAGATTTATTCTTATTTAAACTGATAACAAATCTATTTAAATTCTTCTTATTCTTTGTGATCCTAGAAAAATATATTCAATTTTGTCTTCAATTGTGCTATATAGACCAGAATTTCACATTGTATACTTTTTATTTAGTGTCAATGAATATGTTCATAATCATTCTAAAAATAAATACTAAAAATGTTTTAAAATGCCCATGTATGTGATAAATTATTTTTTGATTTAAAGCAATAGTAATATTTGTATTATTGAAGCCATCATAAATTGTTGTTTTAATTCTTTCTGTCAACAAAAATTATTCGTATTTCCTAGTCAAAGGTGTAAAAAACACCAATGTAATAATACAGTTTATATTCCTGAACTAGTCATAAATTCGTGTTTTGATTCTTTCTATCATCGTAAATTCATCTGGTTCTTAGAATCAGAGTTTTAAATAATATCTTCGATTGCTCAAGAAAGTCATAAATCTGTCTCGTGCACTCCTAATGAATGCTTTCGGAGTCTCTTAACTTGCTCTCTTTTATTTGTAATTTTTGCAGAGAAAAGACATGTAATTCACAAGCTGTATAATAAAAGAGCCAGTCCATTAATTTACATACATGAATAAGTAAACTGGGAAAAGTCTAAGTAAGTTGGATTTTAATCAAATCCATAATACATTTTAATTTTTTGATGAAATTAATTTTAATGATATTAATGTAGGGATAATTCCCTTATCGTATTGCTTCTATCCTCCAGATTTTTCATAAAAAAATATTTTCTGCATTCTGAGCACACAACTGTATACTATTCATAGATCTAATTCAGCAGGTAGTGAGTGAAAAATTGATTACAAAATTCCATCTTTACAAACATGAAACAAGTCACGTTAAATAAAAGCGTGTGAAACATCTTTACTTGACGATTCGAAAATAACTTGTATGTATATATAAGGGTCTTATTGATTTCATAAACTTGCAGTGGAGGATATATTTAAAAAATGCATAGAACATGTTTACGATCTTGAAAGCTGAAAACACGACTTAAATAAGGTTTCAAAGCTTATAGATGCTACCTTACAAAACAGTGACTCTCATTTCAATCTTTTCACAGTAATAGAGAGAATAGTTTCACCAATTTAGTATTACTTGATCCAAATGCATATCATTTTAAAAGAATGACGATCAATATCTTTTACGACTGTTATCAAATAAGTTGACTATGGAAACAGCTGAAAGAGATTACAATATAACTATTACCGTTGCATCTTTTGAATGAATTAGCCCGTATGCGTTTATGTGTGATCTGTGACAACTATGAATGCACGCGTTTAAATCATTTGCTGAATTGCATTTGAATGCGATGAATCTTTTATGCAAATGATGCGGAAGTGTATCTATTCAATATATGAAAAGCATTGTGAAACATACAGTCAAATGTGTTAATAGTAATATCCGAATTCCCAAACATCTTTTTTCAGCAGGAGAAACGGAATTATTTCACAACTATCATGAATACATGATTTACGGAAGACAACTTTATTAAAATCTCGGGCATCAAATTTTTTCAATGTAATTTTTAGTGAGAAGATCCTTCTTCAACAAGCAGGATTTCTTTAAAAAATTAAATTAATTAATGTATAAAAATGATTTCAAATGTATCTTTAACTATTTATTAAAACCATGACTCAACAGTCAGCAAAAGCTTGCACGAATTAAAAACCTATGCAGATTGGTGAAATATGCCGAAAACAAATCATGGTATCTTAAAAAATTAATTCAGATATTTTTTGTCATTTATAATTACTATAAGACAGTTTCAAAAGTTTATTAAACAGCTATTAAGTGTAAATAAGTGAAGAGGATCGTAAAAAGTTGTTTGTGAAATTCCTCTTATTTAAAAGCCTGCTTAATTTTAAGTGTTGCAGTTATTATTTATATTTAACTCGTTACGATTTTATTGAATCGTTTATATATTCAATCTATTTAAAAGGAGAATAATTAAAATTAAACAGAAATAAGATAGGACAGGAGGTACATTCCAAAACTTATAACAGTACCATTGAGTATTTATTATATTAAAAATTGTAGAATTAGTTTATAGCATAAATGTTTTGTCTACTTTTAGCAACTGTTGATTGCAATTCCGACTAAGAGTCATTGAGAAAACACTTCCTTCCCAACAGTTACCTGGTAGTTTAGCATGCAAGAAGCAAAACTGCAGTCTTATGGAGTTATTGAGGAATATGACAGAGATACTTGTGCACTCTAATAATGGCAAAAACGTTCGACTAGTTTCTACTCACAATGTAAAGGAGATGAGTAGATTATCTGAAACAAAGATCATTTGGAGTAGTTTTTGCATCGCCAGTAGTAGATGCTTATAGGTTTTCAATACTACACGTGTTTCCGGATGGGCACAAATTCTCCTACTAGTTCTTCTTTTTATGTTCAATGAATATCCAGTTCCCAATGCCTCCTTAAAGTCCAACTTTAAGGCTATTGAATTTTGTAAACCTAAAATCTGTCTCGATTGTTAAAGATTGATATAATGACCAAGAACAATAAGGTATTTGGTTTGGTGGTAATTATTGCGTAAAAGAATTGGCATTTGAAATCACTTTGATAAAGATAATTCAAAATTATTAAAAATTTTATACACGTACGTACATCGTAACAACTTACCTCAGAATGGGGTTGTTACACTAGATGGGATTAAATGTTGCATAAAATATGTTCAGAAATCAAAGTAAATATATCCTTATATTGTTAGTATGTTATAATTTAATAATCTCTATGGAATAACAATAGGGTTATGTTCTGTTTTCTTCATGGATTCAATTAATTTCGTAAGTTATTCTGATGAGTTATCATCATAATTATTATCTAAATTACAATTTTCAAAAATTCATAATTTGGAAAGATAAAACAATCACTCCGTTTTCTTTGAGCAAGTCCAATGTTGGTAAGTCCAGCTGAGACCGATGTTTGTCCAGAATAAGTAGGACAGGTCTCTCTTTGGTGACTGTGGTATGTTTGATAAAATGCCTCATTAAAGCTCTAAAATATCCTGCCGAGCCATCCATTCAGATTTATTTTCTGAGCCTGAACTTCTTTGCGGTGCGTTTGAAAGGAAGTGATGTTTAAAGATTTTCCTAAGAAAAAAAAAGAAGTAACTGAATTGCCATTAGCACTAACAGCAAGAGCCATAGTTATCAAAGTGCATCCTCTCTCGACAGTTGTCACTTCTCCAACTTGTTTGGTACCTTTTCTTACAATTATCTTCCTTTGATTCTGAACCATTGTCACCCTAGTCTCTTCAACGTTGTAGGTGCCTTGACACTAGAATTTTAATCTGTCGTGAACACTGGCAAAATCTGTGAAGAATATTTCTATTGAAACTCGTGACTCTACTCACTTTAGTCACCTGCGGAGTGAGGAAAGAAAGATACTTCTTACGCTTTAGTAAAGCTGTGAGCCAGTCACCTGCAGCACTTTTACAACTCCACTGGGATTTTATTTTATTTTAATTGCATACTGATATGCTAATGATTTGACTTTCTTAGAAGAAAGGCCGTAGTACAGCTTCGCAGCACTGTCTATGTACTATTGAAGTTCTGTCTCCTGCTCATCTGTGAAGACCTGTAGAGGGTTTTTTTAAATATAAATATCGTTAGGTACAGTTTATTCTGGATCTGAAAGAAAAAAACTTTTTCATTAATGTTATTTGTATGCAGCATCTCCAAGAAATATTATTTAAAAATTAATAAAATATATCTATATTAATTATTTCATTGATTTCATTTAATTACGCTTAAATTAATTAAATTATAAACTGAAGTTGATTAGAAATACAACTTAATATCACTAGCAGTTTTCATTTTACTGCAGTGTCTCTTGGGTGTCATGAAATTAATTCCATATTCACCATGAGACTTTGGCAATTAACAACAGTCATCACTAGTCAGAAATGTTTTCTGGGGTGTTGTACTCCCCCTCTAACTTTATTTTATAGTTCCTCATATCATTTTTAAAAAGAAAATCTATACTGTACAGTTAAAACTTACTCGGACAAGTTGTTACACTGTAACAAGCAGCCAAAACGAAATTGTAACAAGTAGACCCGCGTGACGCCAATTTATATCTTAATGCGTGTGAGAGGTATAATACAGTTGTACAGAAATTTCAAATATAATATTAGTTACCTGAAATCTAGGGTTTCTCGGGGTACAGACATTACACAGATATCTCCAAGGGTTCCGTCACAAATAAAAAATTACAATTTAAAATAAAATTACTAACATACACAAAATCAACATTACCAAAAGACTTATCTCTGCTATTAACTGCAGGCACTCCAATGTTCGGTGAGGAAGACACACGAATGAGGGCTACCATCTAATTTGAGAAAAGTTATTTTCTCTAGGCAATTAATTTTTAATTGGAATATAACAACTTGCCCCGTGTAACAACTAACCCCGATCTCCCCTACTTCAGAAAAGAGTAAAGTACAAGAATGTCTAATTCCTGACCACAGTCATTGGCTAGTTTAATTCCTTGCCTAGGTTACCGTCCTGAACTTTCAGCCAAGACAAACTAATCCCCTTTTTCATAAAGCTTCTTTTGTAAATTTCAGTTATAAATCTTGATCTAGCCTTTTACTTTTTGGAATCTCTACTGAAGATCGGCTGTCGCTGATATATTAACTGTCTTCTGAAAGTCCACCGGCAGTAAAATCAGTAGCCCCAAATAAGCCTGGAAGGCAGAATTGAACTCAATCAGTTAAAACAAAAACCAGTGAAAGCGAATCACTCTTTCATATGGCAATAGAAAGACCAACATTTTTATCAACGGAAAGAGCTTATAGTTAGTGCCATTTACAAATAATGAGTTATGTTTCTGTTTTAACAAAAGGCAGTCTGCCTGTAGAGCTGGTGTATTTAAGTCTGAAAGCTCAGTGCTTAGAAACGTGACAGGTATCAAGCCAAAAGGACAATAATTCAATTTTTATGCGCCTCGAGCAAATAAGAAGAAATCAAAAATACAAGAAGGTTTCACAAAAAAAACATTTGGAATTAGCATAACTGCAATGCTTCCCAAGCAGTATACACATACAGGAACAAGATACAGGTAAAAAACACTGGATCAAAGTCCAAAGAGACTTCTAAAATCTTTTTGTATTCAGACCATTGATCAGATGCTGTCATATCGCTCCAAGTTTAAAACTGACCACACACTACCAGCAGGAATCTTATATGCCAGTGTGTTCATACTCACAATGGAAGAAATAAAGAATTCATCATAATATACAGAAGAAATAAGAATGAATAAAATTGAAATGGAAAAAGAATTATGAAAATTTCTTGAGAATGCAAGCTCACAAAATGACAAATAAAATTTTCTATCATCTTGAGCTCTGAAAAATTTCTTCTGCTGTTAAAGCTTTCGACTACGAAGGATAATTTACAAATATTATCCAGAATAGCTTCCTTCTATCGAAGATGGAATAATCGGTCTATCGAGATGGAAATCCTTGCTTGAAAGTAACTCGAGACATTCGACGTTCGCTCGAGAGTTCCTGAAGTACTTGCTGAAGTGGACCTCGGCAATCATCTACAAGCCAAACTTTGTTAAAAAGGAGGAAACAGACGAGAGCATGTTTCCTCTCTTAGGTTTTCTATCGGACCTTGTGTTGAAGTGCTTTTTATATTTTGCACGCGATGCATCTTTTTTGGAAAAAAAGATCTTTTTACATGTAGAAAACAAATATAACATCACAGCTGAGAGAGTGGAGGATATGAGCCACAATTGTAACCAGCAAGAGCATCGATTTTCTCTCATTCTTACACAATGCGGATGATTTTGTGTTACTGAAGAGAATCGGGTATGCAATTTGGACCTTTTCCCATCGATTGATTGGGTCCAGAATTTGCGGTTTTTGTGTCGTGACCGAATATCAAAATTCATTTATTTTGTTTACTGTGATTTGGATTTACCGTGTCCCCATACACATGGAGAGACAAATTTAAAGACACTCTACCATATCAAGTTAAGAAGACACAGACCAAAAACTTTCGTGTAAAGATCATGTACCCTATTAATGTGTATATTAGTCTTTTTCAGCAAGGACCACTGGTACACAACTGTCAGTCCCGGAGATTATGGAACCTGAGTCCACGCGCTCCGTTGAACCCCAATCATCCCTGGTGTAAAGATCATGTACTGAAATTCACTCTTCTACTTGTTCTACTTTAGCTCTTTGCCTCCAAAAACTAATTAGACTGGTATTGTACTTTGCACGTTGCATTTGCAGATTAATTTCCTTTAAAGACTACGTGATTACTTTAATTTGCAACCAAAACAAGTATTAACGATCTCAGTAAAATCCTGTCTAAATTGTTTGAGTACAAAATTGTATCAAGTACGTGTTGAGGGCAAAATATGCATACAACTCATATCCCCTTAGCTGAACCGATGGAGTGATAAAGTTTAAGTTATCGCTTACACATATGCAAGAATCGTCAGATCGATAGACAATCAACTCTTTGGAGGATTTGGTACAAAATTTGATATAGATCAACATTTTTAGTAATAAAACCATTTCCTAATTTTTATGTATCTAGCATGTTGTTTGTTGAGTTATAGTATTCCTATGCGTACGGACGGATAGACCAAACGACATTTATATATAATTTTTTTTAAAAAAAAAGTGGGGTTTTCATAATCCAGGGAGATTTGACACGTGGTGATTCGTCAAAATGTTGAGGTAAAATTTTTTGATAATTACTGAGCATTGTGTACTTCAAATACGAGAAAGTAAAAACAAACGACATGACTTCGAATTTAAACAAGCCACAAATTATGCCATGGATAAAGGTGAGATTTTGCAATATTATTCTGATCCTATGAGGGAGAGGACCTCAAATACGAGGATGAGAAATTTCCGTATAATTATGCTGGTTCTCGGTTCCCCAGGCTATATAGTAATGGTGGTGAGGCTAGTATACTATTCCATCTCCGATGAAGGGAAGTACCTCCTTGTAAGAGTTCGATGCACGAGAGTCACCTAATGAATCTGTTTTTCCATGGTATATAATACCCGTATTAATATATGCAGCGGTCTGGTCATTCACTTATGTCTAGTGATTGGGCGGAGTTTTTGTATGATTCATTATAATATAATACTAAATATCGTTTTCAAACTCTAGAAGCACAATTTTTTTTTATGATACTAACTAATACACCAGACGATGCCCGCTTCACAAAAAAGGAAATTGCAATTGTCATGAAAAATCTTCATAAGGGACAAGCACCAGGACCCGACGTAATTGACAATATAATTATTCAACAAATAAATAAACGATTTCCTGTCCTGTTCATGGAGCTTTTTAACAAATGCCTGCAACTCGGGACGTTTCCTGACCCGCTCAAATTAGGTAATATTATCCTATTCAAAGAAGAAGGTAAACCTGAGGACGAAGCTTCTTCTTAACGACCAATCTCTTTACTGCCAACTATTGGAAAAGACTTAGAGAAACTCCTTACCCAGAGGCTCAATTACCACCTTTAGAGACTTAACAAGATTAGCGACAACCAGTACGAATTCAGAAAGGAGCGCTCGACGGAACTAGCAATTCACCATCTCATTCAAAAAATCAATGAAGGCAAAAAGAAAAATCCTCATGTCTTGGTACTCTCAATAGACATTAAGGGAGCATTCGATAACATTCAACACTCCTCAATTGTCAACTACCTGAATAATAGTCACTGCCCTAAAAACATATCAACTATTTTCAGAAATCTACTACTAAACAGAAAAATTATTCGCAATTGAAGCGAAGGACCAGCCATTAGAGATCAGAGGATGGGCTGCCCACAAGGCTATTGCAGTGGTCCATCCCTCTAAAACTTAGTCTCAAACGAAATTGTGCAGGAAACCTGGCCAGAAAACACAGCCATACAAGCCATCGCCGACGACTTTGTGATCGTCTCTCACGCTCGCACGAAAATAAAAATTGAAAACCAAATCCATGCAGCAATAGAAAAATTCAGTAACTGGGCCAACAAATATAAACTTCAAATTTCTACAGTCAAAACTGAATACATCCTCTTCAGCAAATTAACAAAATCCCCACGGATTCGCTGGCAAGGAGAGACAATCCAAAGAAAACACACAATAAAATATCTCGGATTCCTTATAGATGACAAATTAAACTAGAATGCGCACCTTAGAAACCTCTCAACCAAATCATTCACTTTTTACCAGAATCTTCCAAATATTACCGGGATAAACTGGGGATTTTCCTTTAAACTCAGAAGAATGCTGTACAAGACTGTAATAGAAAGGATGCTTGCTTATGGAGCTGCAGTCTGATGCCTAGACCCACCAGCTAGAATCAAAAGGAAGCTTAACTCCATCCAAAGACCATTCCTGCTTGCTCTTACAGGAGCATACAGAACCACAGCAACCTCGGAGCTCCAGTTCATACTTGGAATTCCTCCTCTCTACCTTCAGTTCCAGCGGGAGGTCAGAGTCACAGTCATTCGAAGACTGAACATCTCCCTTCCGGACACTTTAACAACTCTCGTTCCTGGAGAGGTTGAATAAAGGGAAACGGGGTGGGCTGGACAATGTGCACATCCCGCTGAATGTCCGACAGAAGAGCAGATTTCTTTGGTAGATGGAGGGGGTATTACATCGGGAACCCTCATCTACACGGATGGCTCGAGACCGAAAAAGGTGTAGGGGCAGCATTTTGCGTCTGGTCAGAACAAAATAGTCTACAGATGGTTGTCAAAACTGCAAGACTACAATACAGTTTTCCAGGCGGAACTTCTGACCTTGAAACAAGCAACAGACCATGCAACCAGCCTCCCTCACCAGCCAATCATAATTACAGTGGACAACCAGGCGAGTGTCCAGGCGTCAGCTAACCCAAGAAGTAGAATCACAACAGCTCGAGATATCTGTAAGAGACTTATCACGAATAAGCATTTACACATTTCTTGGATCAAAGCTCACGTGGATTACGACGGAAACGAGGAGGCGGACATATTAGCAAAAGAAGCTGCGGAGTCTGATAGAGACCCAATATCTGTTAAGACTCCGATTTCCTTCCTGAAATCAATCTCCAAGAAAAAAAATGATGGAGGACTGGCAGTCAGACTGGGAAGATGAAGATACTGGGAGATCCACATTTGACACCCTGCCAAGAGTCTCGACTCAACCATGCTACTGGAAAAGGGAAGAAATCCTGTTTTTCAAAGGATATGGCCCGTTTCTCTCGTACTTGAAAAGGTTTAACCTTGCCTCGACAGCAAATTGACCATGTGGAAACACAAACGGCACTCTTTTGCATTTTGCAACAGAGTGCATTCTGACTGCATGCTTCCACATGACTAAACCGGCACAGCAACATGAGCTAATCTGGTTCTGTAACGTCGCATCCAACAAAGGCTACAGACTTAAAATCCAACGACTGCTACATTATCTTAATGATTTTCAAGAGCTTTTTCGAATAAATTCATGATCATCTTTCACTTCAAGCCTTTTCCATTACCTGCAAGTCGACATGGGGAATTTTTTGCGTCATCTTCGTCGAAGAGACAGCGCACCTGAACTATTCTCCGCTTCCACACAGAAGAACTTCCACTTTATGGAGAAAAGAACAATCAACAGAACAGACACACATGTGCTTTAACACTCGCATTTTAGTTTGTTTTTGTGAACTTCTTTATTTGATTAGTTTTTTTCTCTCTTGTTTGTTTATATTGTACACTTCATACTCATATTTCTTTCCCTTTTTACAGTTTTTGTTTTGTATGGTTTTATATGAAACTTCCCTTTGTTTCTTGTATATTATTCCAGATTTTTAGATTTATATTTTTGTAACATTTTCTATCTCTCTGCCTTCGCCATTATTTGCTAGACAGTTAAGGAGCGTCTTACGATGTCTCTTCCACTTCATGTCCGCCACACTGTTTAAATAACCAAAAAGTTATAGTCGCAGGGACATGAAGTGGTGTTCTGTTCTATTCTATGATACTGCACAACACTGTCTGTTATTGTGAATAGTGTACAACATTTTATCAGTACAACAATTTGCTTAAATAGCTTGCGTCGGGTCCCCAGCAACATTCTTCTAAATTTCTCTCATTTCCTCCTATAGTTTTGGAAATTTAACACTTGTGAGTTCTCGATGACAACACGCTATTTTAATTATTTCATAATTTAATTATCAGTAAATTAAATTTTCTGAATTAAATCTTGAATCCATACTAGTGGCGCCACCTGGTGGTGAATTAGAGAAAAAATGATTATAAAATTCCATAAAATTTAAAATAATAAAATATAAAATACCTCAAATACTAAAATATAGAAAATAATAAAAATGAAAAGAACAATAAAATCTCATTTTTAATGTTTCATTGAAGAGTCGAAAATAAAAAATAGAAAATAAAAGTAGAAGAATCTTGGGATCAAAACAAAAACATAAAAGCGAGAGGTGTTGAAAACAATACGATAAGAAATTTAAACTACAGTTGAATATCATATGAAAAAAGAGATCTAAATATTAATTTAAAATAGAAATATATTGTGAACGTGATCGAAATTCCAATTTACTTAAAATGTTTCAATCGGCCATTCACGCTTATTATAAGTTAGTTTTTACTTTTATAGTAATAAAAGTGTTTTTCTAAAAGTCTCTTTTTTATTTTTAAGAATACCTGCCTTCGTTGAGATTATGATCTCTGTGCAGCCATTTTGAAAGCAACAAATTAAATATGCAAACCATGACTATTTAGAATAAATTATATGTTATGTTTCTCCATTAAAATTTAAATATTTTACTCACAAATTTGCAGTATGTCTGGTGACTAGTTTGTAGCTTCGAATGATATAAAAAGGTTACGGAAATGATCTTCCTGATTATACTCAGTAATAATGCATTTTATGATGGTAATTTAAAAGGTTACAGTTTTAAAAAGCATGTAGAGTTGATGAAATATTAATGCTTTCCAGAAAAAGTTTTAAAAAGCAAAAATATGAAAGGACTAATGTGAAATGATCTTTTATGTTATGATACTTTGCAGTAATAAAGAACTATAGACGTCGTCTTTTTTTTACTTTTGAAATCCCTAGAGCATTGAAGAATATCAAGTAAATCAACCAGCCAGACATACCGAGTTAAAACTATTGTATGCGCAATTCCTTCTTGTTTGTGTTAAACAGCATAATAAATTGTCTAAGAAAAACTTTATGAAGAGGTTTTGCCAGTAAGGCAATGCATAAAAATTTATGCAGAAAGCAATGAATATTTAAAAGTTACCGTGCTATGATACTGAGATTTAATAGGTTTAGGAGTTAGTTACCATTTAGCTATAATTCAATAGACTTAAAATTTAAAACAGAAGAAAACGCCAGTATTTCTTTCAGAAAAATTGCACATAAAATAATTTATTTCATTCAGTAAACAGAGAATTTGACATTCAATGTAAATCGAATTGAAAATTAAGGAGAGAATTATTTATGAAAAAAAAATTAGTAGTAAATAAAAGAAAGATGTGGTCTGAGGGGGAAAAGAACCCACTAACAAAGAGATTATCATCTTTTAAGAAATACTAAATGCTCAAAAGTTATGATATACGATATGTAAAAAAGTGGAAATATCAAGAGATCAATATATGTATATAAAAGAAGAAAAAGATATGGAGTGCTTAATTTCAATATTTGATGTGCGTAACGAACATCTATTTATAACTTTGAATGATAACTTATTATCATCTAGTATATATGTTCGCTCATGAATTTTGATAAGATTATAAATATTAATATATATATATATATTTTTCAAATTTTCTTATTTGTATACAGTCACCTCCTCAAAAAAGATAAATGTATATGCAAATAGCTATTGATAAGTATTCTTTCTTTTGCAAGAATTATTGCTTCGAAAACTGACTATAATACTTACTAACAAATTAGGCCTGTCTCTGATGAATGAACTCTGCTGGCTAAGATAGGAGCTTGGTTCCCCTAGACTAAATATTTTATATAATAAAATATAAAAAAAGCAATAATTGTTACATGAAAGGTAATTAATTCATTTATAAACTAAATTAGTCAACTAAATAATTCTTTTATAAACTAAACTAGGTAATTAATTCATTATGACTACTATTTTGTAGAAAAGAAATAGAGTTGATCCATGCTCACGTGATACACCTTAAACACGACGTGCATGTTTAATTTTGGTATTCACTGTGCTTCTTGCGGGAGAAGAAAGGAAGTGACCTCACAATGCAGTATAAGATTATGTAGAGTTGGATGTTATATGACATGAGCAGTTATGCTTGTTTTGTGACTGTAGCACCACGTGAATTTTCTCCATTACATAGAATTCTATGCTATTCAGAAATGAGCAGGAAAATTAAAAAAAAAATGAAATTAAAATAAACAGAGAGAAACACACTTTGCCTATAAAAAATTATAGTTATTCTATTTTACAAAACTTACCTATCAAAACTATAGCAATTTAAAGTAATAATAACAAATTCTATTCACAAAAGAAGCATAAGTTTAAGAACCGATGACTTCCTAAGAATTATTCGGTAACATTTGTTGTTACGCTTAAAAACGTTTCTAACATGCATTTATATTCATGAGTTCTAATGAAAGAATATGCGGAGAAGTCTTGAAATTTTGAATGAACGTAATTGAATTTTTTGTACGCGTGATTTGGTATCATGAATCAAAAGATCTACAGAGAAACCAAAACTTCAAAGTAGTTAGTTTCAATTAAAAAATCGTTTGCACTGTGTACGAAATGTTGGGTTTTACCCAGTAAACTCGTTGACATAGAAGTCATAAATGTTATTTTTTATGTGTATAGACTTTTATAATTTAGATAATGAGAAAAATACTGCAAGTAGTAAAATTAGGCTTAAATTGTTTTCAATTAAATAAAAGAGCGAAATATGCTTTCTTTCAGCTTCGTGGTTCCATATAGGTCTGTAGCTCTCGAATGGATGTTTTTTTCATTTTAAACCGGAATTAAAGCCGTTTTAAGATTAACCGCTTAAGGACCGAATTATTTTGAACCTACGATATTTAGAACGAGTTAACTCGGGTTATGGCCTTAAGCGGATAATACATTTTAAAAGTACTGGTGTATTTTAAAAACACAGAAACTAAGGAAGAATATTTTTTATTTATTAAAATACCTTTTGTATAAGTTTTTTATTTTTTAAAAGATATATTAGTAAATAATAAATTGTTAGCAAGCTGCAGTAAGAGGAAATCGTTCCTTCATCAGTTACCTCTTGTCATTCTTCTTTGACTTCTTATAATCAATTTTTTTCCAAAAATTCTGTAGATAACCCTTGAGCTACTGAAACGTCTCTTATGATTCAATTTGACTCGCAGGGTTTGAAAACTATCTGTTGAACTGATGATTGTGGATCCTATACAGATTGGCCTGGCCCTCAGTTAGCTTAGGATCTGTAGATACCATAGATAGGAGGAGGAGTTTTCCCATGATTCTACGGTTCCAGTCTACAGGGCTAATATAAAAGATTCATTCATTTTCAAAACGCTATATATTTAAATGTATTACACATAAAAATATGAGTGATAGATGAAAATAACTGCAAACTCATCAAGTTTTCTGCACACTGCAAATGTTTTATGTGTGCCCACTGGGTCACACGTCCAGGCGGTAGTCGAACTCATTCCACACACTTTGTAGCATTATTTTTTCTAACAATGTTTTCTAAAAAATGGCGGTTTATAACCTTCATTTGTTTTTAATATCTCGATTTCGCTCATACATAACAGATGGCTATAGATGGTAGCTGTGCAGATTAAAACGATAATTTTTGGGAAATAATTTAACAAAAAGAAAAAAATATCTTTTTAGAAACCAATATAACTTTGTTTTTCACATTAATTGAGTAAATTTTAATTCATTTAGATTTTTCTGTAATACAATATTAAAAAATTCAAGAATAAACACTTATATTATCATAACAAAAAATTAGAGATAATTTAGAGATACAAAATTCAATTTTGAGAAACATTTGTAAGGGAGCGTAAATGATAGGTGATCTTAATTATAAATATTTCATCAGTCATTTTTGACAGGACAATGAAGACTTTCAAAGGAAATAAATTTTAACACTGATATACATTTTAATAATTTATTTATAATATTAGGAATATAGGACGGCAATAGCCGTCATTTGTATCTACAATCCCAAGCAATGGACGTCTATAGGCATAATTTACGCCAACCTGTTAATGTGCTTCCAAAGGAAGAAGCAGGTGACTTGGGGGGGGGGGGGTCAAGGGAACATCTCGCATATCCTAACACACAAAAATTCTTATATTGCTTTGTCTCCATTTTGGGAGATATTGAAACATACTGAACTCCTTCTGTCACCTGTACATACAGTACAAACTTGATGAGTTTTCGGTTATTTTCATAAATCACGCATATTTACACATGTAATACTTTTGAATATGTAGCGTTTAGAAAACGAATGAGTTTTTTATAGTAGCCCTGTATTGCTAGACAAAGTTTCTTATCGAGTAAGAGAAGGTGAAGGCAATCTTCTTTTACTTAGAAGACACCTCAACACTTCCATCCAATGATTTTATAAATCAACCTGAGCTATGAATTTTAGATTGCAAAATGCATTATGCTTCGTTTCCACATACAATTACATATTCGAAACAAGGAAGTCTATATAAATTTACTCTTTATCGTTCTCTATACATGGTTTATATCAGATATATACCCACATCGACTGAAAATCGTAAATTAGCCAAGACCTTTCCCATTATTGTTTAAGATTTTGCATCATTTCGCAGTTGATACTTTGTTAGACACAAGTATGTTTTCACAAAGCTTTCATATTACACTTTGGTTTCAGTTCCTACCTGAAATATTAAATAAATGGACGTTTTCTAAATAGCACAATGAAACTGAGTCACATATTGGTACCTCCAATGTTTTCTGTTGAAAAAGACAACTATATTCGATACAATACTTCATAATTTTGGTTAATGTGGAGTTTACGATACCCACTTACTTCGTTCTTCTTAGAATCGCCAACTCTTTGTCGCCAATAACGGAGATGAGAGAACATTTGTTTTGGTTGCGTAATAATATTTTTAACGAGTGAGATGCGCGGAAATTAATCCTTTCATCGGTGTTTTGCACATTACGCCATATTGTGCCTCGTTTCAATTGGACTGTTCTGTTCATCTCTTCAATGTGATTCATTCGATTTTGAATAAAACATCGTTTGGAATTCTTCGATTTGAATATCAGTTCAGTACTGTGTATTTTATTCTGTGTGTTTCAGTTGTCAATAAATAAGCGAAGATACGAGTATTCCACTATGCTGTAAGCGAAACCGCTGGTGTTTTTTTAACTTAAAAATATTTGCACGCTTGAAATGACGCAGGCATTCTCGTTTTCGGGATTTTTTAAAAACCTAGATTCCTAACTTTCAATGAAAAAGCGAAGCTACTAGTTTCCTGCTATGCTGAAAGCAAAGCTGTTGATGTTTTTTAAGTTAAAAAAATTTGCCCGGTACACACTTGAAATGCCGCAGGCATTGCGTTCACAATCTCCTTTTCAGGTGAAGCATGCGCAAAGAGCAATAAAAAGTGCGCTGAGCATCCAAAACAGTATTTGGCGACGTCACATGAAATAGCGCAAGAAAAATTGGCGAGAAAGAGGTGTTTACCGTACACTCCACATTTACCATAATTTTATCCAATCCTAGACATTGTTGCAATATTGCTTTGAAATAATGTATTGACCTATTTATTATCCACTGGTTCATTTTCCATCACTATAATTGTATCATTTGTTTTCGCGCGTTCCCGAATTTCTCTCACTCATTAATAATACACAGTCACACTTCATTCTCTGTGTTAGTTGCATTAGTTGTAATTCGTTTTCGGTGTAAAGGGATGGTCTAATTATTCATTTTCTTCGATTCAAGCTTTCAGTTGACTAACTCTACAACTACTCTACGATTGCTTTAGAGAAAATTTTAAAATTTTGTTTACAATGAAATATTTTAATAACAGAAACGCATTTCAGCTTTTATCATAAATTAGAAATTTGAATAAATCTAGGATAAAGGCAAATACTGAATAATAGACGTCATCACTTTTAACAAATATTTAATACCTAGCCCGTCGTTTCGCTAGTTCTAAAGATATTCTCCAAAAACATTAGAGTTATTAAACTTATATCTTATGCTCTTCAAAGATCTTTCTCAGGGGCAGTGAACAGTTTATGAAACATTAATAAAATCCAAGTGAAATAAAATGGCTCTTCACTTGAAATATTGTAAGAAAATGTAAGTGCAACTGTTAGGGAAAATGAATGAATAGCACTAAATTATCTGAAACTTCAAGACATATAAATGCAACTTTTCATAAAATAGAGATGAATCTGAAGATATTTTGTTTACAACTGTTGATAGACAGCAAAGAACGTTACACTCTAAATGCAGGAATCACAATATTTATAAAAGAAATATTTTACTGTATGAAATCGTTTTCAGCCTAAAACTCTGTTTCAACTAAATGAACGGAAACTTCCAAAAAGCTTCCATTTCTTTCTATTTTGTAGCAAATCAGTGAAATAGCATGATTCTATTTTTCAGTGCTCTAATTTTTCTTTCTTTTGTATCTTTCTCCCATATCTTTGTAAATTTTACTAAATGAAATCGTTTCCTGTCTAAAAATTTTTTTCAACTAAAAGAAGAGACACTTTCCACAAAACACTTCAATTCCTTTCTATTTTGTAGTAGATCAATGAAATAACGTGGTTCTATTCTTCTGTGCCCTTATTTTTCTTTCATTTGTATCTTTCTTTCATTTCTTTGTAAATTTTCGGTATGAAATCTTTTTCAGGATAAAAATTTGTTTCAACTAAATGTAAAGAAACATTCTACAGAAACAATGCAATAACATGATTCTATCTTTTGTACCCTAATTTTTCTTTCATTTGCACCAGTTTTAACAGTAATTTATATACCAGAAATTTTGAAATCGCGAACTTGGTTGTGCTGTAGTGGACTTGTAATCTCGCTGGTTACTGAGATGCACATTCGATCTGCCAGGTTTCTAAAGATGCTAGTTAAACACGCAGTCATATTCTTTGCCTTTTCCTTCAAAATACAGTAGGAACTCATCTTTCAATCGTCACAGGACTAGACTGTTGTTGTGGCTTATTATTATAAGAAGAACAAAACCACTACTAATTTATTGCTCTCAAAGGAGTTTCTTGTTTATTTTACTTTTCACCTTCTGTTTATTATTAGTTGGAACATACTTTGGATATATTTTTTACTGAAAGAAATATCATACCCTCTTAAATATTATTGCTTCTGCTACACGAGGAAGATATCCCACGTAGCCAAAATTTTATCGTAAAAACTTTTCTTAGGCAACGATCTTCATGGACGACAGATTAAGACGAGTAAATCCTGTTTGTTGTTTCTTGTTTGGTTCGCCTTAGATTTCTTTTTCTTGTATTCATGGTTGAGTTATTCATTGACTTTTGTGGGTAGTTCTAGTTAACGAGTCAATAGATCGAATCCCCGTGAATGTTACTTTACTGACCCTTATGGATCCTCGTTGCTGTTACTACCAAAGATATATATTTGCCTTCTTAGATTTGATATAGAATCATAAGTGTTATCAACAAGGCACATGTTTTTTGAATTTCTTGGATTTCCGAGGATCTTATTGAGCAGAAATTTATGCAATTCATGGAAAAATTCTGTCTTCTTGTAACAATGAAATGCCTAATTTATCAAAAATTGTATACTGAAACAATAATTGTTATTTTCCATAGCTTTTAAAAGTTAAGTTTATCCCTCTTAATAAACTGAAATAAAATTTTGCATTATGAGCTTTAAATAATTTTGAAACAGCACTATACTATTTTTACTGCAATTGAAATTTCTTAGTGCAATTGAAACGTTTAGAGTGATTTCAAAAATTCTAATTACCTTAATCATAAAATTGATTTTGAAGCTATGTTTTCATCTTGGCAGAATCTTTCAAAGTTTTCGGAGGGTAGATGAGTTTTAAAAAGTTGAAGAAACTGATAAAAATCTCTGCCGTCTATACATATAAAAATTTGACACAAGGTATAGTAAAACAAACATTGGTTATGACATGGTATGGTCGAAGAAATTGAATCGGAGGAATAATATGGGTTTATCCTCTGGCTGTGGTCTTAGCAAGTATTATCCAAAAGCTAATATACAACAGTGCGTGCTTCAGTAATGGATTCTTCATTACGGTATGGCTGGCTGCTGGAGGTTTTCTCGGTTTTCCCCCAAGCGAAAAACAAACGTGGACCAATTTCCTCTGAAAGTTCTCTAAAAGGCAATCTACCCTATATGTTAGAGATAAGTCTGGCTTCTACCACAGGTACTGTATGAATGTTCCAAAGTCTCTTAGACTCATAGAAGATGCCCCACTTTCTCTTTATGGACTATAGGCCAAGTGGAATTGGAACCACCACAACAAGCATTAACATTATGATTTGTCTAAATTTAAGACACATAGTTACTGAAAAAAGGCCCTTATCACATGTTTTAAACTAAGGATCAATTCAGTTTTGCCTTCCTGTGTTTCATCTTAATGATCTCAAAAGAGAACAGATTGGTGTGAAATTTTCATTCATTCTGGAAAGAAAGTTTTCAAAGAGGGTTTAAAGACCTTTGTCATAACTTCAAGAGGGTTAAGGAGTTTACTCAAATATTTTACCCAATTGTCATTACTAATAGATATTCCTTCTAAAATCTGTACTTGGAAAAAAAAACTTTCAGTTTTGGGAGATGACAAAAAAAAGACGAGCAAGAAAATTTTACAGAGCGAAAGTCTCAAAGCATTAGAAAAGGACGTAAGTTTTATTAAAATTGAATCATTTTTTTATTTTAAGCATTTTATTGGTTTGGTTCTGGTGTGGATAATTTTTCGATTTGATTTTGTTTATTGAACTCAAGATCCATACTTCTTCAGAATTTTAATTGGATAGGTTTTATAATTTAATTGCATTTCGGTCATCAATTATTGATTCTGGTTAGCAAACATTGATGAAAACAATTATTATATTTCCAGAGGTTTTCTAACTGGGTCAAGCCCATTTTACCAGTTACTACTATAACAGTTTCAGTTCGAGTAAAATATTGAAAAGTTGAGTTAGTCTGATTAGCAGATAAACCGTAGATATAAGCTTCTACTATCAAAGTATATTTAACTATCATCTACATACATAAATTGGAATATAATGTGATATTAATTGGTAAGCTGTTGACTTTGCAATATCACTTGAAAACAACACACTTACCAAACTTTTCATAATTCAATTAACAATTGAATCCTCAAAAAGAGCGGACTAGTGAGTTGATTAAAAATAAGTTTACTAATTGAGTGATATTAACAACGAAGGAAATCTATTTGAAGGATTGTGAAACTCATTTTCACAAATGTCAACTTTTAGCTGTACGAAAAGCATATTACAATCCATTAAATATTTACAACTCCAAAGCTGTAATTAATATATTTAAACACCACTTTATTCAACCCCATTGTACAAGGGTATGCCGACTGAGTTTTATTTATAGAAGAAATCAATACCTTCCAAACAGCTACCATGCTCTTCATTAGCAGTAGAATAACATCACGAAGTTTGTTAAATCAGGTAGCTTTACTTTTTTCTTGCTTTCAAATACAATAATGTAATTAGTCTCCAGAGTAAAGTGTAAAACTCTTTGTTTCTGGTTCTTAGAAACCTTTGAAATAAGTTAGAATATACTTTCGAGGATCCCTTAGGAATTAAAAAGAGCCTCATTAAAGGAAATCTTGCCTTGATTAAATATAACTACGCAATTAAGAGAAATCTTTAACAAAATTAGAATTTAGAATTTTCCGACTAATTGAAGAGACTTTCCGTTTGATCACTGAATGGGGAATGTTTCTGGAAACATATTTAAATTGCACTGAATTTCAACAAGAGGGAAAATTTGTCATTGGGAACCTCAGAAATTCGCATATAATTAATATGAGAAATGTAGTCATTAACCGTAAATGATATTTTCAACATGCATCAAAAACATTGACCTGTAGAGAAATTAAATAAAATAAGTAATTCACTGGAAAATAAAAAAAAAATTTGGATTTCGAATTTTCCAACTAATTGAAGAGTCTGACTGTTTGATCTTCGAACTGAGTACTTATCCAGAGACATTAATATATATTGCGTTGATTTGCTTCTAAAGAAAGGGTTTGTCATTAGAAACTTCAGAAATTCATAAATAATTATTATGAGAAATTTACTCATTAAATAAAACAATAATTTTAACGTGTATCAAAAACATTAACAGTAGGGGGTAAAATAGTCTTTAAATAATTAATTCACTGGATACTTTCCTTCATCAGACAGTTTTTTAATTTCCTCTACCGTAATGACCTCTATCAATCTTACAAATCTGTGGCTCCAATCAGAGGAGCAGGTGAATAAAACAAACAAGACGAATCTTTAACAAAATGTTGATTTAGATGTTAACAACTAATTGAAGAGACTGGTTAACCGCTGGACGGTGAACGGAGAGATTTAAATTGTGTTGATTTGTTTCAAGAGGGATAATTTATCATTCGCAACCTTAGAAATTGAAATATGATTATAATAAAAAATGAATTCATTAATCGTAAATAATATTTTTAAAATGCATCAAAAGTATTGACCTGTAGAGGAATTAATCGTCTTTAAATAAGTACATCGCTGGATACTATTCTAGAATGAATGCTTTTTAACTTCTTGGAAAAAGAATCTCCTAAAATCTTATAAATTCCCTGCTTTTAATGCAAAAGTATATAAATATAATATTAAGAGGCAGAATATAAAACGCAGCTTATTTTAATCAGTTAGTCACTTACGCAGTCTGAAATTGGTAATTTGTTGAACGCTACATCGTCTGAGGGGAAGACATAAAGGCGAGAATTTGTTATTCAGAATATCAGCTTAGTTTAGTTACGTTAACGTCCCGTTTTGGAGCAACACGATGGCTATTTTGGGACGGTCCTCATCATTTTGACGGTCAGTTGACGAGGACGACACCTGCGCTGACAACCCCTCTCAAAATTTCCGCACCACACTGGCGGGGTGATGTTTGGCCCTCTACGTATGATTCAGCGTGAGGCAGGCCCAGATGCGCGGCGGGTCTTCGGTGGAATCGGGTTTCGAGCCTGGAGCCCTCCCACCCCAAGGCGGGGCTTTGCCACTAGGCCACCGCGGACCCATTCGGATTATCAGATATTCATATATAACTAACTGCGTAGCCCGGCGATGCGCGTACTATCTGTCTCGAATAATGCATAATTCTCTGGCGGAGAGAAGAAGCGAGGTCACGTGACACATGCCAAACATTCTCTGGTAAATAAATAAGGAGAAAAGAGTTTTATATAAAAATATTTATAAAATATTTATAAAAATATTTTTTTGTCTGACTTTAGTTTCGGAAGGAAGGAAATAACCTGGCGTTTCCGGGATACATATTTTTTGATATGACATTAATACAACTTTAAAATGAAAAATTATACTTCCAAAGTTTATGAATTAAAACCGACTCTGACTCCAGCATTATTTTTAACCGACTCTGATTCCTCGACTCTCCATCCCTGATATAATTAAGCAAAGGTAACTACCATTTATTCGAACTGAAGTATATACGCATGAAGCAAGATGCACTGAATATATGAAATCACAAAGTAAAACATCACGGAAAACAACATTTTTAGTAAAAACCCTATTTGAGCGATTTAATTTTCCCTGTTTCTTTGTATCAATTTCTATAACTCGCACACAACGCCATCCATATTGCAGTGTTGCAGCTTTCAACAAGGAAAGAGAAACACGTAATTAAATATTTGTTTAAAACAGTGAATGAAAAGTATTGTTGTAAATTAATTCTTAATTAATATCTTTTTTACTAATCATAATTTCGGAATTTAAATGGCCAAAATTGATTCCTTGGATTATTCCCCATCTTTTGGTACTTTCGACGCGCTTCTCCATTCAGCGATTCGTGATAAGATAGCATCACATACATACATACATAGATACAATCATATTTTAATAGTGTAGATTACAACAGAAATGTTTTCTCTGATCGTAAAAAATGATTTAAAAAATAACGTGCCCTAAATAAATAATTCGCTTAAAACTTTTTTCCCTGATTATTTTCAACCTTGCAAATCTTAGACGCCATGTATAAAAGCATGTAAATGAAACGTAAAGCGTTAAAAATAAAACACAGTTTGTTGGGGAATTAGGAAGCTTAAAGCTGGTAATTTGCTAGAGTCCCTCCTAAGCTACAACGTCTTAAACGTTATCCACAGATGAACCATTTTAAAACGGAAAAAGAGTTCCATGACCAGGTTTATTTCACGCTTTTATTTCACCTGACTACTTTTATGCTTATAAAGATGGAATTTTGTAATCAGTTTTCTCTCACTTCATGTTGTGCTAGAGTTCTTAGATTCCATATATTTGTGTGTTCATGATGAAAATAAAGTAAATAATTTTATATTTTCAGAATTTATTAATAAATTATAATCCCTTAATTTTAACTTAATTTTGATTCCATTTGAAAGTCGCTATCTGGTACTGAATTTGAGAAAAATCGATTATAAGATTCCATAGTAATTATAATAATGAATTATGAAATACACTAAAGATTAAAAAGTAGAAAATAACAAAAAGAAGAAGGTTAATATAAGAAGGTTGTTATTAGCATATTAAAAGTAGCTTTTTTTTATCAAATATTTGGAGGTCTGAAAAAAATGAAATAAATCCACGAGAATATCATCCCTAAATCTCAAAAAATCCCTAAACATCCATTACAGATTAAAATACACTTTGAATGAGATTAATCGCTTAAGGACCGAATTATTTTGAAACCTACGGTATTTAGAAAGAGTTAACTCGGGTTATATCCTTAAGTGGTTAAAATTCCAATTTATTTAGTGTACAGGGTGATTATAAAAAAACTTTGACGATATATGAGCATACCGTTCGAGGGAACAGAATAAAATTTTGAATGTAGGCATTATACGGAATACACTCAATATTAATAGTCGAGATCTCACAGTTATGGTTACAGTGACAAATTTTCAAATGGCAACTCCTGCGTTTTTTCACGTTAGGCAGAGACGAGGGGGAAAAAGCAAAAACAAGAAATAAAAGGCCGAGAATCTATAAAAAATATTCTTACGTTTCACAAATTTTCGACTTGTCCGTCCTGACACACGATGGCACTTTGTATGCAGTAATGATGGATAGTACTGCAGCACGTGCCATGTGAAGAGGAAACTGTTGAATCTCACAATGGATGGCATCTTTGAAACAGACACAGTTTGCGGGTTTGATGCGTGGACATTAGATTTCTGATATTCCCAACGCCAGAAATCCATTGGAGTAAGATCAGATGACCTTGGCGGCCCCGAGAACATGAAATGGTGGTAGATGATTCTATCGGTAAAGTGTTGTGTTAACAAACGTTTGACAGAAGATCCTACATGTGGGGCAGCATATTGCATCCACACGACTTCAGACAGAAAATTTCGCTGCTGCAAATAAGGAATGACGCAATTGATCAACATTTATTCATAACGAGCACTCGTTATCTTCCACTTTCACAGACATTAGTTTTTTTAAATTGGCAATTTCTCGACGGAGAAATTTCGATTCCAAAAAAACCTATTTTTTTCGATTGACAAAATAGCACAATCTTTTTGTTGGTTGGTTAAAAATAGCCTGTCCATGAAATGAATTTATACTTTCTTAAAATATTAATATTCACCTAGTCTAGTTGATTCTTTCTGCTAGTTTATTTCTACTATGTAAAGAAAGATAAAAGATGTGAAAAGTGAGTATAGTTTACCAGGTACCCTTTTTATTATTAGCAAAATATTTTGAAAGCTTATGCTTCTCATGCTAATTGTGTTTCTCACCCTACTGGTATTTTATCAGCTTTAAAAAGTTGCAAATATTACCGATTTAAGTGTCATTTTGCCCGTTTTTTCAACCTTTAAATGGCAAATTAAGATAAAAGAAACAGATTTAAAGTTGGAGTTTTATTTTCAGTCACTTCACTTCCGTCATTATTTAAGAATGGATAGGAGATAACCACCTGTTTCCTTCCTCTCTGAAGTCCTATTAAAAATGGAGAAGTCCTAAATTGTGTGTTTTAACCCTCAAATTGCAGGATACTTCTAAAATATTTCTTTAGATTAAACGTTTGAAAATAAATCCAAATACTTTTGGAACAAAGCGAATTGTTACTTATATGAAATAGTACAATGTGATTTAACGCTATAATAATAAGAGGCAAATACACTAGCCCACGGGAATAGAGGGATGCAGCAGAAAATAGACAAACTTTCAATCCGCATAAATGGTGGAATACGCTGCTGTTGGGTTAACTGTCTTGCATCAGGAAAATGACTATCGCTCTCTATTATTCCGTACACGGACTAAGTGATTACAGACTGATTCAAATAAATTACAGAGTAATATACATAAATACACAACACATAAATAACAAACAGCTTCATTTCAAAATTATTCGGATGTATTGGCAAGTGTTGCATTTAAATAGCGATTAAAAATACCATGTCTTTAAAAACTTAAAAGAGCAATAAGTAACGATACTGGAATTCAATCTTTCCCTGATTAGTGAAGTTTGGATTCTCACTCAAAGCGCCTACTTACGAAGAAATGCGATTCCATATAAGAATATATTTCTAATCATTAAGCGACTTTTAAATTTTAAATACTCGCATCGCCACTCAAATATAATTAAAGAGGCATTTTAAAAATTTATTGGGCCAAGACGGGGATCATTTTTGTAGATATTTCAGAAACTCGATAGCGTTCTGATTTACCCCTATTGTCATGTTGCATTGACACAATTCTTTTTGTACTTACTCACTAAGATATAAATTTTATAAATTGATTCAAATTTCTATTTCTTATATTTAAAAATCCACATTTATTTTAATCCTAAATGTTAATAATTTTCTGTGTTTAACTTAAAACTTGCATTCCCTATGTGCTATATCCGAAACATTGTCCGATATTTTTTCAACGAGAAAGCTCACTGTGAAAGCAAATTCTCAGCTGACCTCTTTCTCCCTTTTTTTCTTGCAAGTGATTCGAGCCCGCTTATAAGTTCCGAAAGGGAGCAAGGGATGCACGTGTGGAAATCGGCTGCCTTTCCAGAACGGAAATGTGTGCATTCTCTACTGACCCTTGACATGCCTTGAGATTCGAATCAATTGCCGGTTTCTTTTGTCAGGCGGAAACACCTGTCCACTACTTCTTGACCATCTGACATGCCACGCCCATGCTTCCTCTCTACGGTGACAGTTTGTTGCAATAATTTTAAGGTTAAGCCCATCCCAATTAAAATAAAAATTCTTCTATTGGCTGCAGATAACTCGTAGCTCGCTCTGGTTGGTCATTTATACAGTGATTAAATGAGTGATCTAACCACTTGTAGAGTGCTTGGCTATTTTGGCTTCTCTTGGCGAGTAAAATTTAATTCTATTCTAACTTTCATCATTATTCTAAATTGGCACGGTTGGCGAGGATTTGTCGACTCCCCTGGTGATTCAAAATGGCAGTGTTTGCGGGTGGAAAGGAGACTTTTTTGGGTGGAGACGAAAAAAAAGACGAAAGTACAGTTTTTGCTTGGAGTATATTTTTTCTGGTGGAGAAAAAAGAAGGGTTTATGAAAGAAGAGAGATGATGGCCCATTCTCAGGAGGAAAAGGAAAAGCTTTTGCAGATTTGAGGGACAATCTTTTTTGAAGCACTATCCGATCGACTGTACCGGCATTAATTCGGATGCTCCGACAAAAGTTCAAGGATCCAAGTATATTCTTTCTGAAGATGTAGTCAACCAGCTAAAGATGAGACATTTCGTGCAGTTAATATGAACTATCTACACTCATACGAAATAGCACGCATGACACCGACCGTGCCCGCCGTCAACTTGCAGGCGCATCACGGCAGGCTAATTAAGCCTAATAATACTATTGCGGACCTTTTACCCGCGCCGAGAACCCGCTGGACAATAAGAAATATCTGAATGCAGGCCAGGCGTGACAACCACGACTACCAGCTTTTCTACAGCAGCAGATTTTCTCTTCTAATAGATGAAACCAGAGAAGAAATGTGCCACCCTGAACGCCAAAGATTATTTGTGGTGGACTGTTTCAAAGGGACAGTGCCATAACTTATCCAAATAATTAAGAACTGCTGAACTTTTATGCCAAAGACTCCCAGACAATGACAGTTAAGTTAATGTTCCGTCCGAGTGATGTCGCCACGTCAGTAAAGATAAGTGAAATTTAAATATTGATATAAATTAAATAAGGAGAATTTAGAAATATTTGAAAGCAAATAGACTGCAGTTGAGAATTGTTTTTTTAGGAATGGTAACTAATTGTGTAAACAAATCCATGAAAGTGAAATTTTGATTTAACGATCCATAGCTCTAAGGCTTGGTGAATATTGCAAATGGATAGATGAAATTAATATGTAGCTATGACAACAGTGCATTTATATTTTGAATTGAGTATATATCTATGGAAGAGCCCTCTCTTGATTTAAAATGTTATTTTGCATATATTTATATGGCCAAGAAGAAAATTAGATTTTAAATAAATTGTTATGTTTATCTAAAATGTTTCTGTCATCATTTATCTCTCAAACACTAACTTCTAGAGAGTTATCCCGATCTGGCTCATTTAAATTTGTATTTTAAAACCTGAATGTTTTATTTTAAAGAAAGATCAAAATTACACAACCCAAACTTATTTGGTCATTGGTTTAAAATGTTGAAATTAATCAGGTGTGATGAACTGCTACTCTTAAAATCTAACTTTTTGCCTTATAATTCATATGCATATACTAATATGGTATTAAATGAATTTTAAATTCCTAGAAGTCATAATGCAATTAATTGTGTGTTAAATCTTAATTTGAGAAATAGTTCAAATATCACACCGTTATACTATCCGAGAAACTAAATGGTCTGTTAGTATTAGAACGCAAGAATACCAATAAATCTATATACTTTGGTATCTTTATCGACACAAGTGGGCGTTTCTGTAACGCCTAAAACGAGTTTCTGCAAACTCACTTGCCGAATAATCAATCTATCCTTGCAGAAAATGATATGGAAATAGCGACGTGGGGAATGGAATTGTTAAGCGTGAAAATTAATTTTCCCGATAGACATTCAAAGCTTCCCCCTGAATCAGCTGTTAACGTAGTAATCTACGTTACCAGCTTACTACCTTACCAGTCATACACCAGCAAATTAAATTTTGCTTTCTTACAATATTTCTGAAAAGGCACTTGGTTGACAAAGGATTAATTTGCAATTATGTATTAAAAATGAAATATTAAGACAATGTAATAAAGGGAAAATTATATCTCGAATTACTGAATTTTTAAATCGATATTTAGACACAACATTTACAAACAGGTACAAGCACCTTTGAAAAGTTTTGAATATATACAACTCTAATATAGTTAATGTAATTCAACGCTATAATAGAAAGAGATAAACACATTAGCAGGCGGAAATCACGGGAACCAGCAAAAAGTTGGTAAAATTCGAACTCACGTTAATCGGGTGATATGCAGCTGGAGGGTTAAAAGTAACACAACTCAAGAGATAAATCTCATAGGAATGTGCCCCTTACAATAACACTTCGATTAACCGTCACTCGTTTAACAGTCAGTTTCTGTTAACCCTCACCGTATAAAAAGTAACGTAGGTTTATAGTAGTACAATACATTTCTATACCTTACTACTCTTATAATGAAGTTTATATTGATCGCTTTATAAAATTCAATACAACATAACTCTTTTCAAGGATTTTATTTTCATTTTTATCCCAAGTCAGCAGTTAAATCCCATTACTGTTCATATGTGTTAAAAGATTTCTGTTACTCTTCTATTCGGTTATCCGTCATAGCCCTGGTCCGGACGGTTAATCGAAATTTTACTGTGCATAAAAATTTATTTTCCTGTCAATCATAATTATATAGAAAATCTTGAAAACCCTCAGAATTGCGTACATTTTGAGAAAACACACACACACTTTCCTGTGTTTCTAGTACAAAAAATTGCTGTTAATCAGTGGTGTAGTCGCAAAGTAAGCAGTGCCGGGACGTTCTAAAAGCATTGCCGAATGCTGTAACTGGGTTACAGAAAGCGCGCTGTTTTCAAAATTTTTTCTTATTTATTTTTCCCGAAAAAAAGCAGTGCCGGAACAGCGTTCCAGCTCCACTACACCGCTGCTGATAATGTCGAAAACATACTTCTGTATATTTTTCTGCATCAAATTTCAAGTAAGAAGGCCAAATAAATGAATCCTATCCAGATAATTTTCAGGAATATTATCTTTTTCCACTTTAAAATTGAATTTTAGAGTACCCAGCAGACTAAATTTATTATCAACAAAGAATGAGGGAAAAAATGCTTTTAGATGTTTTGATTATAAATTTGCTTTGGTAGAATAAATCGCATTCCGATATTTTTAAATCTTAGGATTTAGGGGGCAAATACAAATTTAAAATTCACCACATTAAATAACATGATAGAACACTAGAGTGCATTCATAAACAAACGTGTTATTTTCACACACGTTATTAGCTTATTTAAAACCTTAAGACATGTTGAAAATAATCAAACAGTGTAAGCCATGACTCGAAAGAGCAAAGAAGTTTCATTTTTCTAAAAATTGTGACTTTTTTTGTATGCGACAATACGTTAAAAGACCCTACAGAAGATTTTCAACAAATTAATTCCTATGACAGAAATTAAATTTCTTCTTTAATTGCAGACATTTCACACAACAGAATTTTTTCTCAATCATTGAAATCACCCTTAGTGTTTAAAAGATTAACTCGTAATTAAGTAGCAACGATTATTTCAATTCAGTAGCTTAGGGGGGACGACATTTTTCAATTAAAAAGAAATTCAAAATTTTGATCGTAGCATAAGGAAATAAGTAGTTTAATTAATTCATCGCATGTCATCATAATGTAAATTCCTTTAAGGTAAAATGAATGATGCTACTTTAATCATTTAAGTCTTCTATTAAACAGAACTTCCGGATATTTCGTCCGTTTAGTAATTAGTGGATATTTTTTACCCAGATAAAATACAAATTAAGAAATTGATAGCGGATTGATGTACACTTTAATTTCATTATAATGCGTGTTTGAAAATTTGCAATAATTCGTAACAGAGTTTTAAATACAGATTTTTATTAGTGCACTAAAAAGAAGCAAATAATTTCCTCTATCAAAAATATGGACATCAAACAAAATCTTAAAAGCGTTAGGCGCTGATAGAAATATCCGAAGTATAAATTAGAATTTAATCAAAATTATAATACATTTAATTTTCAATAAATGTTTTGGAATTTTCTTTCTTATGATATTCATTGTGGCTTAAAATCGTCATAGCTTTGTTTTCAGCTTCTCACGCTCTTACTTTTTTGTTTTGATGTCCACATTTTCGACAGTAAAAAAAATATAAATGCTACATTTTGCTACACTTACAAAATGGGTGTTTTCAGAAATTATTTTATTTTTATTATTTTCTACCTTTCAGTCTTTAATACGTTTAAAAAATTATTATTATATATATTATGGAACCTTGATATTAATTTTTTTTCTCACTTAAAGTACCAGATACCACCACTCATATGGAATCAAAATTAATCGATTAATTGATAATTAAGCTTTGAAAATACAACTACTGCATTACTTGCACTAAAATATTGTATTATATCCGGGAACACACATCTGTTCGAAATCTCGGATCTCAAGTATATCAAGAAGTGAGTGACAAATCGATTACAAAATATCATCTTTACAAACATGAAACAAGTTAAGTTAAATAAAACCGTGTAAAAAAAACAGAGATGGCCAATCAATAAAACAGAGTGATTCAAAAGTCAGGAGAAACTTTAAATATTAATAACTCGCAAATGGATGAAGATAGAAACACGCCGTTTCCACAGAAAAGATGGAAATCAAAGTGGATTTTCCTGTCACGAAACAAGAATTTTTTGGTTGACTAGTTTATAATTTAAATCACCAGATAGTTTTGCAGTTACTGGACACAGGATTACACAGGACAAGACATTGAGGGAAGAAACGTTTGACAAATATTCACTATATGGTCCTCCATTCAGGAGTACAGCTGTCAGACAAGGAGCATACAATTTCGCAGCAGTAAGCAACATTATTGTTGCTCATGTTCTCTCATACCATCCGAAAGAGTGCTTAATGCTACGATAGAAAAGATTCTCCGAACGGAGGCCGCTACATAGAACATTTGTAAGCCGTTACGTTACTCTATTCATTATCTTATCCTATGTAATGCACTGCTACATCAACTGCAGAAATATCTGGTGCTTAAATTCAAAACTATCCTGCCAATTTATTTTGGTTTCATGGCGGCCGCGCCCCCCCCGATCTTATTACTATCATTTCTGTACGAACGTAATCTTTTCATCTACATATTTTAAGAATTATCAATTTTGAAAGCTGTTCCGGACTTTTGAATCCACCTCTACATATCGAAGGCATTTGAATACTTTTTTGAAAGTTTGAAATTGCAATATTTTATTCAATTACAGTTTTAGTCTATTTTTGAAAATAATTTTTATTGAAACGTGAAATAATATTTCTGTCCGTTCTTCTTCATTTTTGATCTGTGATATAATTTAGTTTACTTAAAATTCAATAAAATATATGTTGCGAAAGTCAATATACGATATTTTCCAGATTTATTCTGAGATTATAAAACATCTAAAGTTATCTTCTGATTCATACGAAGCAGTCTAAAATATTTGTAACAATGAACAAAAATATTTTCATTATTTGATGGATTTCCATTTCAGATGTTTTGTCATAGCAAGAGTTTAATAAATGTAATATCGCTTTAAATGAGTTGCTTTCTGAAAACAGCTGAACTCTTACTTTATTTTAAGAAGGAAATAATCTTTCTAATGATTTCCTTCAGATCTGTATATTAACTTGAAAGATCAACAAAAATTACTTAAAATTTATTTAATCCCCCTGACTTAAAATCTGAAACGAGATATTTTGATTGTGCTTGTTCGCCTCTGATCATTGTGACAACTCATTTTCAGAATGTTTTACTTTTGGAAAACATATAAAATTTATGTAGTTCGAAAACTAGGCTTGATAACTCAGCAAATTTATATACACTGATGGACAAATGCTAAGGACGATTTTTAAGAAGCGAATGATTAGGACTTAATGTGGATACAATGGTTCGCAATCACTTGCAGAGAATCGTGAGTTATACACTTGTAGGAACTCACATTTTACTGTAAAAATTTGGTCACGAGGACATTTAGGGGGTTGACCAGAAAGTAAGGAAGACGAAAAGGTATTTTGGATCACATCGTTTCATAGAAAGCTGATAATGATTTGAAACTTTCATCAATGGTTTTGGTTGATGTGCATAATATTTCCATGCATTTTCGTAAACACAACTCAAGTATTCGGGAAGATCTAAAGATTTTCTTAAAAAATCTTTAATTTTTCCGCAGGAATTTTGCTTATAACATGCGAAACGTAGCTAAATTTTTCTTTCATAACTTCAAAGCCAGATATATTGGACAACTTATATAAAATTTCTAGTTCAATACCATTAATATTCAGAAAGATATCGGTATTGCAGCGATGTGAATTTTGGTACACTCTAACAGAATCTAAATGATAAGGGTCCATGCACAAACTGAAATTGATTAAACATGAATCTTCAAACAGTAATATTGAATTTTATGAAAGTTGAATATCCTGAATACACATGTATACTAATAAATTAAGTATATAATTTAAATTGCATTTCAATGATAACTGTTTGAGGATTCGTATTTACTAAAATGTTCTTGACACATTAATATTTTAAACAAAAGAAATTCTACTCTTCTGCGACTAAGACTGGCGTGCTATGGATTTGCCGCAGAAGAGTGAAACTTTTTTTGTTTAAAATGTTAGTGTGTGAAACATATTTTACAAAAGTTTTCTAATTGGACCGTGTGACTGTATAACAATTTAGACTTCGCAATTTTCCAGAAGTGTATTTATGTACTCAAAAAGTTTAAAATATAACTCTTTACGTCATTTAAAGCATTTTTCCACTAAAAGTAAACGCCTATCTCTAATAGTTTAGAAATTGCTAATACCACAGGTTTGCAATGAAGAGACTGACTTAAAAATAATTAGTGTTTTTTATAGTTTTTTTAGGTGCTAATTACTGTAAAAATAACTTAAATATTCCATCACTCAAAGTTTTATAAAAAAAATCACAGGTTTAATGCATACGAATTTCGTATATTTAAGCGCAACATAATATTATTTTATGAACTTTTAAACATATTTATAGAATTCAAATTATAATTTGCTGAATATACACTGAAGAGCCAGAAAAACTGGTACAGGCGTGCGTTTGCAAATAACGGGGGTATGCAACCAATCATCGTAACCCGATGCGGTCGGCAACGCCTATATAAGACAACAGATGCCTGACAAATGTATTAGATCGGTTCCTGCATGTTATCAAGATTTAAGTGACTTTGAACCTGGCGTTATAGTCGGTGCACGAGAGATGGGACATAGCATCTCCGAAGTAGCGATGAAATTTGGATTTTCGCGTACAACCATTTCACGAGTGTACCGTGAATATCGGGTATCCGGTAAAACATCAAATTTCCGCCATCGGTGTGGCCGGAAAAAGACCTTGAAAGAACTGGACCATTGACGTCAGACCCTGATCCTTAAGCGAGATAGACGTGCAACACTTCCTCATATTGCCGCGCATTTCAATGATGAGGCATCTACAAGTGTCAGCGTGCGAACTGTTCAACGGACCGTCTTTAATATGGGTTCTCAGAGCCGAAGGCCCACTCGTCTACCGTTGCTGACTGCACGGCACAAAGCTTTACTCCTCTCCTGGGCCCGACAACACTACCATTGGACTGTTGATGACTGGAAACACGTTGCCTGGTCTGACGAGTCTCGTTTCCAATTATATCGGACGGATGCACGTGTACGAGTATGGAGACGACATCATTAATCCATAGACACTGTTTGTCAACAGGGGACTGTTCAGTCTGGTGGAGCCTATGTTATGGTATAGGACGTGTGCAGTTAGCGTGATATGGGACCCCTGATACGTCTAGAGACGACTCTGACAGGTGACATGTACTTAAGCATCCTGCCCGATTACCTACACTCATTCATGTCCATTGTGCATTCAGACGGATTGGGACAATTCCAGCAGGACAATGCGACACCCCACGCAGCGAGAGTTGCTATCAAGTGGCTCCAGGAACACTGTTTTGACTTTAGACACTTCCATTGGACACCTAAATCCCCAGAGATGAACATTATTGAAGATATCCGGGATGCCTTGCTACATGCTGTTGAGAATAGATCTCCGCCACCTCGAACTCCTATGGATTTGTGAACTGTCCTGAAGGAAGAATGGTGTGAATTGCCTCCAAGATACTTTCAGACATTAGTCGAGTCCATGCCACATCGTGTTGCGGACTTCTGTGTGTGCGTGGGGGCCTACACGATATTTGGCAGGTGTACCAGTTTTTCTGGCTGTTCAGTGTAAATTCTATCCAAGAAAGAATAAACTATTATTTATTTAAGATTTCCTTTTTAACTAATAAACAGTCTGTTAAGAGAAAACAAGTTAAAACCGGATCACCAGCCTGTTGATGCATGTCTGTCCTCCCCTTTCTACTCCTCCATCAATGTCTTTCTTAGTTCAGTTCTGTACGCTTGTATATAGTTAAGAGTTTTGAGTAGAAGTGCTATTTACTTTTAGTTTGTAATGCAGTTGAGAGAAATGGTTTCCAGAGGATGTGCTTATTCACCAGATTGTTTCTGCTACATTTGTGGTAACTATACAATAAAAAGAAGCAAATAAACATTTCAGATTTTGTTTGAAAAGTGTACTTTGCTTAATTTGGCATGAAAATTGGGTTAAAGACAAAGCCTTGGGTCCCACACAAAGTTTGTGCCACTCATGCAGGAGAATTAAGGTAATGGTTTCAAGGTACAAAAACAACCTTTTGGGTTTAGTATACTAATGCCATGAAGAGAGTTTAAAACTAATACTGGTGACTGAACATCCCATCTACCATTGTTGGACATTCTAAAGAGACAATCCTCAGCATGTTCAGCAGAAGAAAAGCGGAAAAAGATGTTTTGAAAAAGAAAACTAATGTAAGGGTTTGTAGTTATTTTATAAACACATTGATAATTTAAATCATAATATAGCTAAGATATAAATATAAAATATGTATTTACGAGGTGATACAATAAAAATATCAAAATATTTTGATTTGAGTTATTTCCCTCCAATCGCTTTGTGAAAAAACCTTACGTCATACAAAAAATGGATTTCATTTTTGAAATCGGCACTGCAAATAATATAAAAATCAATTATCAAAACTAAAACAATTTTCAAAATGTATTTTTTTGCAGGCCTGTGTAGCCCATTTTTAGAGTGGACACCCTGTATGTAAAAAGAACTCTGGAAAGTTTCGCCATCTTTCATTTTGATTTTACAAATAATTAACTTCGTATAATTTGACTGCTGTTTCATTATTGAAATTAATTTGTTTTTGGCTTCTATCCTAATGTTTTATTCATAATTATACTAATGCACTGCTAGAACTGAAATAACTAATTTATGTTTTGAAGCACGTAGGATATTAGCGTCACGTATTTTTGAAATCGAGATGCCAATAATTACACTTCTATAGCTTTTTGTTATATGAACTCTACAGGGAAATCCACTGTCATCGTCACAACTCCCCGAAAACTTAACTATTATATTCATCTTCGCTAACTTAATCGACAGTTTCATCACAGAACTTCAACACTACATGAAGAATTCTCAACGGATTTTTCTTTAATCATCATAAATTTTTCAATTATTTTTAAATTGTAAATTTGCAAAATATACGTGGATAGAAGTTTGATTAAATAAAGAAGTTTATGTCAAAAGGGAGTTAAGATACAAATTGGCATTTCATTGTCCCGAAAAGTTTAACCTTCGGTCCGTCATATCTAATCTGTGAGATGAAGCACCCCTTATTTGTTTGTGGCAAAGTGTGGGTTTTACCGTCAAAGGGTTGGACCCTCTAGAAACTTCCTGGCTCCCTACCACTCACACTAGGCTATCGCTGTTTTTTATCCAGTTCTCTTTTAATGTGCGTGAGGGTCACGTTAATCTGGTAGATCAGTTGCGCCCGATTACGTATGTATTTATGATTTCCCAAATTTTTCTCAATATTTCTTTTATATACCTCCAAAAGTTCGTACATCTGTTCAAAAACAACTTTTAATCTCGCAGATTAGTTGCTCCCGAACGTGTTAACATTTGTAATACGACCGACCGAAGGTTAAGAAAGGATAAAAACGTCAGCTTTAAAAAACATAAAATATACTTTGAGGCCTATAGACTTAAATAAAATAGGCTAATTGCGGTTTTAGGCCTAAAGTAATCTTCCCTAATGATGAAACTTTAGGTAGTTCGTTTCTTACGTGATAATTTCCGAGTAAAAGAAGTGAGTTAACTTTTGTTCTCGTGGAGAAAGTTTCATGCTTTATTGCATTAATGGAATTCTAGTGATTATTTTATTGACGAGAAGATTTATCTTCTTTTCAAATAGCACAGAAAGTTATTTCTGTTAGAGTAGGATTTCCAGATGAATAAAAGTTTTTTCATGCTTCTAAGATGAAATATGGTATGAAAATTGGGGCAGGTGGTAAACAATATTATGCAAAATGAGAGACGCTCAAAGTTAGACTCCACTTTCAGTAATTCTGTCTCTTGACATTTTTTAAAGTTGTTCCATGTCAAGTAATTAGAATCTCAAAACTATTTGCACTGATGACGAAAAGAAAAATAATCGATAAATCTAAAGAATAGTAATAACTAATTTAGAAAACCGTGTTGGTGACGGTAGTTGTAAAGCGTTCTTCCTATTTGATTTGTTGTTATATAAAGTTTAGATTAGTTTATGAAGCCAAAGTAATTAGAATGATAAAACCCTTTACACTGATGTAGACAAATCGATAAATTTAACGAATAATAATAATATTTTTATAATAGATTTTCGTGACTGTCATGGTAAACCATTATATTTTTTTCTGTTATTGTTGGATTGCAAAAATACAATTACATCTTTTTCGGCTTTGCCAGTACTTTTTAAATAATTTGCATTTTTCACCACCAAAGTTTCTTTCTTGTCTTGTGGCTACTTTTAACTTCTCAACGGATTTTTTAAAAGTTTTATTAAATTTCTTAATAAACATTTTCTTTTTGTAGTAATGAACTTAATTATTAATCGCTTTAACTTTTATGCAATTTGTTTTAATGGTTCAATGTTTATAATGCTTTTAATCATTTTTATTTCACCGAACTATATGCTCGCCATTTTAACGGCGGAAGCTTTTGGGTGTAATCTGGTCCGCGCATCCCCTGACTGGAAGACTTTTCTTTGTGCAGTGTTTATTGACTTACGACACAGAGCAGCGAGGTCGTGCGTCTGGAGGACCGGGTTCCGGTGATTTTTTCATTCGGTTCTCGTCCTCGCAGGCGTACGGGCAGATGGGAGAGAAGTTTGACTTTGAGACAGTAGGAAGCAGCGAAGTTGAGTTGAAGCCACTGAATCTTCACATTTAACCAAAAATGAGAATGCGAGTGTCGATGAAGACGACAAGCTAAATTTGTTCGTAACAAAGACATCAGAACAACTGCGGGCCATCTGAGTGGAGAGTAGGCCTAAAGGTATTTCATGGTTCATCATACGAACTCTCAATGAATTTTAAAGGTACGAGACTGCGTTACGACTATGAGCAAACAAAAATTTCTATTCTAAATTGAACGTTTACTTTCATCGAATTCTGGTCTGAACTATTTGCAAGATTTTTCTTCAGCTTCGCAAAATGACTAAAGATCTAGTTTTCTTATCTCACCGATAATATCATGAGATCTCGAACGATTGTTTTTTATTTTTAATGCATTATAAGGTGATTAATTTTAAAAAAAAACTCTAATGCATAGAGTGATATTTTGACGAGGGCATGTTTTGAGAATTATTTGATACTTTGATGAAGTATAGTTTGTTTATTAAATAGCGCTACTGTGTAAATCTAAAAGTCTGCAGCAAAGTGTTAATATTTTTATACATAAATACTGTGTAACTCTAGATCTCTCTGTCATGCTATGTGCATCGATAAAATCATTTGTGCTATTGTAAAATATTATATTGTAAAGTAATTTAGACGAAACTTTCTGTTAAAAGTTGGCAATTAAATACTTAAATATGTAAATAAAAGCATATTAGTCAGGAATTAAGATCTCTTGTCCTTTTTCTCTATTAGTGCAACATTGTAATGTATGTGTTTTCAGGAATGTCTACCTCTATCGGCCGTGTCTTCCAGATAGTAAAGAAAAGGTGGGTAATTACATAACTGCAATATATTTAGTTAAATCTTTTCTTCTTCATTTTTTGCTGCATTTAACATCTATTAGCGCATCTAACATATAGTGCCGTAACATTTACTATTTATCAAATCAGAATCTTTCATATTTAAAAGCAACCCCTTTTTTAGCACCAATCTTTCAGTTATATAAAGTTTAGATTTGTTTATGACACCAAAGTAAAAAGAATAATAAAATCTTTTACGGTGATGGAAGCAAATTGATAAATTTAACAAGTAATAATTCTTCTAGAAAACATTTTGGTGACTGTCATGGTAAAGCAGTGTTCTTAATCTGTTTTTATATAAAGTCTAGATTAGTTTTAAGGAGAGTTGGGATAGATTGATACGCGGGAACATTGATACAGTTCTTAAATTTTGATGATTGCAATGACTCAAGATGTTCATATCCCCTCATATATTTGCCACTGTCACCCTTAGCGCACGGTATATTTTTCGGGAATGTTGAGACAAAAGTTAATTTAGAAATGAATCAAATCGCTAATCTTCTAGTCGAAGTAAACTTTACTCTAAGTACGTGTTGTGTGATTTCTTTCACAAATTAAGATTTCCTGCCAGGGAATCTGCTCCAAAGGTAGGAAAAAACATTTATTTTTCTTAACTATATTAAGTTTTGAGGATTTTTAGCTTTAATTTTGCGTGACCACTTGTTTTAAGTAAAAAAAAGTCTCCTAGGGGCAGATTGATACAGTTGACTCCGGAACACATTGATAAGCATCTTCTGTGTGTATCAATGAGCATTAACAGCAACTACTTTGCAAAATCGTCTTCATAAATGGAAAAAAACTTCAAAATGAACTATATAAGAGAAACAGGCAATTAAGTATTTGTTTAAACAATGAAAATGGTTTGAATTTCATTGCAAAAATGAAAGGTAATGTTGTAAATTAGGTTTGAAATATTTTTTTACCAATTTATTAAAATTGGAAAAAAATGTACGGAAAATTAATTAATATCTTCTAAAATATAATTTTTTGTATTTTCAGATGGTGTGAAAATTATTTTTGTGCTATATTATTTTCGTAAGTCATCAAGGAAGAATGCGAAAATTTCCCTTAATTTTTAATTAATTAAAATTTCCAAAAACTGCTTCGAGGCTCACATTCCTTCCCTCCAAAGTATTTTTACGCACACACATGCTCCTTTATTATTTGTAGAGATAAATTATTTTCTGAGACATTAATTATATAACTTTCCAGTCTCATTAAAAATGTCGAATCTTGATTAAAATAAACAGTTTGTTACTTTGTTAAACTTTCAAACCGTGATTTGGAATATAAAGTTTATTGATAAAACAATTTTGTTTTTGTGTAGCGGAATCGAATCAAAAAATTCAAACCTTGACTCTGACCACCATGCTGCCGATATTCGTCGTGCCTACTTCGTCGTAATTGTGAACCAGCTTGTGGTAACTTGAGGATTTACTGCTAGCGGAGTATATGAAGACGTTCAACCGAGAACTCTTTCTCTTTTGCCTTTTTCTTTCCAGGTTGTTTACACTCGGTTCCTCCGGTGACTGATGTTTCCTTCACCTGTGTTGTCCATAGGCTTACCCTAGCATCTTTAATCGTCATGACATACCGTTTCTAACATTGTTATTTGTATTAAATAAATTGTTTTAATTGTACAGCAGTGCCTTCTGATGTGTGCAACATACCCCCCACATGCGACACATTTGATCCCAGACCTATTAACCATCATTATTTTCGATATTTCCGTGTGCATCAATAAATCCCTAGTATGTGGCAGATTGATACAAATCCATTTTTACGAAAAAAGTGTAATAAATACTGTATTATGTCATTTATGACCAAAACTCGACTGAAATCCTATATTAGATTAACAAATGTATAAATTTAATGTATTAGTTCTAATTATTACCGTTGGTAAAATCATTTTTAGCTTTCCGCAAAAATGTGTATCAATGTCCCCGCATTCCCCTATTTAGTTATATTTTCACAACTAGTTTTAATGCAGCTCGACGGGACAGACTTCGCGCAGACTATTGAACTGTGGTCAGATGTCCAAGGCGACACCTGAAACTGAAACCCACTTTCGTTCTACACCAGGGGGGGACATTTGACCCTTACGGATTTAACGTCCTTCAGACGACGCTTTTTAAGGAAATCGGCTCATGAACACATGATGCTCCAATCCCAAAGCCTTCAGGCTATCACAATCCTCTGGTGTTTCTTAAAAGCCAATAAATTTCTTTCAAGTCTGGTAAAAATGTGACATAGGAAAAAAAAATTATGAATAAGATAAAAAGTCTGATCGGGTAAAATATATAGCATGAAAGGGTATTTCTGTGAATAGAATCGTAAATGTAGCAGAAAGTAAAGAAAAAAGGTTTAGGATGAATAAAAATGTGTAGTGTAAAAACGTAATAATTTAAAGAATATAATTGATGAATACTAATCTGATACATATTCTCTGCTTTTCGTTTCTCACTCTCATTTAACTTGACTTACTTCATCTTGTGTAGATGGAGTTTTGCAATCGATTTTTTGCCAGTTTCCTTGTGTGGCAGAGTTTTGAAATTTCGTGCACTCCTGTGTTTTCGATGACAATACACTATTTTAATGTTCTCAGAGCTTAATTATCAGTTAATGTTCTGATTTGATTAAATGTTGATTCCATACGAGTGACGCTACCTGGTAGTGAATTTGAGACAAAGGGATTTGAAGATTCCTTAATATTTATAAAAATTATAAATTAAAGACCAAAAAGTAGAAAATAATTAAATAAAAAAATGTGCTTTTAGTGCATTCTTGAAACTGCTTTTATTGAGCTTATTTTGTACATCAGACACAAAGGTACTCCTTTCTTGGATTGCAGAATTTGTAATATATATACATCAGTTATTCTATTATTCATTCTTTGATCATCGTGATTCAATCATTTAGTTTCTTAGATGAATAAATCAACATAACTGTTGAACAGAGTATAGGCTTCATACCCTATACATACTTCAATTATACCTTTTCAGCGTTAAGACTTTAATTTGTTTTATCGGAGGCTTTTCCACAGAAACTCTTCTCAATTCTTTACGGTCGCAGATCAAAGCTGTTCTGCGACATGGTAAGAGGATTAACAGACGTCGAGGAGAAAAATATTGGAAGGAAGTTTGATATAAGAATTCTTATGGGAGGGAGGCTGACATGATAAACTCGATAATCTCTCCAAAGTTTAAATGTTTTGTAAGTAAAGAAATTTTCACTTGAATTGCGGATTTCGTGATCTGATCATGTTAATTAAAGGTGTTTATACGATAAATGATTTTAATTAATTCATGAAATGTATTTGCATTTCATAAAATTACATGTCCACCCTTGCATGAGGCCTGAAAAATATATCAATGGTATTCTTTATATAATATGGAAAATGCACTGGAGTCTCGAAACTTAATTTTAAAGAATACATTACATTCAAACAACTTTAGTTACTTTCTGGACATTGGTTGCTAATACCCCACACGATAAAATTTTCCCTTTTTAGAATCCATGCGATTTCATTCTCTAATTTTAAAAAAGTCACCTTTGTACTTTTACCATGATTTTATTTCAGACAGCAATCGAACAGTTATTACTTAATCATTTTCACACACATTGTAACATTTTCCAACCATTTGAAACGATTGCATTTTAGGTAAATCCAAATCAAGACAAGTCTGCCGCAGTATGCTCAGAAAATGGTTTTGCGCCAATAAACCACAAACAAACCGAACCAAAAATGAATATGACTGCAATTTATTTAAAATAATGTAAGTCCAATTTAAAAACAAATCACTTACCTGATGAAGGATTGATTAAAAACATTTAGCCAGTGTTTTTAACCTTTTGGAGCGGTTTTAATTGTTGGGGTCAGAGTGACAATTATGAAATCAGAAGCCCATGGGGTCGAGACCTTATTACCCCTGATTTGGTGGGTTTGGTACCAGTTAAATCGGTTACTGAAGATCTTCGGTCTATTGTAGTGTGAAATTTGGAGAGACATATGCCTGATCAGGTAACATCATATGACCGACGGATTGAAATGACGAGGTCTTCCTCCAATAGCTCTCATTTATATGAAATACAGGGCAATACTGTAACAATACTAACTCACCCATTTTTTTCTTGGGTCACCACGCCAGTTTTACTCGTACTCCCTCCACATATTTTCGCTCCACTTCTATGCCTATTAGAGTTTTAAACAGTTAATAATACGCTGTTTGTGCTTATTATATTAGTTTTGAAAAAACATTACTAAGAATAATTTGAATGGAGTAGTCAGTGTTTCCGTCACTTTAGAGAAACGCTTACCAGGGTTCATTGAAAATGCTTAAAATATGTAAAAACACGTCATTTGTTGTTTTTCTAGCCATGATAGCTCAACCTGATAGAAAAATGTATGGCTGAAAAATGTTATTTTCCCTAGGTTTATAGTTTGCTAGCTGATAACCGCTGCGTTGCTCGGGATTCCAATTTTTTTTATATGCCTCTCACCCGCCGTTTGTTTTAATTTTTCCGAACACTTTAAAAAAATCATTAAAATTACACAGCAGCTTCAAATTACGCTTGTTTGATAGCTTGTTTGAAAATAGGCAAAAAACGCCCGAATTACCACTTAATATTAAATAAATAAAAAATCTAATTCGAATTTTAAAATAATTTTTACGGCTGCCACTTGTGCTAAGCCATCACTGTGCCAAATTTGGTAAGGATATGTCAAACGGTCTGCGCGTGCACAGCGAAGAATATAACGCAGATACACACAAATAAGCTCTTTTATATATACACATTCTTGATGAGGAAAATCATCTCATTGATAAAAGATAACCGGATCATAAAACATTTATGACGTATATGAAAAAAATACTATATTATGTTAGCTACTATGTCTTTTCATTTTTCTCTCGCATTCGAAATAAAAAATTATCCGAATTTATTATGTTGCAGTTCTGAACAACTAGCTGATAAACGTGTTTCTCGGTATGAAAATATTTTCAAGTCTTTTATAAATAAAAATTGAATGTTTAATTAATTATCACGAAACATTTATTAAAAACTTTCCTAATGCTGTATAGTATTTGTGATGAAAATTTAAAGTATTATAATAAATAATTATGTGATAACTGTAAAAGTTGTTATAAAATCAGCTATTGACAGTTACGTAGTGTAAACGTCATATGTGAGAAATTTAAATTAAAAAATGTGAAGATAATTAAATAGCATTAGCATAATTATGTTAAGAGAAGTACGTTCCTTCTCGAAAGAGAAGTGACAGCAGCTTTGTAATTGCTTCTTTCTGCTACAGAGAAAAGGCTATTTCCAACAGTCAAGTAACTAGTTTCTAGAAACGGTTATTTCTAACAGTCAACTTTTTTCCATCACTACTGCAGATCCATGAACATTCATGGACTGCCTAGTATGAAAAACTAAATGGGAATTTTTTAAGCAATGGTCTTCTTAGAATTCATCTGCATTGTTGTCTTTTAAGTTTTATTCACAAAAGATTCCTGAAACAAAAGTATTATTGAATTTATCTGATTTGAGAACTTCAGAATATTGCTCTACAACAAAAATATTGAGAGCAATCACTGTTTTTCTGTGGCAGGAAGATTTTCTTACACGAATACTAAGATATTTCCGGACGGGTTTATTCCCTTTCTTCAAAAAGAATTTGGATTGTTGCGGCGAAATTCTTTTTTCTTATCTTTTCCTTTTTTGTGTTCAATGTAGATGCTCAGATTCTATCCAAAGAAAATTCTTATTCTTGTTTGAAACATCGTTTTGTTTTTTCTTTTTAATCTGAGAATGCATTTATTTCTGAATACACTGCATTATTTATAGTGGAAGCCTTTTTGGAAATAATAATTTTTTGATGTATTTATATTTGTTCCGTAAGGCAGTTTGGAATTTTTACGATGAAATTATTGCCTTCTAAAAACAAGAAGAAATTTCGTCCTAGCAGGGGAATATGTTGATTTCGCCTCAGTCCCAAACAATTTTTACAACAAAGAAAAGTTGCCTCTGAGGATAAAATTCAAATTAAGAATGCGAATCTCGCAAGAAAGAAACTTATTTTCAAAAATGAAACGTGATAAATTTTTCCTCGAATATATTACGCAGCTATGTTACACAACACAAGAAGATGAGATAGCTGGGTAGGAAGTTGTGCGTAACAACAAACTACTTGTCTGAGTATGCGATCTAAATTTGGAGCATTAAGTGCTTTTGTTTATACAATGAAAAAATATTGCAATCTTTATACTTATTATTAGAATGGATTTACGGATTCTGGGAACGATTTAGGAAATATTTTTGCAGAAAATGGTAGTTATATAAGTTCTATTGCTTTATGATCGCTCTTCTATTTCAGAAAAGATTGTATCGAAATATGTTATCAAAATTAAAACTTTAAAAAAATGAGAGTGGTATTTTTAAAAATAGATTTCTTCTATCTACGAGAAATGCTTATTAGCATGAAATTTCAAAAAGTGAAATGGGTATGATTAAAGCTAAATTTTAGAAATAATTATATTGCCTGATTATGAAACTTTTCGAGAAGGAATATAAATTGGTCTTTTTTCCTCCGTACATATCACAAAAATCTTCCGAATAAAATCTACAACTTTAAAGTGTTTTTAAATGAATAAGTCTCATTTTTCTACTTTTCAAATAATGACATAGATAATTTGTAATGTAAGCTATTGAAATATTAAATTGATAAGGTATTATGATCACAGACGATGTCTGTCAACAAATTAGGAAAACAACTCGCTGTTCAAATTGGGATAAGATCAGATATAAATGATAAAAGCTAGAAGGTTATTTTTTAAATTTGTAAGCAAATTTTTGCAACAAAGGCTAAGTTGTAAATTTTTAATGATTTTTTTGATAGCTGGAAATAAGTTGGTCCAAGTAAAGATTTTTCTACACGTTAATGAATTTATTTTATAAAGTATTTTAAAAATAAGGACAAATCTTAATGGTTAGTAGTTCATATAAAATTTAAAAAAAATCTTCACAGAAAATGTGTTTGAAAGTTAAAAGTCAAGATACAAATATACCCACTTTTCTAAAATGGTCGCAGATCTTGTGAAAATATCTTTCATATCATTAACAAATGACTGCGAACTGTAATGTATTCCTCACAATGATAATGCAAATGATCGTGCTCTGTTTGGTTCATTTCTGTTGGATATCACGCATGCAAGGCTCTTGAGGAAAAGAGGTTGAAAAAAGATAGATCAGGAGATCTTAGAGCCTATATGTCCATTGTACCCATTCTATTGGTGAGTATGCGGACTGTTTACGAAGGTTCAAACTTCCTTTATAAAATTGAATCATTATCTGTCCATCAAACAACGTTGTTCCTTGGACTTTTATTGAAATATTTTGCAATAATTAACGCAAACTGCTGAAAAAACATGATAGTTGTTATCAGTGGTGCTTTCTGGTGTAATATAGGACAATTCTTAAGTAAAACAGACGATGATACTTGGAAAAACCTTTATCACTATCGGTATAACAATTATTCATCCGTTCCGCCACCTTAAAAGGTTTACTCATCTTTTATGAAACAACCTGCATTTTTTCTTATCAAATGGCACGAGAGACATAATGTAAAACAAATTACAAGTTGAATCAATAAATTTTATAGCTATATGTTTTGTTGTATGGCTTAATTGAAATAGTCTTGGTGATACACTGCTATTAAAAAATTAGTTGAAAAGTAGTAACTCTATGAATGAAGAAGACTACATCCTAGAGGGGAAATTCAGGAAAATTTCCAATATGCAATATAAATAAATGTCATTAATATTGTTTGAGGGGTACAGCAGCCCAAGATGACCCTAGAGCGTTTACCGGTCAATGGAGAAAAAAGGAAAAAAAAAAAAATCCAAACAGAACGCGTGTGTGTGTGTGTCGATAAGACCTGTAGTAATGTTTATTTATAACGGCTGGAGCAATTATATCAAAGCATGTTTCATTAGTTGGTTTACACACTTTAATTGTTGAAATTTTCCTTAAAAATGACTCCTACACTCTTCAACAACAGCAAAATACTGTATTGAGAAATGGGCCCTATTTCGCACTCTTCTGGGTTGAGTGGAGGTCAGTCACTGAAATACAATGAGCAAATGGACCAATTATCATGAATAATTTATGCCCTGGGTTCCTGAAATAATAAGATGCCCCTTCCCCCCGAAAATTGTCTAACAATGCAAGAAATGAATGTAATACTCTACATTATGATTTATGATAAATGAAAGAAACTTTTTGTACTAATAATTTATGAATTATTTCTTTAAAAAATTGAGAAATATTTCCGCAAAACAGTAATATTAATAAGCATTATATTATTTATGAAATATTGTTCGGTTTCTTTTCTTCCAAAATATTTTGACCTGAATTAGACCGAATAACGCCGGGTACTCTGCTAGTACAAGATAAGATACATGCATAATGCAAAGAGCGATGGCATCAAATCTCTAAATCACGAAGAAAAAAAGAAACCATGAATAAATAGACAATTTTTACAAATAGAAGCTCGCAAAAACCATACAGAACAAACCAAAATGCGAAAGATATTACGTATTCCCTATACCCATTAAAACAGTCGATCAATGGCTGATACACTTTTGGACTCATGTATCACATAAATTTCACTATGTAAATATATAAGTCCATAAATCACATATATTATAAAAATTTTGCATGAAACAGGATTTCAAAATGAATGAATTAGCCCATTTAGAAGTAATAAAACCCAATTACAATACCTCCAGTGCAGAACACGTGATTGTTTGGAGAAATTCTGTTAGACAGTTTCTTGTTTTTTCGAAAATTCAAATTATTTGCTATAGATTTCCTTTTCTTTTCACTTTTTTCCGTCTGTGTCTTACACTTGTGTTTTTCTTGCTACATGTACCGTTCCGCCACCATTCATAGCTTTTTACTGTACCGATCAATTAGTAATCCATAGAAAAAGTGGATGTTGTTATTTGAATTTCTCGAAGTTTTGTCACTGTAATCATAACACTTAAAGATCGGTTTTCACTCATCTTCTCACTTTCCAGCGCATACTTTGAAATATCTAAAAGTTGAATATCATTTGCATTCTTTAATAAGATTTTCACTTCGCGTTCGTTGTTTTATTTATTGATCTTACACAGGCAAATTTATTTAATGACCAACTTGTTCATAAATTTATAAAGCAAATATTTTTTTTAAAAAAAGCTTTCAGAATCTTCCAGTTATATTGTGATAAAAGCATGTTAAGTGCAGGGATCGAAACTAGGAACAAACTTATAAAAAGGGGAATGCAGTGGGGAGCTTAAAACGTCTATATATAACAGCATTTATTTTTACGTACCTACAAATTAAACGATTTCACAAGAGCGAAAAAATACCATTCGCCTAATTTCGTCTAGCGGGAACTTAGTTTCTTTTTCTTCATAATCTGTACAAATATAAAATGAAATCGAGCATCCTATTATTAAAAAAACATTTGTTGAAAAGAAAACATTTTATTTATAGTATATGCGCAAGCACTTTTCATAATTAAGAGATCAATTTTAATTTCTTCATTTTTTTTTAAAAAATGATAGGTATGTTAGCGATTTCTGCATGTATAGAATTTTTCGTGTTATCTCTTACTTGTGGAAAAATTTCCAAAGGTGAGAAACTATTATTTCTCTTATTATATGAAATAACGCCCATCTCTAACTCGTACATACTTTACAAAGAATGACTGATTTGAGTGATGAACGTTACAACCTGGAGCTAACCTCCAGTTTCTATAGAGTGGATATCATAATTTTGAACCCCGTGTAGATGACTAGGGCATCAACCAAGACAACGTCTTTCAGTCAAAACTTCCAAACACTCCCCAGGTATATTTGACCGGCCACAGACTTTCTTGTGTCAGTTCCGAAAGCAAATTGATTCTGCTGCGTTGGCATTAGAGCTCAATTTCCTGCTAGAAAGTCGATGTGGTCTTATATGAGTATATTGAAGAGCACAAAGAGCAAAAGAATATAGTTTCTTTGCTCTTCTCCAAATTACTTTACACACGTTGTGTTCTCTCTATATAAATACATAGACGTAGTATTCTACTATAGATCAAGACTGACTTTAATAGTGAGTGGAAATTCATGAGCGACCAAATCACCGTTGATTGACGTAACGCTTCTAAGGATACAAAAGCAGCCCTATGAAATGGAATAACTACGATTTCTTAAATTATAGCTATTTTATCTTTTTTATACATAAAATTGATTATTGATACTCAATATTAAATTCTGTTCACAAATATTACTTAATAACTAATAGAGCTAAAGTGGGAAACAAAGTAGAGAATTAATAGAACTAAAGTGGGCTTTATGATACATTGGGTAGGTTTCCCATACTATCAACTTGAGTTGCCACAGATAATAAGAATGGTTATAATTCATGTAATCCTTTGAAGGTTATGTTAATCTGTTGAACGGCAAAAGAGAATAGAATTGGAGAATAAGCATATGCGCCATTCGGAATCTTTAGGAAAAACAGAATAGCAAAATATACATTTCAGTCATACATCAAAACTGCTTCAACGAACATTGGAAGATATCAAGTCGATTATATTTCAGGCTATTAATAATCAATTTATAGAAAGACTGGTTAACACTATTGGCGTTTAAGTGATTCACTTAATTACAAGAAAATTGCACAATGAATCTTGATAAACCAGCGAAAATGTTCTGCCTTCGGTTTTCTCTAATCTTTCCACAAAATTGCGGTTTCATAGTGAAGCTTCACGGCATAGTGAAGAGAATCGATTCACAGTTTGGAACAGTAGATTTTTTTTTGACCGATTTGGCCAAAAATTTGACACTGATCTATAATTTTGGAGTAAAGATCACATTCAAAAGTTAATACATGTAGCTTGTTACGTTTTGGGCTTATCACGTTCACCTACACACGAATAGACAGACCAAGAGACAATGAACCCACTAGTGGATTTAGTCCTAAATTTGATACAGATCGACAATTTTGGTGATAAAATACTGCTATGCCTCGGTTTTCGTCGATCCGTTCAAAACCAATCGGCGAAATCTGAAACCGGCGAATTCCGAAGCAATTATTTCCATATGAATCAGCGTAGATCCAATTAATTCGCTCTAAACACTCTAAAATACATCCTCAAAACACACAGTGTAGAGAATAAATATAGTGTTTATTACTGAAAAAGTAAGAAATAAATATGAAATGAATATAAAACTGCTAAACAATCTAGGAGTTTCTGAATGGTACACCAGTAAGGGCTTCAATTTACAACCACCACTAGCATTACCACCCAACAAAAGAGTTAGACTATCTTTTATTGTCTATGCTTATGTCCTGGCAGTGAATTTTCCTCCTTTGTAATGAACGTCCTCTTTGGCATTTTCTTCCAAAAGAGGTTAGTTTCATCACAGTTGAAAATTTTCTACGCAATCTTTGGATTCGGATACAATTTTTTTTGGCCCCAGATCTGTCCGAACTTTCACGTTCGTCTTTTGTTTTAACAAAATTAGCAGCGAGGTCACGTAGGACTGCCGACGAAATCCGACTGAAACCGAGACAAATTTTTCGCGGAAAAAATTGGCAGACGTTAACCGAAGGCGACGAAACCGAGATTATTACTTTACATGCCTAATTTCATCGATCTAGCCCATTGCGTATTTGAGCTATCTCTTCACATGCACACGGACGAACAAACAGATAGCTTTAACTTTGATGGATTTCGTTCACAATTTGATAGATATCTGCAATTTTGACGTAAATATCACGTACACAATTTCATCCTTCTAGTTCGTTACTTTTTCAGTTATAATATTCACATACAAACAAACAGGCGTAATTCCAAAAATGTGTTTTTGAGGATCCAGGGAGATTTAAAAAGTGGAGATTTATCGAAGACGAATATTTTGTGGATTACAACACTTATTGTTTTCATCATTCGTATACGTGGAAGTAAAAATATATTATTCTCAAAATTACTAAATGCTTTTGAACTGATCTGGACAAATAAAAATTCGACAAGACAAGTATATACTTATAAATCTACGAATGACAGCTTTTTTTCCTTTCATTCATAATTGAAAAAGGATTACTTATCTTTAGGAAATAGAAGTTTTTTGAAGAAACGTCCAGAATTTTATTTAAGACAGAATAAGAAATCCTAGATGTAGTAATGGCTATTAATAAATGAGTGAAAAAAACAAATTAAAGGAAAAGATAAATCACGCTCATTACATGCCATTTTACCTTTAGCTAAAGAGCAAGACGAAAGTGACTTTGTAATCAATTTGTAACATTTACGGTACATGTCATATTACGTGACATATGCGAAGTATTATAGGTTATATGACTCATTAGGTTCATTATCACGAAAAGGTGCTTTTTATAGTCCCGGAAAGATAAAAATTAGAAAGCGCAACAAATGTCCGAATATTTTTGGGTCATATATATAAGTTAAGTTTTAAGAAATATGTTCAATACGTTTCTACTAAAAAAATTGCTATTTAACTCTCATTTTTCAATGAATATAAGACAAAAGTCCCCTCCGTGGACGTCCCTACACATGAAATTCAAAATAATATTAATTGAAAAATCAAGCAATGTTTTTAAAAAAATTCCATTTTTTTCAGTATTAACTAGTTTAAAGTCTCTAGTGGTCTAACCTAACATTTTTTTTGAAAAAAATTTTTACTTAGTAATTAATTTTTTCACTTTGTCCCCGGTCAAATACGTTTCCTTCCGTGGACAAGGAAAATAACTTAAAATAAATATCATAAATGGCAGCTCATGTCAAATCATCATGAAAGAGTTTATAAGTTAAGAGAGGCAGGCAATTTGTTCTTTAAGGAAAAATTTTCATTCTATTGCGAATTATTGAATATATTCCAATTTATTAGTTCCATTTAGAGCTTGGTAAAGTTCTCAGCGTCCACTCAGTGAACATCATAAATAAGTTAAGAGAAATCTAATTTATAATTAAAATACAAAATTTTGATAGGTTTAGTATGGAATTTAGTACGTTTAGTACGTACGTACGTTTCATAAATCCAAAAAGGATTTCATTAAAATAGAATGTTTTATTTAAAAAAAACCGCTTATCAGTATGGCTGTACTTATCTAGATTTATGATGAGGAATTTAAAAAGACTTTTATGAACGCTTTTCCTGAATTCTGTATAGCCTATACTGAAAAAACTTTGATTCTCTGTTCGAGCTAACGTTAGTTTAACTCGATCAACGACTCATTTTGAAATTATAAGATGGCTATTTAGGAATGAACCTCTCAAAAGTTTGAACCGTAGTCGGGTGAAGAGGACGATATCTGAGCTGGGCATTCACGAGAAGTCAAGGCTATTCCATTTGGAACAAAGAGCGGTTTTTTCCCACCCAAATCAAGTCGATAGATTAGGCAGATCATTCACGGAGGCTCCAAAGTTTGTTTTGAGAACCCTTGTTCGAGAAGATTCAAAGTCCCAGACTGACTCCCACGCACTTTCCCCCTCCCAGCGCTCTCCACACACACACGGGTGATTTATCGTCGCCTCGAAGAATCAAAGTTCACTCTTTATGGTGTCCCATTCCAATGGATTTCAAATTCGTTTGAATTCCAACAGCGCTATCTATCTGCGCCAATTTTCATCGGTTTCTTACATTGACGAAAGGTTTTTCCTTCCCGTGTTCCAAAAATTGTGGAGTGGAACAGCGGTGAATGCCCCGCTTAAGCCGGCGCCATCTCTTCGAACTTTCACAATATGAGAGGGAAGACATTTGACATCTACAGATTGAAAATGCAACAGTCCCGCTTATACGGCTGGTCTTTAAAGGAACTGAATATCGAACCAGCAATTCTGAAGACGACACTCTGCCACCAGGCTTATCACGGGTAGGGTACTGCACGAGACTGTGTTCCATGCATGGTCCATGTAGTTTATGAAGCTTTGTTAGAAGTGGTTATAACGTAAAAGACGTTACCGAAAGCTAATGCAGTTCGGCCAAAAGTCATAATTTTAATTCCAGAGTATTATGACATTTGGAATAATGAGATCATTGCTAATATTATACAGGGCGTTCATAAATTATTGGACCTATTTCAAAAATTAATGAAAAAAACCATAATGTAGCAACTCTGTTTTTTTAAATGAGAAAGTAGCTCAAAAAGTTTTTTTAGATAGGTAACGCGCCGTTACGGCGCACTAAATCTGCACAATCCAATTCAAGTGTCAAAATGGCTACCTGGCAGAAGGCACGTCTGGCACCTCTCTAGCTCCACAAAGCAAATAAATTGTAACAGTTTAAAGAATTATTCGGTTAGTGTATCAAAATTTTCGATCTCCAAGTAAGTACTCCATTTAGCGTTGTTATGAGCAATTATGGAATGAAAGTCTCCCTCACTGATGCACATCTCTTTAATTAATTTTATCAACACTTGATGAAATTCTTACTTGGAGACTTACAATCTTCACTAAACAATATTAAGTAGAAAAATTAAAAGTAAACGTAATTGATTCATGTATTTAAATTAAAAAATATACATTCGTAATGTTGTATTATCTGTATATTTCATCAAAATCTAGACTTCGTCTTTTAATGAGCTTTATATGTGATGAGAACAATTTCCTTGTAGAGGAACGTCACTGAGCACGAACTTTCTTGAACTGACACACAATTCCGACAACTTAAATCTGTTACTTTTAATATTTATTTCTTTTAACTTTTTTATGTATTTTTACTGTTCTTTTTTATTGTTTTTTGTGTCCCTGTTATATGCAATTTACTTATAAAAAATAAAATTCACCTTCATCTAACTAAACCGGCAAAGAGCTAAACGGCTGTTAATACGGGGATGTAGGTAATGTAATGTAATGTATTATCTGCATATGATATAATTTTCAAATTTGCATCACAATCTTAAATAATAATAAATAAGTTTCTATATAACACAATCTAGTAGGAAGGAAGAAATCACTTTACCATGGGTATTTTATAAAATTTCAGGCAAGTAAAGAATTCATATAACGACAAACTAATTTCTTAGATACATAAGGATATAAAAGAAATAACCATACCTCGAAGATGGATCCTTTTCCCAGAATATACCGAAACTTCTTGGTGTATGTATGCATGTTTTTATCCGACTGCGTCATCGTGATTCCTTATACAAACATCCACTCACTCTTTCAAGGATAGTATGTTAAAAATTTTGCTTTGCATGCATTTTTGACTGACAATGGACGTAGAGGACATCAATACTTACTATTCAAACATTTTGAGTTTCTTTATTCAGAAACTTTTTCAATTCCTGGTGGCTCGCCAAGGTAAAGCAAGATTACATTGCTGAGTGCGCCTTTCTTTGAAAACCTTCGGTGCAAATATTTTGGAAATTATTTTCTATACTTGGAGAATTTTTGACTACTGAACTCATTTTCTTCAGCCTTATATTTTCAATTTTAAGTTTGCTTACATATTAGACTCGTGTTTGATGAAAAAATCATAAATGTTAGTATACTTTTCTTTCAAAAGTAAGCTCTTCCTTTATAAATGCCTATATTTCAAAACATGATAAGTAATATCAGAAATACTATTCATTTATCATGTGAACTATCTTGTATGTGAAAAGATACGGTAAAAAATTGACATTACAGAAATAAACAAAAGGATATGCAAAACCTTCCGGAGAAAACTAGTGCATAAACTTAAGTCAAGCCCTGAAATTAATTCATATGCAGCCATGCAGGATGAACTATTTTTACGAGAAAAACTCGAAATTCCATTATATAATGATATAATAGACACAGTAATTTAATGTAACAAAAATTCAGATTAATTTTACTTGGGGGAAAATAAATCAATTTTTAAAAGGACTTCTTTTTCTAGGAAAAGCATAGATCTGGTTTTCATCTTGTAAATTTAACTTCGGAGAAATGAACTTGCAAAGGAAATAAATCCCGCTCTTTGGTATAGAATGAAATCTTAAGATTATTTTGACATGAGATAAAAGAATTTATAGATATTGTTTTAAGAAATTTTGAAATAAATCTGTTTTCGAACTGAGAATAGAAACGAAAAAAAGTCTGTTTCACCACTCACCACTTAAAGGGTTAAAATGAATGATTCGACGAGAATCTGTTTTCAGTCCACATCTGACGTAAAGCAATACAAACCAAAGAGGACTTAAAAGAGAGAGATTTAATAACTTCCGATACTGTTTGTGAGAAATGTGATGAATCGCGTACGAATTGTAGAGAGTGGATAAGTGGTTTGATAGATATGGAAGTTTCTAAATTTCACTTATTCCATTAACCATCCGTCGGGCGCATCTAATCTGTGAGATGAAGCACACATATTTTTTTTTGTGTGTCTAAGTGCGGGTTTTACCGAGAAAGATGTGGGACCTCTAGTAGCTTCCTGACTACCTACCACTCACATTAGAGTATCGTGGTTTTATCTCTAGTGCTCTTTTGTACGTGAGGGTCACGTTAATCTGGTAGATGAGTTGCGCCCGATTACGTGTGTATTTTTGATTTTCCAAGTTTTTCTTAATATTTCTTTTTATATACCTGCAAAATTTGGTATATCTGTGTCCCAGCCTCTAATTCAATGATATTGATCGGTCTTTCCAATATATTGTCTCAAAATGTCGAATTATTTCTGGCTCTCAACGACAACAGTTGTCATTGCTAAGGAACCATACGGGAAAACAAACGTTAACTCCTTCCTGAATTCCTGGACATTTTGTTAGTTGAAATTGCAAGGAAATACGAAAAAGTTATTTAAAAACGATAATATAGTATTGTATGACCGAATAGTACTTTTAATCTCTCAGATGAGTTACGCCCAAACGTCTTAGTATTTGTATTGCGCCCGACCGAAGGTTAAATTTATTGCAACTCTCGAAAGAAAGAAATGTACGTGGTCAATGTTCACTTCTCTGACCACTTGCCTCTTAAGTTTGACTTCAGATACATTGTTCCGAGACTGAGAGATAATGTATTTTCAAATAACTAGACTTATTCCACTGATTTCAGTTGTTCGATTTCAATCCAGTTTTGAAAAAATACGAAGGCTTATCAGGACTGGACAAGTAGTTTTGGATTCTGGTTGAGGATAAAGACATCTGAGCCATCAATTCCTTTCCAAATATGCACATTAGTGTGTGGAATGTAGACCTCCATCAGATGTTAATCTCGTATACACAACGGGTCTTTTGTGAATTCTGTGAGTTAATTTTAAATCATCAATCCTCTGACCTCGAAGCTCAAACAATTACCAGCCCACCATGAGCTTGTATACCTCACAGAATATCTATGCACGATACCTATACTATACAGAATCTGTACATTTCAGTTAAGCTGATATTTTCCCAATTACAACTGGTATGACGCAGAAAATATTTATAGTATTATTTGCGTCATAAATTGCAAATAATATTCATAGTATTTAAATAAAGTAGATGCCGTGAGGTAGTCTTTCGTTTCGTTAATAGATAGTACGCATATAAGTATAGACTATGTAAATAAAAATTAGTGTTTCTTAAAAATTGATTTAGTTATTCCTTCTAGTAACTGGCAGTTTGAATAATTTCCGATACTTGGGCTCAGTAAAATGCGGATGAAAGGTGAGTTTGGGCACTAGAAAATAAAACATCCCCTCATACCTGAAGGTAACTTGGAGAAAAATTACCTTAATATGTGAGTGTCAACATAAACATAAAATTTTCAGCTATTCCCATGTTTGTGGGAAGACACTTTTCTATATTTCTGATGTTTATTGGAGAGATATTACTGTGAAAAGTACAATGCTGGATTCTGTTTGGTTCATATTAACTCTTAAATGCCCTGTGTTGCCTTTAAGCAGCATACCCAATTTTGTCTTCTAAAGTATTGAGAATAAGACTGAAGCTCTAATGGCTGTTGATGCGAATAGGATACATTCTGAAAATGTTATTAAATCAATTTACCACATATAGATGACAGTATGAGTTCTGATAAAAAATAAAAATATATCGATGCTTTTCACTTGCGGCTGCATCTTTTTGGCTCTGTTTGTAGGCTTGACAATACCATATTTTATTCTACAACGTTGAAGGAAAATCCTTATCCATATTATTACTTCTTAAAATTCATCTGAGTTTAATATTATAGAATTTTATAAAGGACATTTTTTTCTCAACTAAAGCCCAGAGTTTCCGACTGGTAGCAAACTCTTTTTACCCGTCAACCATACTCAAAACAAAATAGGATTTTTTTAAGTATTTTTCCGATGTACTATATAAAAAATGAAAGTAAAAAAATTCTAAAATAAATTTTTAAAAAATCGAGCATTTATGGTTTAAATTATATGAAAACATATTTTCAACATTAAGCGCAACATTATTAACATTAAGACCTACAGATAGTCATCTCGTTGACAGGTTAGGTCCAAAACTTGATCTATAATCTGAATGTCAAATTTCATCTATCACCATTCTGAGATTTTGAGATACCATTCACCTGCAGCTGCACACGAAGTATCAGCACGGTCATTAAGAATGGTGTTTCATTCATTATGAATCACCTGAAGCCGGACAGACAGATATGCTGATTTCGTCGAAAATTTTATACAGATCTACGACTTGGGTGTAAAGAATTTGTATCTAATTTCGTTTGTCTAATTCTTTCAATTCTTTTGTTATCCTGTTCACAATACACACAAACAGACATAATTCCAAAAATGTACTTTTTGGACTCAGGAAGATCTAAAACGAGGTTATTCATCAAAATCTCTCGGTTTAATATTTTGAAGTATGGTTTATTCTGCATAATGTTTTTTTTTGTATTCTCGGCATAATGTTTATTTCTATTATTTGCAGTTTACTCGACTTAGTGACATCTCGGTTTAACGTTTGGTTGTATACGAGAAAATCCCTCCTAGGGTTCCTCAAACATGAGGATTCGAAGTCTCCGGTTGAATAAATGAGTTTTCGCTTCTCTGAAGGGCTCAGCAATGGTAGTGGGGTTATATTGCCAACATCTCCGATGATGGCACGTACCTGTTTCAGGAGGGGTTGTTGCATGGGTTGGTGATGGCCCTTTTATATCTGACCACGGTACTCGTGCTACTATTCGCGGAGACCCGAGAATTTAGTAAACCTGGGTGCTAAGACAGGGCGTGGGTGATTGATTTATGGTTGCATACGAGAAAGAAAAAAATTATTTTATATCTTTAATCCAGAAGGAGAAGAAATTGACATGTTTGTAAATGTTATTTAGAAAACTTCAGGCGCAGTTTCTTTAAACAGAGATTAAAATAAGATTTTAAAAATAATTTCTTCGATAATTTTCCAAATCAAGCCATTTTATATAGCTGCCTTTCCTTTACTTTTTCCTTATCTTCATATAATGAAACAAAATTCGCAAAGAAGATTTGTTTGCTTAAATTCTTTTCTATCATCTGGAGTTTTATCAAATAATCAGGATCAGGATCAAGGATAATGACGGCTTCAAGCCCTGTGTTTAAACAGCTATCTCTCCATCATTCGCCATTTGCATGGTCTTGATCTTTCAGGTAACAGAAAATACTTTTATACGATGAGTTTCAACGAACAGCATGATGTATTGCAACAACTTTCTTTTCTAGAAGTGTTTCGTGTCGTAGAAAATATAAAAAGAAAATGCCAAGAAAAAGCTCAAGAAAAGCTAATTCTACTAATTAAGTTACAATTCTTGACTTCTCTGGGTCTTAAACCTCTTCTGTAAACATTCGCCCAGTTATGCAAATATTGGGTGGAAAGAGAAAGATAATGTATGCAAATTGAAAGACATTTTGAAATTCTGCATTATTTATGCTGTCATATTTTTCTCACGAAAAATTGTTTTTACATCCTTATTGACTTATTAAAGTTATTTTAAAGGGATTAAGGATTTCGCTGCTTTTCTTTCAACGAGAGATACAGTTAATATTTTTGCTAATTAACACTAATTATCTTAAATGAAAAAAAGAACACTTTGTTGTTTTTCAATTTCTCACACTCATTTTTCTTTATATTTCTGAATACGCTGTTTTAAAAATAAAATCCGCTTTTCGTTTTGCTTTGTAGCATTTATTGTGTGGGTGTATTTTCAATCGTTGCTTTAATTATCACGTCGAATTTTTATGCAAAAATGAATGCTAATTAACTTTCTTATTTTGCAATATTAGCATAATGGATTTTTTCCAATGAGTATTATTTGTCTCCACGTTTTAAAAGCACCTTGTAAAGTTTGAATCAGATATCTGTGTTTATTGTTCTATACCCTTTATTTGCAGAAAGATTGTTCATTGTTTCAAATATTTATTTCATTAATAGAAGCACATTGTACAGAAGCATGAAAAATTTTCCATATTTTTGCATACTTAAATATACAAAACAAATATTCAGTAATTTATTTGCTATTTATATCATTTGGGGTATGTTAACTTATTTGGGTTTTACTGTTGGGACATGCACTTATGATGATGCAACTAGCATTAGGCCTCTATTTTATAAAATATTCCATACTTAGTTATAATTATTTATTTAGGAACTCTTATTTTCATTGCCTTTTTTGCATGCAGCTTTCTTCCATAAATGGTAACTAATGTTGAAGTGAGTTGATCATAAATTTTGTATGCTTTTGCACAAAATATCAAAGGAATGCTGTTTTTTCGCTAAGGTGTAAGATTCGATGTGAAATAATGCCGTGCTAATTTGATAAGAAAGCTATCTCGCGTTTCAGTTTGCCTATTATATTTTGTTTGAAGAATTGAGATACATGAAATAATTTTAATTTGTCCACACATTTTTTCATATAACTGAAGAGCTGAGTGGGTGAACATTAGGGTGGATCGAAAAGTATAGGAAAAAATTTTTTTTTCGAAATTATTTTTGGCATGGGGCGGGAAAGTTGTGTCTTAAGTATATTAGTTTAAATAATTTTTTTTATTGAAATTCATTTATATCTTCCGGTGCCCCAAGCGCCTCAAATATAGTTAAAAATTGAATTTTTTATGAAAATTTACAATTTTTTTTTGTTTTGTTTTGAAATTATTTTTGGAATGGGGTGGGAAAGTTGTCTCTTAGGTATATTAGTTTACATATATTTTTTTATTGAAATCCATTCATGTCTTCCAGTGCCCCAAGCACCCCAAAAATAGTTAAAACTGACATTTTTTTTGGAAATTTATAAAAAAAATATTTTCAAAATTTGCTTTAGCGCCGGGTAAGAAAGTTTTGTTTTGGGTATATTAATTTACGTTTTTTTATTATTATGAAAATTCATTCATACCTTCTGGTGGCCCGAAAGCCCCCCAAAAAGTTAAAAATTGACATTTTTACACATATTTATTAAAAATTGTGAATTAATGAAAAATATTTGAAAAATTGTCAGATTATTCAAGTATTAAAGTATAAAATTATAAATAATTATAATTTTATAATAATACATGAAGTATAAATTTAATAGTCAAGCAATAAATCACAAAACTTATGAAAAGTGAACTTACATCATAGATTTTTTAATTCTATTAATTTGAAGATTTACATATTTCTAAAGGATGTAATCCTTTTTGGTATTATAGTGCTTGATAAGACTTCTTGATTGTATCTTATTTAATATGAAGCCGTGTCTCTTCTCTTCTCCATATACACTTTCCGACGCTTCAGACACTAAGCGAAAACATCTTTCTACCGCTTGGGTATGGCATGGATATTTTGACCATTCCTCCGTCTAACTTTTACCATGGAATAAATTTCTTTAAATGGCACATTCATCAAAAGAGGTGGTTCAAAAGGTCCAACTCGTTGCCAGTTAATAAGTGCAAAAATATCCTTTGCTTTAAAGTCTATTTTTGGTACTTGAAAACTTCTTATTCTGATGATCCTCTGTTTTCATTTCTAGCACAAATTAGTTTTCGTAGTGCTAAAGACCTTATATTCTCTCCGTTATCTGTGAGCATTGACAATAGCAAATTTTCAGGATGACAAAAGAAGCTATTTCGTTGAATAAAAGTTTGTACTATATTTCTTAAATTGGGTTCCAAATATCTAAAAAATGAAATAAGTCTCCAAATATGCAGCGCTCCTTCTGTTATGGAGGGCTTTGTCTTGACATGGAACCATACCAGTTGCACACACCTTCATAATATATGTTGCAAGATTAATAAGATTGTCAGATGTTTTTCTGTGACCACATACAACCTTAAAATTCTACCTGCAATTGTTAGCCACCTTGAGTGAGCAACTGGACCAGGCTTTCTTAATGCCAGATCAGAATAACATTCACCACGTGATATCTCTTGGTAAATATCATATAGGTATTGCTGATCATTGCTGAGAACCATTCTATCTATATTATGTGGCATATTCTCCACACTTATAGAAGAAAAATTAGCTACAGGTTCGGTAAATTACCTCGCAGGTTCTGATTGCTTTACCAATTGGTCGACAAAATTCTTTAGGATGAGTTGTTGCACCACCCAAAGAATTTAGTAGATGACGGAGAGGTAACTCATTTTTTGAAGCAAACAAATTCACCACTGTAATGGTCTATTGAGGCCAGTTCTATCAAGCGAATAATACCTCCCCTGTGCCCAGTATTAACATTTGTTCCATCGCATCCAATTACTGTTAGCCCATTTAATTGCAGATTATTTGATGCAAAGAAATTGAGTTTTGCTTCTATGGCTTTAGCTCCTCCTGTTGCAGCAGTAACATGTCCGATATACACAGAGTTAGGTTCGTTTACAAGAGTATAATGCTCCTCCTTCGTGGTCTTTGGGTAGTATTTTGTGTCCTTATTAATTAGCACTTTTGTGTTGTCTTTTCTTCCATCGAAATATAATCCGGTTAAAAGAGATCAAGATTAATTATTAAGATTAGATTAGATTAAGATTAACTTAGTAGACTCTGCAACTGAATTTTAAAGCTTTTTACGCTGTCTAAGAATTTTATTGCGATCTACCACATGCGAAGCCTCTCCTTCGTGTCCAATTCTAATGTCTTGTAAAACAGCACTGGCAAATGAAGCAGCTGCTCTATCTGAAATTCCGTATCAATCATTGCTAAGGTAGGGAAATCGAAACGATTTTATGATTGATATTTCAAGGTAATTACATCCGTATCTGTATACAAGGACGAAGACATAGTGTTGAGCTCAAGTAGTTCCAATGATTGAGCATGAGCAGCATCAGCATCAGCTTTAACCATTTTACGTTTTATTCTTTTGTCTTCCATCTGTTTTCTTTTTTCCTTTTCTCTTTTTTCAGTAGTAATTACGTCCACTTCTCCAATAACCATTTTCCTTTCTAATATTATTTGATCTTTTATAAACAATCACTCAGCAAGTAGAATTTTCATGTATTTTTGTCATTTACATGCATCGAAATTTGTACACTAACAATATGTGATATCGAACAAACACGATATTTTTTCATTACGATAATTTTCCAATTTTTGTTGGTATTTTTATCATTCCTTCGCCCTTTCCTCTATCTTTCTCCCTGTAAAATCGTTTCTTTAACACATTTTTAATTTTTGATTTTTAATTCGAAATTTGCATAAAAATCGTTTTTTTGCAAATATTTAAGCGTCTTGGGGCACCGGAAGATATTAAACAAAGTTAAAAAAATTTTGCATGTATGCTAGTATACACTTAAAAGACAACTTTTGCACCCTATTCCGATTATTTTATCCACACTTTGAATTTTCCATCCACCCTAATGAACATGTTAAGTGACAATTGAGTGAATTTGAGAAAACGAGCTTTAAAGTTTAGAGGTTACATGTTTTTCATTTTCGCACAAGTTTTGCTGTTTCGGTACTTTAGCGACGAAAAAGCATTCAAAATTTTTTATGTTTATTAACATGGCCATAGCTCTTTTAATCATAGAGAAATTTAATAATCTTTTGCACTTAACATGTTCTTCCATTGAAAAGTCAAAAAATGTTTTTGCTTAGTTCGTGGCAGAGCATCAACTTGATGCAGAGCTTTCTGCATCAACGCAACGCTCTGTAGTTGCTAGTGGAAGATTAAATACATATGCACAATAATGAATTGGCAAAATTGCATAACTATAAAACTATATATATGTTTTCATCACAAATTGAACAAGATAAATAAAGCAAATTGGATGTTGAAATAATACACACACACACACAAAGATAAAAAAATAATATGTAAGTTTGGGAAATAGTAAAAATAAACCTCAAAAGAAATGAAGAGTATAAATGGTTTTGCTTTTTCCTTTTAAATTAATGATTCATTCAAAAAGTTTTTAATCTAAGTTCTTTTCTATGTTTTTTATCTTTTCTGCAATTTATTTCGTTCCAGTATCAGTTGTCCATAATAGGCGTAATAATGATCAGCAAAATTTTGTGAATATAAAACTGTTCATATTTTCAGCACTTTCAACAAGAAAAAGTAAGCAAATTGGATGTTGGAGCAGCATTAAAAGGTCACAAAATAATATGTAAGTTTTGAGATAATTGAGCAGTATTTTCATCTATGGGAGTTTGAGGATTCAAATGATCAGAATTTTCATTATCAGAAATATTACTGTAGTAAACAAGTCTCTTAGATGTGTAATACAATAGAAACCCGGAAATACAAACCTCGGTAATCTGAAATTCGGATAATCCGAACACCTTTTTTAAATTTTCTGAAAAACTTGTACTGAAAAATGAAGGAAAATAACAATTACGAATCATAAACAAAGATAATGCTTATTCCTAACTTAAAACTAGTATTTGAAGTGGTCTTTAAGAATGAATGCAGCACCCTAATTAGCAGAAACAAACTCAAATATCTTCTTTTTACCCTCAACTTGTTTGCCACTGTACCGTGCGAATCGCCGCGTGCTCTTTCCGTACGCCTTCAAACAGCACCCAGAGTCAATACTCTACTGCATTTGGTATATCAAAAGTATTTTACCGAATTTCCCGGATAATCCGAATTCCCCGAAATCCGAACAGAGGTCAGCCTCAATTAGTTCGGATTCCCGGGGTTCTACTGTACAAGAGAATAGATTCTTATAATCGTGGACATTTATATCCGTCTAGTCTATGCATTTGACGATTCTCTTCAAATTCAGATGAAACAATAGAGCTAGATTCGAAGGGTGGAATAAAATCCTCACAATTTGCTACCATTTCTTAAGCATAAAAAGATGAAAAGAATAAAATAGAATTTGTTGTGAGCTTATATATTTCCTTCTGTCGAAAACGTAGCTATGTAATTTTTTATCCCAGTTTTTCATAATAATATTCTTTCATTATTGTCATAATAATAAATCCATTGTCCCAAGACATTCGCCTCAATTCTTAGGTAATCACAAACATTATCATCGTGTCTTTGCTGTTCTATTTAACTTGGCTTGTTTCATGTTTGTGAAAATGAAATTTTTAAATTCATTCTTCATTCGCTTACTAATGTGTTTTGAAATTTTGTACAAGTGTGTTTTCTTGATGACAGTACACTATTTTAATATTTTCAGAACTCGAATATCAATCGATTGCTTAACATTATTAAATTTTCTTTCCATAATTTGAGAAAAATTATTACAAAATTTCATAATATTTATAATAATAAATTTTAAATAAAAGTCTAAAAGATAGATAATAACAAAAATAATGAAATCTACTTTTTAGCGCAATATTGAGTGTGTAGTTTTTAAAAAAATGATTTTTTGAAAAATTTATTTAATATTATGATCTTTCAACTTGATTAACTCTCATAAAAATATTTCGCTTACAGCAAAGCTCCCTGTTCAATAATTTTTTGCACTGAAGAATTTAGTGGTGTCCCTAAATCTTTCTTCAAAGCGTTCTTATCAGTGTGTAGGGAACATGAAAATGAATGTCATATAGGTATTTAAGGTTTTATTAAATCAAAACATTACATGAAACAATTCAAGTTAAATAAAAGTGTGTAAAACAAAAAGCAAAAACGCAAATGGTATAATAAGCTAAACAAGCTAATTTAAGTGATCGGTGAAAAATTTTTAGAGTAAAAAAATTTGCTTTACTGGTTCAACTTCGTATAATCAATTACAATGCTGTAATAAACCTCTATTGAAAAAAAATTGACGAGTTTAAAAATGTTCTTTATCTTATAGGTTAATTTCTCTTTTCATTGTCACGCAATTCAGTTCAGCGTTATGTATGACTCGCAACTTTGAAATAACTTTTACACTTTTATTTTATTACTTAGTATTTTACAACTTTTCTATCTGAAAACCAGATAGAAAAGTTGTAAAATAATTACTGAAAAAACTTCATTTAAAAGCAAACGATTTGTATTTTCGAATTGTTTTGTAAATATTTTCGTCTGCGTTAATATTATTTTCCGCGCTGGAAACGATTCGGCTTCAATGGAAGCAGCTGTTATTTTACTTAAGTTTAACAGATTTCTCATGGAAGAAGATATTAAGTGACCTTAACATGTTCTTCCACCACTAAACAGCAAGATACTGGGCACTTAACATGTTCATCCACTGAAAACTTCGTTCTTTTTTTTAAGAAACAGATTTAATGATCTTCCTATATTTAAACTAGAATTCAACAAGTTCTTTTGCCCAACAATCTCAATTTTTTCAAATATGTCACTTAACATGTTCATCCACTCAACAATTCAATTCTCCTTTATTTTGCAATATTAAATTATTCCTTACGGGCGGTACCAATGTTGTACCAGCAGAATTTTTACCTTTGTTTAACGACTGGTACAACTGCTGCACCACTTCACTCCAACAGTATAACTAATCTTTTCCTTTACTACTCACCCATCAGATAGTTTTACTTCTCTGCCTTATTCAATTACTTGTGTGATGGATATAATGTTTGCTAATGAGGAAAAATTTTGAAGATCAATTCTACGGGTTTCCGAGGAAGACCACAGACCTTACTTATGATTGCTTGAGGGGTGGGACTTTTTTTGTTTCTTCGTCAAAATCCCCGCATTAGGAAGAATGAATTTTTTTCTAACCTCATACTAAAGTCCTATAATGAGCATGTGATTCATGGATCCTGTAATGATCGCTGGTCCTGTCACCTGCTAGGCAATGGCTAAATAATGGCTGTAAAGGGAAGAAGGGGATCTGCTGTTAGTAATTAGCGTACTCGCTTCGGCAGTACATATACTAAAATTGAAACGATACAGAGAAGATAAGCATGGCCCCTGCGCAAGAATGACACTCAAAATCTTGAAGCGTTACACATTTTTTGTCCTGCGCTCGTCGAAACTGTGAGGCTACTGCAATGGTTGTATGAACAGGGGTACAGGGCATCGTTATGTCAGTAATCAGCAGGGCATAGAAAAAAGCGATGAAGAATAAGTTTGAATTGTAAATGGATGGGTGAAAGGTTTAATAATCTTTTCAGAGATGTTAAGACAGTAGGAAATAAGCAATGTGTTAGTTATAGAGAGCGGAGGTCGGTTTATTTTTGTACTCCAGAACAGTAGTCGAGAGATGTAAGTTGCGCTCTCTGTTGGCTCCTTGATGCATACCTAATTGTTAGAGTATTGGGATCGATCTAAGTGAAAATAAAGCGCTTGTGTTGGGAACTCTTCTCTATTCTTGTTTCTTTTGAGAGATTTAAGTACACCAATGAAGCACGGACAGTGGCGTAACTAGAGTGGGGCAAGCGCCCTGGGCGCAATTGCAAGGGGGCGCAAAATTAAGGAATTAATTGGTTGTATTTAAAATAAAAGGATTTTTCGAAGTTCTTATTCCCAAGATTCTTAAAAATTGAAATAGTTTCAACGAAGTGTGGGGAAATCCTAAGGATGGAGGCATTTTTACAACCCGGAAACCTCAAGCTGCTACAAAATAACGAGTAATATTATACTTCAGAGATTTTCTGACCGAAACCCTCATCGCGAAATTAAAAACTCGTTTAGAGCTCCCACCCTACCCGGACAAAAATTAGTTTCTCGATGGGGTGAGAAATTGGGGAAGATGGTTAGGGATAATTATATTATTGCAGGGTTCCTGTTTCTTTCTTCTGACCCGATGGTTCTTATGGTTTCTCACGGTATGCATACTGAATGATTGTCAGCTTCTTCGGAAATTGGACATAAACGGTTAGCAGTAGTGTCATTCCTATTTTCAATCAGCAAAGAATGAAGAGCGGAAAATATACCTCCATTTTTTGCGTAGTGCAAGAGCTCTCCAGAAAATTTAAAAAGACGCAATTTATCTTTGTATTGTTTTTAGTACAGAATATTTGCATAACTTGTATGATTAAAATGGCATAGTGTTTATTTTAATTTTTTATTTCGTAAAACCTAGATTCAATTGTTCTGCCAAACGAAAAAAAAAACAGAGAGAAAAGACCGCATAAAGTTTTGCAATTGCTGGTAAAAATTAAACAGATCTTGCAAACAGATCTTAAATTGACATTGCAAAAACAATTTTCGCTAAGATAGCAAGGATTTTCTAAAAGAATTTACATTTAAAATGCTAAAGAATTAATGTAAATTTAAATCTTCTTGTATGCTTATTTATGAAGTATATCTCAAACGTTCTGCTACGTTTACGGCAGATTTTTTCCTCAAAAATTTATTTTCAAATTAATTATGCCTTCTCCATATACTTTTCTTTTGTATATTGCGAAAAGGTAGTTTTGAAGATTATTATCCTGAACATGATAATAATTAATTCTAAGAAATGATATCGTCATGCCCAAGCCTGAAGTTCTTTTGGATACGATACCGATAATGTATATATTTTCATTTATTTCAGAGAATTTTATTCTAAATTTAAATTTTAGACCTATTACTTTAATTTTAATGTTTTAGTTATAATTAAGATGCCTAGTTCAAGCTTTAGATTCCATAAAATCTGGAATATTGTCTTTGTCCATGAAACTTTCGGCATTTAGAAGTTTGATCACACCAGTTTCGTTCCAGCAAGCAGATTTATAATTTTTCTGTCAGATACCCCCTCCGCTTTACAAAATACATTAAATCCGAAAAAATTTATATTATTATACTATTATCAAGTTAAACATTTTTAATTTTCTAATCTGATTTAATTATAAGATACGAAAATTCTCATGGCAATTTTGTTAACTTCAGTTTTACACTGCATAAAATGAATTAATCTAAATTTATAAATTTTTTATAATTCTATTTCTTTCCTACTAAAATAATAAGGAATAACAATTTTTCACGGCATAAAATTACTACGTTATTAATTTATTTAATTCATGTTTGAATCTGCATTTTTCCCTGCAATAGCGTATCCCCTAATTACATGTATTGTATTTAACTTTGTCATAAGATGCTATATAAAATATTAAATTAGTTGTAAATTTTGATTAATAAATTTTAAGATATATATGAAATTATATAATGAATTGTGAATATTATTAAATATACTAGTCACCAAGGCTTTTTGTACGATTTTATCTGTATTAGCAAAACATTTACGTTAATGTGTATAGTTTTTATATACAGACTATGGAAAAAAAAGTAATGTAAATATTTTTCCATTATTATTCATATATTATTCATATATATGGATGTGTGTGGGTTTTTTTCAATGGATTAAAAGATTTGTGCACATTTTATATTATTTTTCAAATACGAAATAAATGGAATACACCTTTTATTTATAAATTTCTAATATATCTAAAGTTTCTTACTAACTTTGAATTTCTTATTTAAGCTATATTTAAGGGATTTGGTTAAAATGCACCAAATTTTCTGTGAAAATTCAACGAAATTTTGTTAAAAAAATTGTAATGTGTAAATCCCATCAACTGAAAAATGTTTTATACTTTATTTTTTAAGTTTATTTACACTTTTAATCTTTGCACTCCCCTGTATAAAGTTTCTGAAAAGAAAATAAGGATCACATTCCAAAAAAAGGGGGCACGGTTTCGGTATTTGCCCTGGGCGCCATTTTATGTAGGTACGCCACTGAGGACGGAGGAGAATAGTAAGACTTTAAAGACACAAAATCATCCAGAAAGGACTTCGCCAAGAATAGTAGTCTTTCATGTGGTGTCATGTGAAATGAAAAAAATTGCATATATCATCCAACTTATATTTCTATATGATAACTTCAAAATAATTGAACGAATCATGCATTCTGAATCATCTTTTAAACACTTTCAAAATGCATTTCATAGGCTTTCTGCATTATGTTTTCATGCAGAATATTTCAATTTCCGGTGAAGACATATACGTTAACAGCAGAGTTTTAATTAAAAGGATGAGAGTCTTTCCCATTTTCGTATTTAAATATCGAATCTCTTTAATCTGTTATGCAGTAATATAGACTTCTTACAACAAAATAATGCTTTCTGGGAGTCGAATTTCTCAGGCTCTTTCTGAATCACGTGTTGCAACTGCAAACTTGAAAAATCTGTATTTCTTCATTCTTACATTGCCAATCCATATGTAGATTGTACGGTTGATTATCAAATTATTTATTTAAAGAAATTTTTACAGCGCTTTTCTAAAAAATTATATTATATTGATCCATTTGTGCACCAATAATATTACACCAATTTCTTAATTTTCTGGTACTTCTACTTCAATCTAGTATTTATTTAAATTTACAAGGTTATATCACTTTCATTTTCTGTATTAAAATTTAATCATGTACATTTATACACTTTTCGTTCATGTTTCTCAACAATCGAGAGATTTTCTTTCGTTCTTTCCTAGAAGTGGTGACAATTAAAAATTACCAGGTCCAACCCTAAATAGCCCTCGGATTGTTTGAAATGGGATCTAACTTAACCTCTCCAAATGTGGTGAAATTTGACTCTCACGATACTTTATTGTAACTTGTGCATTTCCTTATTAAAAAGGGATTTGTGAAATCATTTCATTTTGTTTTAATAGCCTGTAATACAAACAAAAATATTTTCGAATAAAATGCTCATTCATAAATTGTTCATTGATTCTTACGGGTTTTTTCTGCTTGAAATGAAAGAAATTCATCATTTGAAATAAAAATAAATAGTTAACTGCCCATTTTCC